>OZ037996.1:12187162-12189662 GCA_964035705.1 Porites rus
GTAATGCGTGAGGAATTTGACGGCTTCTTTATCATAAAACAAATAAAGAAGCCTTTCAAGACTGTACTCCGTTCTGTTCTGTTGTAAAGCGCTCAGGAAGCGGCTAGAGAACTCAGGGAGAAACACTCGACTACGTCACGTGTTTCCCCTACGGCTTCTTTCGTGCTCTAGCCGCTTCCTAATGCACCTATCAATGGTTTGCCACAGGATGGCAACCCACGGAAATTAGACGCAGTGAAGCGCACGTGGGTAAGGAATTTGACATCCTGAACGTCCTCAGGGTAGGAAATTTGACTCATCCGCCATCTTGGAAAGTGGAGGACCAGGGAATGAGTGACTGATAAGAGGTCCGCCATCTTAGAAAATACCTATTAATACCCCATATTCATTTGGATGAGTTTCCCACATTTTGATGTGTTCATTTCTTTGTGAAGGATGGCAGAACGAAACTTGCTTTTTAAGTTTTTGTAGCTTTATGACAAAAAGCATTTTGTCCCTCAGCATTGAGAAGCAATACTTGCAGCAAAGTCTCGTTTTGAAAATATGCTTTCTACTTACATTTTTTCACAAGATGCTGCCCTGCCACAAGTTTTTGATAAAATGAAAGATCGAAAAATCATACGTAAAAACATGAAAGAGTCCTGGAATTCTGTGTTAGATTTACTAGTATATACTCAAAATGTCCAATTAAATGAAATTCTGGACCAGAGGTGCAAAACACAAGCCCTTACATTAGACATTAACCCTTCTTGATGATGGCATGTCATGTTCTGACATTGCACATTTCGCATTGCTGTATAAACACTGTGTGAAACAATTCAAAGGTACTTTAGGGAGTATAACATGGGTGTTAATCCACGCTAAATATCCAGCTAAAATATGTCTTCTACATTTGGGGAAAAGCACAAAATTTATGGGTACCGTTATTTTGTCACCAAGTAATTACTCTCTGGGTACACTCAGTGCTGCAATAAAGACTGTTGTGAGTGCCTATTAGTTCGCCCCAGAGATGGGAATTTGACTCAAAATGGAGACCCAAGGGTGGGGAAATTGACAGTTGAAAACTGACAATGTCAAATTTCCCGTGGGTTGCCCGCCCCGTCCCCCCTCCCCGCCCCCATCCTGGGGCAAACCATTAATAGGTACATAAGTGCTTTACAACACAACAAAGCACAGTCAAGGCTTCTTATTTGTTAACTGATTGTTTTGCATGGATATTTCCCAGCGAGAAAAACTTTCCTAATCTCATTAGAAGAATTTGGAATTTTTAAGTTAATTTAAGCCTAAATTTTTAAGCATTTATGCGCTCGCGATTATTTTGTCACTTTTCTCAGATTGCTATTTCTTTAATTAACATATTTATGCATTTACACAAAGCGTCATCTGAAAATTGCTCTACTATGAAGTGTTCAAGCGATGGGACATGCATAGACACCTCATTTGGTCCGATATGCAACTGTTCAGAAGGATTCACAGGTCCAAGTTGTGAAATAAGTAAGTAAAAACAAGGGTAAATTACAGTTTTAATTTGTAATAAGTGGTATGTGCTCAGTTAGGTTTGCTCTGTTGGTTTACAAGGGTTAATCGCAATGTTTTGTACGACACTTCTTTAATCCTTTTACACCCAGCAGCAGCCCATGCAAAATCAAAAATCATCTCATTCATTTTTATTCTTAAGGGACGCGATCAATACAGAGGAGAAGTCATTACGTCACGTTGCCATGGTAGCAAAATTTTTGGATGACAACAAAGCGGAAAAATCACTTAAAAGTCTATTCGCACTATTTCAAACTTCACCGATCTTATTCAATTTCATTTAATTTGGCAAAATTTTCTTTGGGACCGTGTCTATCGTTATCTAAGTTTAAAACAAGAGAACGAAAACTTTTGTGTTTTGTTCACCTACTCCATAAAGCGGGCTCGTGATATTAGGAAGTTTCCAGTGTCGTAGTCAGGTGCAACGGCGGCAAAGAAGTGAACAAAATAGCGTGATGTTCGTGCGAAGTTGTAGTTTGTTAATACAAACATATTATTTTTTGCCGTTCTCCTTGCCGTCGCCGTTGCCGTCGTCGTTGGTTTTGTTGTCATCCAGAAATAGTGCTACCATGGTAACGTGACGTCACACTTCTCCTCTCTATTCAACCAAAATTTTCGGACATTTCGGTCCAAAACGCAATGGATCGGTTCGGTCCAACCGACAAAGTTTCGAAAAAACGGACCGGTTCGAATTTTGGTTGAATGGATCGCGCTCCTTGGTTTTCAAGTGACGTCAAAAAAATCCGAACTCCAGATCGCAAGGACTTTTGCCATCTAGCAAAAGATCTTTTAAAAATAAATTTCTGTGCAAGTTTTCAACGTGATAGCGTTTTCCGTTTTTAAAATATAGCTCTTTCTAATTTCCCAAGTTTACTCCGTGTGACATTAATAGGGACCTTACGATCCGACAACGGCAACGTCCATGAAAACGTCGAAAAATAGCCGACTTCGCATCCTTTAAAAC
>OZ037996.1:12194662-12212162 GCA_964035705.1 Porites rus
TGAAGAAATAACTCATGAAAAATGCTAAATATAAACTTTTAGATCTTCTAAATTTTCACAATTTTGTGTGGGTCACTCACCATATCCCCTTTCCGCGCGCTCGCACATTGCAAAAATTAAATGAAATTAATCATAAAGGTTAAATACACTACTTCCTTAATAGAGTCGCCAAACAGAGTAACAATCAAGCCCCTCGCTTGACCCTGGCAGGCGCAAATTTCGCTTTTGTTTGTGATGAATACGAATGAGACGAGAATAAACTAAAATATTTATCGTTTTACTTAACTATCGCCCCATGCAAGGGAGTCCAAGACACTCTTGGATTCTGGGTTCCACGCCATGGATTTCTAATTCCAGGTACTGGACACTGAATCTTTATCACAGGTACTTGGATAACAGATTGCACTCTTTGCACTGTTGGATTGCACTCTTTGGATTAGTTTCTTCAGCACTGAACTAGCTGATTCACACTCAATTATAAGTTTATACGATTGTACTCAACATTATGTTCGCCTTTCTCCCTAGCTCTTCAATCTCTCTAAGGCCATCAAGAAAATCTTTAATTTTCCTTCGCAGGATGGAGTTACTACACTTAGCCCTTTAAATCATTCTCCCTCATTTCGAAGCATTCTTTATTCCAGTCATTGAAGACGTCTTCCAATCGTCTAAACTTCATTTTTAAGTTGTCAAGAATATCATCTCTGATTCTTCTGAATCTTGCACTGGCGTACTGTAGTTCCCGATAAACAACTCTGACATTACAACCTGCTGTTGACGAAGTTTGATTGACCGAACTTTGAATCAAATGATGTGATATTCTTGTTATTTGTTACTTCATTTGCAGGGAGATAGGGGATGCCATCTATATTGTCACGATGTCTCATCTAACAAAAAATATCATTTAAAAATTATCATTATCATTACTTTTTTCCTGGCTAAAGGGTCTACGTTACTCAGTTTAGTTCATTACGTGTGGTCATTCGCTCTGGAACCTCACCTTAGAAATTTCTGTCAAAAACACAGCTTCGTGTAAAACAGATATAACTGATATTAATGTCTTAACGTTATTATATTAAACGTTACAACAAAAAAGAAAAAGATTTGAAAAACTGTCAGACTTTTTTAAAAAACATCATCGCAATCCGCTTTAATTTTCTCTAAGTTTTTCCATTCGCACCTTCTTTGTATGTTTTTTCTGTGTTATTCATACCGTCTTTTGAATGCTTTGAGCGGTTATTGTTATGTTTCAGCCAATTTCCAGGCAATTCCAACTGGTTGAATTTGTCATAAATTTCTAAGCATAGCTCCGTTAATTAGATTAAGATTATTCCGCTTCAAGCTAATACAATGGTAATAGGACACACATGTCCAATAGGAATGAGTGGAGTCCAGTTCGGTCTGTAATCATACGAGTGATTAACAAAATCGGGCGACCGCGTAGAGGGGGTTTGATTTGTGTACTGGCACGAGTATGATTACAGACCGAATTGGACGACACGAAGTTCTGTTGCCAATTAATCATAACTTATAACAAAATTTATGATATTTTGAGCTTCTCTAACAAAATTAAAACACGGGATATTCCGAGAGTTTTTGAATATTAAGATTAAAGACTAATTCAAGTGCCCGTCTACGATGGCGCTTACTGTCCAATTACTTAGGCATGACGCGTTCTGTCCTATTACACTGTTCTGCTAGAAATACGTGTATCGCAGAACCTCGCGAAGCTCGGGTGGGAGCCCAGAAGGGGTGGGAGGACAGAAGAGAAATGAAGTAAATCATGTAACTGGGGAGGGTGGATCTAATATTGGAAGCTGAGATGTATTTGAACCTAGTGCTCTGGCTTTAAAAAGGATCTTCTGCGATTTAAATGGGGTTGCTGTTGTTAGCGAATGCCGCATAGGTCCCATCCCCCCATGTTCACTCCATTTGACCCTCCTAAATGTGTGTAATTATGGTCAAAAGGAAATGGGGGTGATAGTGGATAACTGCCGCCTAGTATTCAGTTGCATTTGCTTAATAAAACCTCACCCTTAAGTGCAATGATTATTTGTGAAATGTGTCAGTAGAAGTGAGTGGTTGGCATTTCTAGGAGATAATGCTGCAGTGAAAACAACAACTAAATGCTGCTAATTGGTGAAAAAATTTATTGTTCGGCGAACTACAGCTATAAAAGTGTTTGCACTTTTTTTGGTACATAATCACACTTGACAACTATTGTTTGTAACAGTAAAGTGCAAACATAATCACTGAAATAGAAAATTACAAGTAGCAATGTCATTAAGGATGCAGTTCATGAGAATCACTAAAGTGATCATGATTTATGATTATTGTATGTATGGGTATTCACCTTAACCCATTCGCCCTTAAACCGCCCGTAACCGCCCGTGCGGATCTACGTCCTTTCTACCCTTTGTGACGTCATCAGTTTTGACGGTCAAGGACAGCTTTGTCCGCTAACTTGTGCAGAGTGAAGAGATCTTTCAAACCAAACCAGAATGAGCACAATTCAGTCAAGGACACCGGAGAAAGAGGCAAAAAACCATGTAACATTGACCTGAAAATCTCCATGAAAATCTTGTTCCATTGCCCACCTACCTTTCCTTTCACCTAATCCTAAGACCCTAAAAGCTTTCCTAAAAACTATTCCCACCAAAATGAAGCCTACTAAATGCCCAGCAAGAGAAAAAAAATGAGGCAAGAAAAGCGAAAAAAGAGGGGAGGAGAGAAACCGAAAAGTAAAAGTCAAGACTGCTGTGTCACTTTTAAACCCAAAAACAAAATGTCGAAATTTTGCTTTCTGCGCATGCTCGAACTTCGCAAGCTGATATTTTGCATCTGGATCAGAAGGCCAAGAGGTGTACGACCTGTAAACCAGTTTGTGGTAAGTTTTAGCTCTTTATAGCACGACAGTAACCTGAAAACCACTCGACTAGCTTCAAAACGCGTTTTTCGGCAAAATCTCCAGGAGCGAATGGTTTAAAGAACTGAATCCATGCAAAAAGTACCAATTTTTTACCAGTTAGGCAAGTGTTCCTAGTTATTCGTGTACATGCATAAGAAACAAATCCCTTTGCAAGAGTGAATTTGTATGAAATGTCCACAAACAAGTTATGTTGAAGGTCATCAGTTTCTCCATTGGTCTCAATTCTAAACATACATGAGCTTGTTGACACAGTGCCAGAGCCATAGATTTTTAATTTCCGAGACTGAGACGAGGCAAATGAACACTTCCCCTGTATTACACACATTTCTGGTGAATGTAAAGCTAAGTGCAGGATGGATTGTATCTGCTTGCATGTCGTTTAATTTTTTGAAACAATCTTCATCTGCCAATGGAACAAATGTTTTATTTCCGTGAATATGTCACCTCTGTCTGACTTCTTTGAACGAGTGACATTTTATGAGTGACCTGTTAAGTTTTCCCTAACAGCGAAAGGAATTAACGTTCCTGGCATGGCAACTATGTCACACTCTAATATTCTGAGGATATCCGAAATACTATCTTATTTTCGAATAATATAGGAACAAAATTATAGGGGGCCAGCAATAACAAATTTTTGTCATGTTTGACTTAAAAGACACAGCTAGGTTTATGTATAAGGCTGCTATACATACATTTATTTTACTTGTGAAGGAAATTGAATGAAAATTGTAAGCTTAAACGCAAAATTTTGCCCAGTAAGGACTGTAAGGATTTTGCTTACAAAGTGTAACGCTTCCCTACATGTCACACATTATCGGTGTTGCAAACTGTTCATTGTAAAATAAAGCTTACTGCAAAACGGTGAAAAGGCTGATCGGCTGTCCTCAGTCCGTTGCAAAGATACTCCTCGTGTCGATTTTACAGATGGTGTAATTCTTGCTTCCTATCGTTGCATCGAAGAAGATAATTTTGACTGTAAACTTTCCTCTCCTTGCGAATTCTATTGACCGAATACTGAAACGCCGGCAGTCGGTGTTCCCTCTCTTCGTCGGCTTCTTTTGCAGTATAACCGTAGTATTTTGTTGCTAAGTCTTTACATATTCGCGGTCGCTCTATAACCTGTCTCTAGTTGACAGTGTTTGCCTTCGCTGTGCCGTTACTCGCGCTGAATTTAAAGTCGACGTCCTCGCTCTTGCGGAGTTTTGTTTGTAAATCTTTCCCGGCGAGGATTTCCAGCCATTTGTTGAATCCACCGTTAGCTACCGTTGTTGAGTTTGCTGTTCTGTTTTATTTACCTGAGATATTGGGTGGTGACTCACCGACCGTGAACATTGTTATAATACACAGATGAAAAAACCCGTCTTCAAGAAGAAAACCCAAAGCTTTGTCATCGATGGCAATCGGTTGCCTGGAAACCCATAGAGCACTTTGACGTCACTACTGGATGACGTCAAGGCGGACACCAACCAAACTCGATAGATTTATAGCCAAGAGGAAATCACGCTGGCCTTGCGATGCTTGAGTGATACACGCGCGCTTCGCGCGCGACGAGATTATAAACCTCGCGGCTCGGCGATTCGCGAGGAATTAGTATAGGTAATAGCATAATTTGTAGTGATATTTTTGCATAAATACCACGAGCTGATATTTGGAAATTGTTATACTTAATTTCACGAGCCGTCAGGCGTGTGAAATTTGAGAGAATTTTGAAATATCACGAGTGGTATTTATGCAAAATATCAAGTACAAATCATGCTATTAGTTGTTTATACTAATACCAGTAAAAGGATTGTAATTTTCACATGTAGGTATTTCAAATTAAGCTGAAATACCACTGCTCTAAGCCAATCAAATTGCAGAAATTTCTCATGTAGTAGTATAAGGGCTGAAATCAGAATAGAACAGTAGATAGCCAATCAGATTTGAGAATTTTGTTATAGTTATGATTAAACTGAGAACTCGGATGAAGTTAAAACAGCGTCCATGACTGTCACTCTCATGTGAGATAACTATCAAATGACCCACACTACTGACTAGATGAATGTATTTTGTAAATTACATACCCTGGCAGCAACAACGACTCCCTCGTGACCCATGCTGACAAATGGAAAGAGTTTCACGTCCTCCTGATCAAATGCAATACAAAAAAGCGCATTGGTGATCGGTCTTCCATTAATTGTGAATGTGATTGGAACAATTCTTTTTTCAGCCATCTGAAACATTACTGTACACCCAATTAAGTCGCCGCGATCAGCCATAGCATCTGAAAGGGATGATACGAATGAGACGACAATAAACTAAAATATTTATCATTTTACTTTGCTATCGCCCCATGTAAGGGTGTCCAAGACAGTCTTAGAATCTCTGGATTCCACGCCATGGATTTCTAATTCCAGGTACTGGATACTAAATATCGTCAGTGGAACTTGCATTCCGGATCGCACTCCTTAATGGCATTCCGGATTTCTTGCGTTTTATTCCGGGTTCCAAAGCCTAGAATTCCGGATTCCATAAGCAAACATCCCCCGGATTCCGGATTTCTACAAGCAAACATTTCCAGGATTCTAATATCTGGACTTCCGTACATGGGGCGATAGCTAGTAAGTACGGTGGAATGACTGAGAAGGCAATAGGTTTGTAACTGCATTCAGGAAAGCCCCTAATGAATATAAACTGAATCAACCTCGTTTCCAGGGTTCTCTCCTACCAGCCCTACGAAGCGAGAAAGGGCGGGTAAGAGAGAACCCTGGAAACAAGGTTGAAAGTGAATCCCTCAAAATGAAGCTCAAATTTGATCAGTAAGGTCTCAGTACTGCCCGTAGTGATTGAGGACACTGTCGACACTGAGTGAGCTGTTTTTTTAACAGGCAATAATTTTATATTTGCCCTTCTCTTTTAAATATCATAGGAAATTGACAATTTCAATAAATATACTAAAATTCTTAGCTGATGCATCTACTATATTACATTAAACAGCATTGTTCACCTTCAATTTCGACATCCTTTAGCACGTATATGGCTTCGATATTTCTTCCTTGCCACTCCTACCTCTAGGCTTCTACGCTCCCCTGATTCAAGAATAAGAACCTATCGTAAAAACGAAAACAAATTCACAGCTAGGAATATCACAATGATAGGTGAATAAGTGTCAGTGAACATGGTGCAATCCTTCTTTTCGATAATTTCCCAGCCGTTTTTTGTCCATGTCACCACAACAGGGAGAGCAAGTTCCATTTTGTAATTATCTTATTTCCTCCCTAACCACTATATTACGCGTCATGCAGTCTTCGCGGATACAGGTCAGGTGAACAAGTGACCACCCCCATTAAACTGCAATGAGCTAAGGTTAAACGAACTTTGGGCAGTTGGGAAAGCGCTTCCAGGTAATTATTATTTAGAATTCTACTCAAAGCAACAATTTTTCTTGGTTGGCTTCTAAAATATTCCTTGATTCCTCCTCCCCTACCTCCAGCATTTGGTTTCCAAACAAATCTAGTTTGCATCCATCTTTCTAGAGATTCCACATTGTTTGGGGAGGGAGGGGGAAGGTAGCCAATTTTCGTCATATCACAATGAGTTGCTCAACATTTTTTACCCCCATTTTAAGTCTGCTTTTTTTTAATTTCTGTTAAAGCAATTTAGTTTGAAATAGGCACTGTTTCATTATTTTGAGAATTTTTGCTATTACCATTCCATGTGTTATTGCTCTAATTCAAGCCTCTTCTATCCACAAAATATTTCAGTAATGCCGATTAGGCTACGCGGGTCACACTCATCAAATATGGGACGAATAGAGGTTCATTACGCTGGAACGTGGGGTTCAGTTCAGGCAGCAGGATGGGACATTAAAGACGCCACAGTCGCGTGCAGACAGCTGGGATATCATTCAGCCTCGCTTTCATGTAAGCCGTCGAGGGAGGCGTCCATAAAAAGGGTGGGAGAGAAAGGGACTTTGGGCTCTTTTCTTCCCCTCCCCCTTCCCCTCAGTCCTCTGTCTCTCCCCTCCTTTTCCTGTTTCCCTTTCTCCTCTTTCCCCTTTTGTGCCTGCCTCGTTGCCCAGTCCCTGTACGGCGTTTTTCCAGACCTTCTTGATCAATGCATTTCGGAGGCCTAGGGACAAGTCAACCTGCCTCGTAGTGTACCCTATATGTCGTCAGACCCATCCCCGTCGCTGACTATATAATATTTTTTATGAGACTGACCATTCAAAGTAGTTGAAATCTCTAACGAGCAAAGGTTAAAATGTTTCAGTTTTACGCTAAACATTTAGGACGTTTTATGGATATAGGGGTTAGGGTTACAGTAGTTTCACAGATCATTGCCCTTTTTTTATCTCATCTGCGAATTTTTAAACACGCTCCAAACCCTGATCGCTGAAATCGATACTGCCTAAACCAGCGTGATTTCTGTAACTGATGTTGCAGTTCTAAACATTGAGACTATTAAGAAGCTCGTATTTAAACCCTTAGATATCTTTTGGAATACGCGAAAAACGTACGTCTGCGAAAAAGGTAACATTGAGAGACACAGAAGAGGAGGCTGGTAAAGTCTGTAGCAAGGTACAAAGAACTTTTGACAGCGCAGTTGGAAAACTACCCGCTGTTTCTTACTTCAACACAAAAACAAATTTGAGCGCTTTGAGCTACGCCCAAGACTTTGGAACCATATAATGAAGGAACTACGAATTCCAAGTGGGCTACAGTCACGAAAGTCGAATTGTCCTGTGTCTAACACTTTCGGCCAGCCTTTGTCAGCACTCTCAACTATACGGTCTGTCTTATCGCTGCAAACAGTGACAAAATTAAAGAAGATGAAGTTGTGATTAGGGACTGGTTAGATAACTTTCGACCTATTTGACAGCGAACCAACTCAAGATAAAGCGGGATCTTTACCACCAGGGTTATGGGACTATGTCATGCTCTTTGCTATCTTTTTAAAAAAAACCAAAACTTTTTTTTTTGCATCCGTTGAATTCCAAAAATAATAGTCCAGTTTTGTTATTTCAGACCATAATTTGATATTGATATTGTTCCCCGTCGTCTGTTTCAATGGATCGCAAGGATTAAAAATGGATTGAAACTTAGGCTGTCAACAAGATACATGACATACAGCAACCGGATGATCGAGACTGGTTCAGATACGGAAAGTGACGAAGATGACTTTGAAGTTTAGTTTTATAGCAGACCATGCATGATCAGTACGTGACTGGTGCGTCTCGGTCTATGAGGCAACTGTTCTCTTTTTTTTTTTCTAGTACCATAAACTTTCTAGAACATTTTTCTATTAACTTAGTGTCTCCAATTAGCTTATGTATTAGCTTAACACATCAACACTTAAATTAAGTTATGTTATGTTCTATATTTTCAGTTACTTATAAATTGTATTAGTCGGGTGGAGTTTATGTGTATGCAATTTACTCCTTGATTTTAGTAGGAGCCTCCCCCAAAAGTGATTGACGTGCTTAAGTAAAGAAAATTCAGGTTATGACAGAACACTATTCGTTGTAAGAAAGCGAAAGTTAATAGCTAACCAAAATTAGTAGTTAACTGAGAACTGGCCAAAAAACAAGTAGTTAACTGATATTTGGCCGAAAAATAAGTGGTTAACTGAGAATGGGCCATTTGCCCGATGACATCATTTACTACTACGACCAGAATCTTTCAGGGTTTTCCCTTCTTGTGCAAATGACGGCTTTTTTGTCATTTAAATCTTGCTGGGATTACAAAATTTAAATATGAAAGGAAAAACGAAAAGGATTCTGGTCGTAGTAGAAAAATGACGCCATTGTGCAAATGGCCTATTGGGTGCCCCTTTAGCACCCTCTTATCCGTTCCGTAATGCATCTAACTCAAGAAAAAAAGGCGCTGTCGCCGTGATCTAATTTGCATAAGGTATTTCTGCGCTATTTTAAAGTTTGATCGGCTTCCTCTGACAAGGCAGGCCGTTTTCGCTGAGAGAGTGGAAATGATTTTCTGAGATACTGATACTGGGCAGATGACAACAGCACTTTAAAAATTTATCGCACAGTAAGTAAATTTTGCCTTAATTTCTTGTTCTTTAAAATGAACCGGCGTTTACTACTTACTTACCGGAATATAATAGGCATTGGCCTAAAGCCATGGACACTGCAACTCTGCGGACCACATTAAGAAATTCCAGGCTATCTGGTCAGTTAATAGGAACGAAATCATGTCAAAGTTATGTTTGTTTGAAACTGAAAGGAGCCTATTAAGAGCAAAGGGAAAAACTGTCGACCGTCTGTCAAGTGAGTCACCATTAAACACAAAACCTGCCAACTTAGTGGTCGGGCGCACCCGGAAAAGCTTTCAACATAGTTATTACTTGCTAAGTGACCGTTAAGGAACACTTTTCAGTGTTTTAATGGCGATGGGTGATCAGTGTCATAGTGTTCTTACTATCATTAGCAATAACTTTGTCACTGTCAACCTTGGAAAGGCTGCGACAACGGTTGTAACCACTTCAAGTTAAGAACAAGTCAAGTCAAGTTAAAAACAACAATGCTAATGTATGCCATCGATAATAACCCCGGAAGAGAGGAAGTAAACTAGATAAATTCGAGTAAAAATGTGTGACTGCTGACAGGCCCTTTATGATTTTTAGAATCTGTCCTTGAAAAATCACTGTTCACGTCATATACTTCGCCTTTTTGCTCTCCTTTGGATATGAAAATATTGATAAAACATGAACATGCAGTTTATTAACATAAATTGAGACAATCAGACCTATGCAAATTTGCCTCCTCATTCATTTTCTAGATAAACAAGAAATCATAAAATATTCTACCCAACGTTCGCTCCGTTTATAGGGGTAACAGCCTGTTTCGCTACTTGTCTAGTCCGCTACGTTCAAGTTCGCTACTTACTTTATTCTGTCCTAATTCCACGATCTTGTAGAACGAACATCTTGTTTTAAATAAGTCTGCCTTGCTCAACCTGAAATGGGCGCCATGTTTTACCTGAGTTTCGATCATAGCCGTTTCGATCCAAGTCGTTTCGATCCAAACTAGAGTCTAGAGTCTTTCTTGATGTGAAAGTGTTGTCAAATAATAAATGTAGAGTCGTTTGGATCCATAAACAAACTGAACAAACTCGATTCGATCGTAACACAGTAAAAGCTATGCAGCGCCGTTATGAAAGTATTCCGAAGCGCTATAAAGCGTATCTCGAGTTCGGCTAAATATTTTTATACAAAGACAGTTTCGAATTACAATCTTGGTGATCAATGATCGGATGCGTTTTCTATGGATGTTCGAGTTTTATACACGCGAACAGGATCACATTAATTCATCTTAATCGTGATTTGTTAGTTTCTTTCATTAACTAAATAGGTGATAACTGCTGCGAATGGTGTTATACATAACAATGGCGCGCGCGTGTTTTCTGAGAGGTAAACTTTGTTTTGTGTAACCTTTCGGGCGACATGACCTATTACCAGACCCACCTGTGTATTCGGAGTAAGGCTGGGGTTTTATCTGCAAATTTTCTGAACACGCTTAGCTGGTTTTCTACACTTGAAAAGGGAAAACATCCATTGAAGCCCCTGATCCCATGCCATGAAAAACTAATAAATGTATTAAAGATTATATACACGTGTCTCTTATATTTGACAGAAGAATTGCAAGTCTGGAATTCAACGCTTGACTTTGGTGGACAAAATGGTTTCCTTGAAGACGTTGACCTTTTTAAAGCTCATACAATTCTATTCTGGTAAGAATGTTGTAGCATATTGTTGAGCAAGTTCAAGTTAGTATTCTTCTGACTTCGTTCAAAGTCGCTCAGAAAGCATTCTCTTCTATAATGGTGCTATGCTGGACTGAATTCATAATACGAATGTATCTATAACGTTACTAACAATATTGTCGGCTTTTATATTTTTTGAGCATTATATTGATTTATATCTTTAATACTCTAGTTTTTAATGTTACTTTGTACATAAATTTCACAGCCTTTTAGCCTGTTAGGGTCGGACTGTGCAGTAATTATAAGGAGCCGGGGCTGTAAAACCAGCGGGGGAGACACCTCGTAACGAGGGCCCGGAACATGTAAGTTCCTCTTAAAAGGAGGGTAGTGGTATCTAGTTTTCTTTTTGGCAAGCTGTTTTACCAACAATAATCAGTGCTGGTTTATTTCGAGGATCATTTAACCCTCGGACCTAGGACGTAGAAGGAGGTGGGGATGCCACCAACCCCCCTCCCCCCTCCCCCCTCCCCCCGTAAGGTTTTTCTGAGTTTTTTCTTAGAGGATAAAACATCAGTACCTCACGTTTTCGGTAGCTGTTTTTTCATCCCTCGCGCACATTTTGAGACAAGTTTAGTGATGGTCAGTTGCCATGGTTACGAGATATGACGACATAAGTAGCAGGTGGTCAAGATAATTTTGGGTGAAAATGTTTTTTCAACTTCTTTCAACAATCAAAGTAAATCTTGTGGCTAAAATCATGCAAAATGCTTATTTATGTGTTATTTTTCATGTAAAGCACAAAAAAGGTTTTAACCTTATTTCTTATTCTTGGTAAAATCCAAGATGCAGACCATTGTTGGTGACGTCAGACGCCTCCAGCAGCGCAACCACCCCGTAAATATACCTCATCTCGTTAAGAAGATCAAAGGCTTTCCAGTAAAGGTAAAAGCGTTTCAAAATAGCGCAACATATCAAAAACTCCGGGGAGGGGTTCGGAACAAAAAAAAAAGTGGTCGTTGTAGAGAGGTGGCCGTTAATGGAGGTTGGACTGTAGTTTGTACCACAGCAGTGAACAATTCTGGTCACATGTTAATTAAGTTTACCTCTACTTAGCAAAACAGGGGTGTATCAGGGTGTCCCTTTCAAAAACAAAGGTAACTAACAGAGGGAGTGTCCCCTCCTACAGGAATTACCATTAAATTTAAAGACATTTTTAGCCAAAAGGGAGTGTCAGGTGAACTTCAGGGCACGTGAATCTCAGCGCATAGGAAGACTGCTGATCATGACCCACCATAAACAGGGGCACCCAAAGACGGTTTCCCCCTAAATGTATTGAAAACACTTTTTACACTATCCAGCGTACTTTTAGATCTCTAAAAATGCAATCTAAGCGACACTACAAATTTTGTATTTGTTCGGGTCATCCTAGGGCAACTTGAGTCTTTTCAAAATTACAAGGGCTTCGGTATTATTTTCCCGAAAAATTTTAGACGCGATTTAAATTTTTCGAAAGTCGCATCGCATCGTACTTTCGAATCCGAAATTTTAGGTTTTCTTTTACTACGAAAAAATAACTTAATCTGGGGAGTAAAAGGCGAAAAATTAAACTTTAGAAAATCATAGGAAGTTATAAAATAAGCTTCAAAAATTGAACATGAATGAAACGGTCATCTAGAAATTTTTAGCCTTCCTCAAGCAATAGAAGATTCTAGGCAATTTTTGCTTCTCCGAACAGATATTTTACAGAAAACAGTCATTGGGTGCCCCTGCATAAATCAAAGGTAGGCACGCAGATGACTCGCAGCTGCAATCCAGTGATTCACAGGACAACTCAGGGGATGATGCGCATTCGGACTGTTTGGCTTCGTCGAGCAAAAAACAAAACGAGTGAATTCATGTAAATCAGTAGAGGGATTGGTTATAATTTTTTAGTGACAAGGGGGGAGGGGGGGTTAGAGCTAGCTTGCTTTTGTTAGCAGGGGCACAACGTAATATTGCTCTATGTAAGGCTCAATTCAGCCCTTCCTCCTGATGATTATGGCACAGTCCCTCAGCCAATTTTTACCCCCAGGCCTTCTCGTTCAACGAATTTCGCTGATGGCTCGGATCACGTGACCCAAAATGCATGGGCCGCGTGGGACTAGGCAAGGTTTGCCAACGCTCCCGGCTTTTCATAACCTTTCTTAACTCTGGGATAAGTAGATAAAGTTGTACCTTAACGGTGTTTCAAAAACACATTAATAATTCATAAGCCCATTGACCTATCAAATGGTCGATAATACATCACGTACAGTGACTTTTTAGAATAAAACCTCCTCCTTTAATGTTCTTTCACTTAATAGGCCATTTGCACAATGGCGTTATTTTACTACTACGACTAGAATCCTTTTTGTTTTTCCTTTCATATTCAAATTTGGTAATCCCAGCGAGGTTCAAATAACAAAAGCCCTAATTTACACAAGAAAGCAAAACCCTGAAAGATTCTGATCGTAGTAGTAAAACGACGTCATCATGCAAATGGCCTATTACACACGCAGTAAATTTAATTTTGCACAAAATATATTAACAGTACAGCGACCAGGGAGAATACCTTTTACCATTATCTTTGCGCACTTCTTCCACAAATTTAATCAGCCAAAAGGAACTTCATATTGGCTATATCAGTGTTCAAGACTCACCCCTTCCCCCCACCCCCACCCCAATTTTGCATGATCATTGTTTGCAATTTCTCCTGGGTATTACAGTCGTCCCAAGAAAAGTCGAAGACAATAAGACAATGGTTATGCATTTTTTTTGGTGTTGGGGGGGGGCGGCTGGGGGGGAAACAATTTGCATTGTCGTCTATGTGAAAATGGTGAATTGCTGAGTTTTTGTTTTTCCTTCCATTCTGCAATTCCAGAGATAATTTCAAACACCACCTTGTCATTACACGGGTTGACATTGGGGTAGTCTCATGACTTGATCAAAGTAGAATTAACTTTTTTAAGATGATTCACATAAATATTATACAGTATTTACAGTTGTATGGTTAATGACTCATTTAAAACTCTTTCAAGACAGAATGGCATTCTCTCTTGTAGTAGTATAGTAGCGATGTTTTTCTTCTTTATTGCGGTGGAATTTCATTAACTTGCTATAGAATATATAAATGCCAATAACGCAATGCCTTTTTTCCTTATCTTACAAATAAAAAGAGGTGGAATCTCAGTAAGCTAAGATCTAAGATAGGTTTTTTTTTAGGTGGTTAACCAGTCTGAGAGGTTTCCTTCCTATTTTAGAGCTATTATGCAACTTTTAGGGATCTTGTATGTATTTCACCAGAAACTCATAACCCCTTATGAGTTTCTGATTTCACTTAAAATCACTAAGCCGTAACGTAATAGCCCACGCTCGATATATTACAATCCTAACATGACTACGAGGCTTTAGGGACAATACTGTAAATTTTTCACTTCTCCATCGTCTCGCAATTCCCAGCAGAACTTGAACACAAAGAAAACCAAACAAAATATAGAAAAATGACCAGAAAGCCTCGGAGTCATGTTCGAATTTAAATATATCGAAAGTGGGCTATTTTCAAGATCTATTTCCTGCAGCCTTCATTGTCCATTGCGGACAAAAATTGTTCCAGTTATGGTTTACACGAAGAAATTATACATATTAATGAGGACGAAGGCAAAATAGCTCTTTTTAGCACAAAACACAATATTTTTTTAATTACCCCTCCCCCACGCTGCTTACGCACAATTCAATTATTACGCTCCCCCTCAAAGATTTATTTTCCCTTCACCACCACCACCACATTTCTATTTTTTCCTTCCTCCTCCTGCTACGATTTGCGAGCCAAATAAGGACATGTTACATCATCGCTCAAGTTAACCTGTCAAACTGGTTAAACCACCAAAATATAGCACATTACCTTATTTTATAGAGATTCTACCGCATTTTATTTATAACATTAAGACTTAAGGCTATGACGTCAGAGATTCTACCTCACAAAAAGAGTAAACATCCATACCCTACTACTAACATTTGATATGAGCATTATGCTTATAGCGATCGTAACCATTTTTTAAGTGATATGAGATGATTTTGTTGTTTAGAAATGTACGTTCGACTGACTGGCCATAACTCAACCTTTGCTGGTCGCGTCGAAGTGTTTTCACATGGAGTCTGGGGACGTGTCATAAATAATCCTTCTTATTGGCGTAAAAAGGAGGCTGACATTGTGTGCAGGCAGCTCGGTTTCCCAGAAGCCATTACCGCTGTGGGGTACTCAGCTTTTGGAGAGGGTTCAGGACCGGTTTTGATGTCAGGTGTACGGTGTCTAGGTACAGAGAAAACTTTACAACAATGTTCATACCAAGACTGGGTCGACAGCAATCTTTCAGGTTATGAAGTGGGAGTGATTTGCAAGACTTTTAATTTACAACCTGATAACAATGGTAAGCAGTTTTTTATAAAGACAGGACTTATTTAAGAGGCCCTGCGCCTAAGAAACGACCGATGATTTCCGGCTAAAAAATAAAATCGGCCGATTTTTATCTCCCAAGTAGAGGTTACCGAATACTATTTAAAAATGAATTTCTTTTGTTTCAGTTTCGCTTTAAACCAAAAATATCGAGCCGCAAACTTTTCCCGTCTGATAGCAGCAAAATCAGGCCTAAAATAAGCTCTCGCAAAAAACGGTTCAGAAATCACTATCGCGACGCAAAACAACGAGAAAACCACACAGTGATGAAGAAAAAGGCCTTTTAATGCAATATCATTCGATAAACATCGAAAAACTGCCGAAGGGAATAAAAAATAAATTTTCAAATATTGCATATTCAATTAGATGGAGCGTTGGAGTTGATTTTAAAATTATAATTTCTCAAAAGTCCAACGCTGCTGAAAGCAATCACAGTGATGAATCAGACATTGGAGGGATATACATCACGTTTTCGGAAAAACACTTTTCGGCCAAAGTATACTGACCTTGTAAAAACCGTTCAAAGTTACCGTATTTACCGTTAAGTTGCCACTTCGGCGAAACACTTCTCTGTTGCCAATATGCAAATATGGCCAAGGATAGCGTGGTAAACGCCACTTAAAGCCTTGCTAGGCGCTCAAAACCATCCTGAATAGAAGTATATAGAATTAAAAGAGAAAGGAAAATGAAAGATTCGCAGAAAAAGAGAATAACTCGAAATTACCATCCGCTAAGGAGAGTTGAATCTTGGAAATGTTGTCGCGTGACAGCGTTCATTTGTCCGAACTGCAGTGGGATCGAAACAAATACGTGAAATATAAGTTAAAAAAAAAAAAACAGTCTTTCTATCACCTGAAATCTTGAAGTGAAACAGTTTTATGTTTTTCCTATTATTAATGATGAATTCAGCCTCAGCTAGTCTCCAAGTACTTTGAATGTGGGCTGCTTGTATTTCGTTACATACATTCCAACGGACGTTACGGGTCAGCGCGTGTAGGGGTCAGCGGACCTGAAGAAAGGTGACGAAGTTGGAGAGCAACGCCATGTTAGGGGGGACATTGGTAGGTACCTAATACCGAAAATATTAAAATGCGGTATCAGTATTTCGTCGATTTTTGACACGGTATTTCGGTATTTACCAATTTTTCTCGCGGTATTGTGGTATTTAATCAATTTCATTTAATTTTGCGAGGAAACGTGAGACGACCTCGATCGAATTGATCAGTACAACGAACGAAAAAAATACCCTACCAATTTCATCACAGATTATCTGTCAGAAATTGTGTAATGGTAATCATTTACCATTAAAGTCTTAAAAATACTGACGTGCATTAAACTAGCCTGCGTAGCAGGCGCTTGGAAGTAGTGATCGCGCGAGGGAGACACGCGAGGGGTCATCCAAACGCCTGCTACGCAGGCTAGCATTAAACAGAAGAGGGCAATGAACAGTACCGCAATACCGTGATCTTCTTTTACCGAATACCGTTAACCAAAAGGAAGAAATACCGCATACCGCAATACCCCACTTTAAAATCCAAATTACCGAAATACCGCTTGAAAAAAAGCTCAATACCGTAAGCGCCCATTTCCCCCTCCATGCTCTTGAAGAGGTGATAGAATATTTGGGCTTAGAACATCCAATTATATTTGATGTTTACAATCTTTGTCATAATTATCACAGCAACAAACTTTCATCTTTCAATGTTAGTGTTGAAAGACATGTGCGGGTATTTCGAAATACCTTACAAATCTACAGATCTAAAAAGAGACCTTTTAGCCAAGGTTTCAGTGTAAAGGAATGTGACTGAGTGCAGCAAAAAATAATTTCATCCGGTAACTTTCCTGCGCAAGAGTTTGAGTGCATGGTATGCTGTCCAATCGGTAATGTGACAAGTTGTGCGTTGTGCATTGGTTATCATCTAAATATCATAAATATTATTGTGGAAACAAATTATGAAGCATATTATAAAATGAAGTTGCAAAATGAGTGAGGCACTTTCATCGATTTAAAAGTCCTACCGGTCTCCTATATTTTTTTATGATGTCCTCCCCAATATTTGGGTGACCCTATTCGGCGGAATGGCGGAATACATGCAATCAGTTGTAAAATACGGAATATACGTAATACTCTAAAACACGGAATTTACAGAATATTCTGTACTTGATTTGAACTGGACCGACCAAAAAGCAGAGGCAATATTAAAAATTCAATTTTCGTACTGCTGTAAGCCACACCATAGACCTTATGACGGTTTTAAAAGCCATCTTGACGGGTGAAGGGTCCGGTATCACGGGAATCTAATGTCGGATAACTTTCATAAAACGGCTGTTCTAACAAAAAAAGAATTGTAAACTTAAGCTTGACAGGATTGTACTACCAATTAATGGGGGCCGTACCTGTGC
>OZ037996.1:12217162-12299431 GCA_964035705.1 Porites rus
TGATGGGATACTATTCGCTCCTCCTCTGGTCCCAACATGAACATTATTATCTCTTAGCCAGGACAAGACATGTTTCCAAAAGTCAGAAGATATCCTGCAGGAGAAGAATAAATGCTCGACGGATTCCGCTTCTTCTTGACAGAAAGTGCAGTTTGGCGATTCTACTACACCAATTAAATTAAATTTCTCGTTTGTAAAGATTATACAATTTAACTGATTCTGTATTGAAATTCCCACCTCTGGGGTGCTATACGTTTCCTGAACGAAACATATGTCGGCAGGAGATTTAAGCAGCCAAATAAAAATAGACTTCCTTCTACCAAAAGAGCGAATTCCGCGAACATTTAATGACAAATTTTATGTTTTGTCGCTCCATGTCCAAAGAGATAAGCTGTAAACTTCAAATGAGAAGCCAACGCTAAATACCATTTAGACGTCCACCACCAAAACAAGGTGCCACTAAGCTCATTTAAGCTGACTACCGGTAATTGGTTAGCCTGCGAACGGCAGACGTTTCTCCTCGCTCATCGCCGCTGAGGGACGTTTCACGAGGAGGAACGTCTGCGACTCAGCAACAGAAATTCCATACTGATGACGCAAAATCTGTCCGAAATCCGGTCAGAAGCGCTAATTGGTCGACGGAGCAGTTTCATTGTGTTAGCTATTGTTTACGAATGACAGACAACAGACAAAAGGCCGCAAAGGTCAAATGTGAACGCGATGAATCTCCAATATTTGTGGAATATAGTCTTCTCTAGAAGAAGCATTTGAGTTTTGCTGGAGCTCATTTGCAGATGAACACAACATTTACCAAAATCGACCAGGAGAAACGTAAAATTAAACAAATTTGCATTTGGAACTCCATGACTACCGGCATTGATTTACGTCATCAGTATGGAATTTCTGTCGCTGAGTCGCAGACGTTCCTCCTCGCTTAACGTCCCTCAGCGGCGATGAGCGAGGAGAAACGTCTGCCGTTCGCAGGCTAGTAATTAGTCAGTATGTGTATACCCTATCTACCCTAATTTCTTTCCTTCTCATATCAACATCATTTCACCCGAATTGAAACAAACAAACAAACAAAACGCCCCCTTAACGAGATGAGGCGGTCGGTCTTTTTCAGCTCTTTTCCTTTTTCGTTGACGATTAGAAAAAAAATTAAAAAAAGGAAACTTTTCCTCTAGAGCACTCGTTTTAATATTAAAGCAGTTAGAGACTTCTGAGCTCTAACCCTTTAAAAACGTTTGTTCGTTCATTACCGATTAGCCTCCCCGCAGACGTCCTTTGGGGTTCGTTTGTTACGCATTCAAAGAAATGAATGCGTGACAAAAACGAACCCTAAAGGACGTCTGCGGGGAGGCTAATTACCGGTGTGATATAGGTATGGACAAAACACCAAAAAAAATTTTAATCCCATTTTCGTAGATAATCTGATTCGCCTTCAAGGATCCACCTTACCTTACGCTGGCCGAGTTGAAGTGTTTTATAAAGGAGTCTGGGGAGCAATCAGTAGCAGTAACTGGGATATAAATGACGCCACGGTAGTTTGTCGTCAGCTTGGTTACTCAGCTGGAGCGGAAGTGGCTTTAAAGAACGGTGTTTATGGTCTAATCAGCGGTCCAGTTTGGATAACCAATCTCCAGTGTACTGGAAGTGAGTCAAATGTTATGGAATGTGTTCATGATGGGCTTGGAAATAAAACTGAATTGCAGAATAGAGCCTACACCGCCAGTGTCATTTGTAAGGACTCGTCATTCAACAATGGTAACAAAAAGTTTCACTTGTTTAGTCACACACAGTTCTGCCGACATCTCACTTTATAATCGTTACACTGCATGATATAATCATTAGTTTTTAAATAATTTTATAGACTCAAAAGGAGTTAATTAACGTTTAATTAAAGTCACTAAATCTGATCCAACGAGGCTTTTTAAAAGGGTTCGCGTCAGCGTTTTGCAACATTTTTTCAGTTTGCTCAATAGGTGGTTTTCATGCAGTCTCGGGAGACACAAATAACAATGGTGAAATGACCAAATGCTGGTGGACAAACAAAACGAGCTAATAAGCGATCTTTTGTTTACCGTCCACCAGCATGGCGGCGATGACGTAACGTGAAAACCACCTATAGGCCACTTCTGAGTTCCAAGAACCTTCACTTTCAAAATGAGGCCAAGTGCACAACCTTTCTTGTGAATGAAAAATTATGTCCATATCAAAGGCAAAGCACTTAACCTCGTTTTGATAGAGAGGCGCGGGGATACTCGGAAATAGCCTATTTTAATTCGTTGCAACTGCCGGTTATTGTACTCCTTACCTCAACAGCCCATGTAAACAGTCCATGTGTTATTGCTCTAATTCGAGCCTCTTCTATCCACAAAATATTTCAGTAATGCCGATTAGGCTACGTGGGTCACACTCATCAAATATGGGACGAATAGAGGTTCATTGCGCTGGAACGTGGGGTTCAGTTCATGCATCAGGATGGGACATTAAAGACGCCACAGTCGCGTGCAGACAGCTGGGATATCATTCCGTCTCGCTTTCAGGATACGGAATTTTTTGTTCCTCTGATACCCCAGTGTGGTTCACTTACTTCAGATGTTTTGGTAATGAAACATCCTTAGAACAATGTGCTTGGGATTTCAGCCAGTATTTGTGGTCTACATATTGTGCAAATGTTGTATGTACTAACAAAATGACTGAAGAAGGTGAGAAGTATAAATATTATTAAGATAATCCTGGCTCCTGTTTCTATAGTGGGGAACTAGAAACAAGCACGGGGACCAGAAAATGAAAAATGTGAACAAAAGCAAACTTGAACCTTCGCCCTATTATTCATTTTCTGTTTTTTCCGTTTTTTCCCTGTTCCTCTTTTTACTGAGTAACATACTACTTTTTTTGCAATTTCAAGAACAATATAATCAGACAACATTTAATGCTCTGAAAATTAAAATTATATATGATGTTTTAAAAATAAGAATCGCAAGGCTGCTGTGACTTGCAGCCAGTTCATGGCTGTAACTTAAAAACGAAAAATAGAACTTAAACACTAGATTTTCAGTATTTTCTTCTCCCACTTGGTGTGTACCTTGTACTGCAGTATAATTATACTCAAGCGCGCGCAGCGGAGCCTAATACGTATAGAAAATGGGAACCTATCGATGTCAGAAAATTTTGTTATGACGTCAGCGTACACCTGAACTCCCGACTGTAGTACAGACTCTGAGAGTAGGGGTAAAAATACTCAGTATAGGGTAATTGTTACAGTGTTTGTCTCGTTTTAGTTTTGTCGTAAAATCAGGAGTAATTATTTCATGTCATGACATGTACTAAAGATTTGAGACAGAAAGACGATGTCAATGGCCTCGCGTAAAGCTTTTCAAAATATCAACTAGCTTGAATTAATTTTCTGGTTGCAAATGGAAAGAGAAAGGTCTCATAGGATACCCAGTTGTAGTAGTTGCGGTGAAAAGTAAGGATAATTACCAAAATTCTTGCTTCGAGACTCGTTCATCTATTAAAAAAACAAACAAACAAACAAACTCAAAGAAAAACAAGGTTTTCGGAAACATTTCAGACATCATGTACTTGCTGTCTTGAATAAAAAGTGTTGTAGTTGTACATATTTCATTGTAGTTTTATTCATGTTTTGATTTTCAGTCATAATTTTGCAAGGTGTTGTGCAGTTTTTTTTCTTTCGAGGACAGTATCAGAATGACGCGTGAATGAAATGTCTGGAAAAGGTTTAAGCATGGCGTGTGATTTGTGCCTGTGTTAACACATTAACTATCATATTTTTCTATCAGTCTCGCCGAAAAGAAAGTACATATGTCGATTATTCTACCGACAGGCTCGTGACTTTTCTGTAGTTTACGTCTAGCGCACATTTAGCCGCATGAAATGCACAAAGGGCAGTTTGTGCAGACTGCAAAATTGTGATTATTCATAACTGGAAATGTTAAATAAGTTATCAACCTTCCTTTTCGGTAGGAAAAAATAATAATAAAATATAACGTACAGTTACGGTCACTGAGTACCAAATGTTGTGATAAAGTGTAGTTTACATGTAAAGGCATCTAAAGGTTTGTCGGTCGAATATTGCAAAGAAAACGTATTCTCTGCTAAACACAAAAATCGGCCTAATTTACCATTTCGGTAGAATATCACTTTGAGATGGAAAGATTGACCAATAAACATAAACATTGTGACCTGAATGCAGCCGAATGACAACAAGCCATTCTAAAACGGCATTTAATTTTATGGCCTATTAGCTCTCAAAGGGGTGTGGTGGGGGGTCAGTGATGCATACGTATGGGGAAGAAATCCTTTCCAAGACTGTTACTGTGATCGAATTTCACTCATGATAATTTTCCCCTTTTCATTTAAAATGAGATAAGTATAAACTTCTGGATTTGCATAGTTTGAAGGTTATTCATTTCAATTTTTTTGTTTTAAGCAATTTTAAAAAAGTTTTTAAATGGACGCTTCACTTTTAGCCTTGGCTAAATCTATATATTATTCAAACAGGGATTTCCGGAAACATATGTAGGCGATTTTTCGTTATATTTGTATCTAGGCCTAGGCTGAGTGGAGATTTATCCTTAAAATGCCGCAAAATCTATTTTTTACCTCTAGCACCCGAGTTGAGACTAAGCGATTCTCCAGTTCCTCACTCTGGCAGAGTAGAACTTCGTATCAAAGGTATCTGGGGAACGATTTCCCATTACTATGGGTATTACACTCTCAGTCCTGGAGCAACTCGCGTAATATGCAGACAGCTTGGATTTTCGGACGCTGTGATATCTGCTACTTATTCCTTTTATGGACCCGGAGTGGGTCCCGAGTGGTTGGATGGTTGGGATCTGAATGGATGTTTGGGACACGAGAAGAACATATTGAATTGCTCATACAACTCACCTCGTTTTACAAGTTCTTCTGGTCATATCAGTGATGCCAGTGTTGTATGCAAGCCAAACACGTCATATACCAGTGGTAAGTAGGAAAAGCTTATGCATCAGTCAATTCTACATGCCCCCCCTCCCAACCAACACAGCACAACCCCCCTCCCCTCCCCCACGTGGCGTCCCGGCAGGAAAGGGAGAGGGACGAATGATAGATATAATACTTGTTTAGCCATACGTTGCGCACTTTTTTCTTCCCAAAAGCCGTGAATTACAATAAAATAACAACAATTAAACGCCTGTGATAACATTTACACATATTCATCAATATATCATAATATATTAACTACCCTATCCTGGGAATAAACGTTATAAGAATGGTTCCGACAAGTAACAGTGAAGAAACTCGATAGAGAGATTGAGGGAAACTAGTCTGTCCCTAATAGCTCCGAAGGATCTTTTGCATTTAATTCGTCTCGTAATGCATTCCAGAATTTTGCCCCAGTGCAAGCAAAGTTTTTCCAGTAACAATTTGTTTTAACTGCCGGCAAGGCTAAATTGTATTCCATCTTGAGGTCCTCAGATTATTTGCCGATCGCCCGGTGTTACTCGAAACATTTCCGCTAATTAGGCTGGGGTCATATTATCTTATCATGTTTATTTATTTTTGGAGTTCGAATTTCGCGGGAAAAGTTGTGTTGGAAAGGGAACATGGCCGCCAAGATGCCAGTTAGTGTCTCCTACCTTGTGTATTATATTGTATGGAGCGTGAATTTGAACAAATTATAACGAAAATTCGTTGGAGTATTAAGGAAAACAACAACTATATAACTGCAGAGTAAGTTTTAGTGACCTCTATTTTGTATTTCCTCAGTACAAATTTTAGGAGCGTATTGACCCAATACAAACACTATAATTTTACTGAAACGTGCTGTGGTACTCTCACAGCTGAGCCTGGGTTATATTACTTGTAGTCAAATTTGAAACTGGAACAAAAGGCCTAATCTTTTTCGAGACTTCTATACCAGATGATTTTTTTTGGAGACACTAGTAATGAATTCGTCAAAAACATTTGCTACTGGCTACTTTATTTAGCGATATTCTGTTTATAGAGATATCGAGCCCTTTCTCATTAGAAAGAGTCCCTATTCTTTGCCTTAAACCAAAAAAATTAATTTAATTTCTGTTTTTTAAAACTGTTAAGGTGAGCCTGTTTCCTATCAGCTAATTTTGCTATCAGCTACATTCATATCGTGCTGTAGTTTAGGGAAGCTGCAAGCAGTGAAAGTCAAATTAGCATCATCTGCATGCATTCACCCAATGTGGTAGCATAATCCATTATATTACAAAGATCATTTATGTATTAGAAACAAGAGTGGTCCAATTATACAAACCTGGGGAAGACCAGACTTTAGAATGGATTTCTCCAGGGAGATTATGCTGATCAGCCCCTGTCTATATTAAATACGTCGATTGGTAAGATCAAGAAGGGCGGTTAATGTTGACTAAAGGGATCTGAAGCCATATTGACGTGGATCTAATATGTTATTTATTACCAAGTAGTGGTAGACTTGCTCATAGACTAGCTTTTCAAAGACCCTGGATACGGTTAATAAAACTAATATTGGTCTATGATTATTTGGATTATAACGTTCACCTACTTTGAACATAGGGAAAACTTTTGCCAACTTCCAGTCATCAGGAAATTCTAAACTTCTAAGTGACAGGTTGAACAAATCAGTTAATTGTCTGTAAATAACTGGTCGAGCAACAAACTTGAGGATTTTATTGCATATTTTATCCAAGCCAGTTCCTTTAGCGACATCTAGTTTTGACAGTAACTTTAAAACTCTTCAAGGTTTCATTTCAGTAAACTTAAAAGAGGACAGTTCTCGTTTTAGGTAATCTTCAGCATTTATAGCTGCTGTAGAAAGTTTTGTAGCAGATTTTGTTTGGACCGATGATTAGGGTTTAGGGTTTTTTTTTCCTTCTAGTTTTAGTCAATTAGTTGGCTATTTAATCTTCGGATAGCCAGAAGTTGTTCGCCATTTTCTAAAGTTTACTCATACCAAAACAGCTGAGCTGCCGCGCAGCTGCCTGCAAACGAGGTTTGATTGTACATTGGGGCAGTGTACCATCGAATCGAATCGATTATATCTTGACTACATCTTTCCAATAATTATGGTAAGCGCCAGATGAAGAATTAGTCGGAGGATTTGAAGGCCAATCAGAAAAGGAGAATTTGAATTAATAATGATAAAGCCGCCTGACTGTTCTTATAAGGGCAGGAGATATAAGCATAAACATAAAAGAATGCAAAGTACACCATTGAAGTACCAAACTTTTCCGCGCGATTTGATTACAGACACACGGTTGACGTCGCAGAAAATTTGCTTCCTATATTTTGCCCAAATGGGGCACAGTGTGGAAAAGCAGGCGATAAAGGAATCGAAATACCTATATCGCGCAGCATATCTGGACCACATCGATTTTCCATAAACAGCGCGAAGCAACAAGTTAGAATACCTTTGTGCTTTGAACTATCCTTGTTAAGAGAATAACGCCCAAATACGCATCCGCTAGGGTTGATCAAACCCTCCTGTTCTTATCGGAGTTTACTTTTCGTGTGTTTCGTTGCAGACTTTCAAGTTCGCTTAAATGGATCCAGCCTCCCTTTTGCGGGCACAATAAATGTGTTGTATTACGGAATCTGGGGTGGTATTCTAGGCTTTAATGTAGACATTCGTGTAGGGCACGTGGTTTGTCGCCAACTGGGATATTCTAAAGCTGAACGGATTTTTATGTACGCATCGTTTGGGCGAGTGATAGGCCCATTGTGGATATGGAGCATACAGTGTATTGGCAACGAAACAGAAATATCTCAGTGCAAAGTGGAAACTTGGGACAAAATCTGGAATACGTCACTGGATCGCTTGGTTTATTATATTTATTATGGTCGTTATGAACAACCACGATATGCAGCTAGTTTGCTGTGTAGTAAAGAAAATTCGAGCCTTTCAAAAGGTAAGTACGGTGATAAATATTTGAGAAAACAGCCTTCTTTTCCCAGGACGTTTCCACTGCCCTTTTAAAAGGGGATAGAAAAATAATTTCATCCCCCGCCCAAAAAAGGGACATTTTTACATGTTCCGGGTCATTTTCCAAAAATATATATGAAGTTTAAGATGAGACCTAAAATCAAGTGGACGAATAGCACAAAACATCGCAATGGACTGGCTTCTTCAAACCAAACAGCGAGTAATGATTTTCAGGCTGCAGGAGGGTAGTGGGAGGAGGGAGGGAGATAAGTACCCAGAAATGTCGTTGGCCACCAACCATAATTCGCAAGTGATGAAGAAATACAGTTGAAAAGAAATAAATCAGGAGTAGGAAATATTACAAAATTAATATTCCAACCCTTTTTTTCTCTTAATTCCTATCTTCAGAAAGAAAAACCAATTTTGCTGATGAAACTTCTGTTTTGGAAGTAAAAGCTCCGAATTTAAAAACGTTCTCTCCAATGAAAGAACTCATATTTTTCTTGCTTTTAAAAGTTTTAAATGTGAGGTTGGCTGGTGCACCGATCTCCAATGCTGGACGAGTAGAAGTATTATATGCTGGTGTGTGGGGTACGATTCGTGGCTGGAGTTGGAATATCAATGCTGCTCACGTGGTGTGTCGCCAACTGGGATACCCTGGAGCTATATCATTTGGAAGCAGCAATCAGTTTGGGATCGGAAATGGACCGTCGTGGTTTGAAAACGTGAGATGTTTGGGGAATGAATCCAGTTTTGAAGAATGTTCAAAAGATACCCTGGGGTATCCGAATGTCGGCTACTCGTCAGTGGCAACAGCCCTGTGTAAATCCAAACCCCAACCAGGTGAGATTACTATACAGTATGTGGTCCTTGGGCCGCGTGTAAAAGTCATTAACTTGAATATCTTACCCGAATCTTCATGTAACGAGCTGAAATACTCCCTGGAGATAGCTTTTATGTTCCTGTCGATAATCCTGAAGTTTCAAGTTCCAGACATAAATATTTTGCTAGGAATTCGCAAAAAGGCGACCGTTTTCGATGGTCCTTGGTCCGCGAGTCTGGTCCTTGGTCCTCGTCTCAGGTAAGCAGCACGATAAAAACTTTAAAATGTTATAGTTTCCACGCGAAAACGTGGTTTTCGCAGTATTTCTTGTATTTTTTTCTTTTCTTGATGCAATTAAGCTAAAGTTTTTTTTCGGAAGATGCTGTGAGCATAAAATAATCCGCTTTTCTTTCAAAGACTTCAGACAACAGTCTCCTCGAGTCTCCCACACGAGCGTCGACGAGCGGTTTTTAGTGCGGTCGAAAATAATTACCAAAAACTCTGTATGTACTCGAGGTATTAAAAAAAGAGAACTTGTAGACATGTATAGGGACGACTTTCAAAACATTCTTCGAAAACAAAGGCCGTCGCTTTTTACTTTGGAAAGTTTTATTCAACCAAGGTCATAGGACGCGGACCAAGGACCGCTAAGCGAAATTTGGTGATATTTTTCAAGATTCGCTAAAACAAAAAATTCAGCGTCTACAGCAATATGCTTCCAACAGCAGAAATAAGTTGATCTGAAAACCTGTTCTGCAAAAAGGCAAGTCTTCCCGTTGGGTTTTAGTTATTCGCAGGCTAAGTAAACATGATCACGTAATTTACGGTGCCGCAAAAATCCAAACTTCAAGAAAGACAAATTAACCTACCTGTCAACAAACTGTAATTTCGCGTCTTCACCCGCAGTAAGAAGGCTGAAACTTCGTCATATGAAAGAATGCTAATCAGTAAATCACGATATCTTTCATTATTCAACGTACTTTTTTTCTTGACGAAATATTTTATAATTTTCGGAAAAGACGCGGACCAAGGGCATCGGGGACTTCCGCGGACCAAGGACCACATACTGTAGAAGTAAATAATATTTTTTATGTTTGATGACACTGATTGAAAGTTATCCTCAGATGAGAATTTTCAAAAAGCCCTGGCAGGTAGTGAAGGGTACACTGATTGCCCGACAGTTAGAAGATTTAGTCCAATTCAGTACAAAATCCCTTTCCCTTACTTCATTCTCCAACCTGGATTATTCTATAATCCTTCAGAGCTGCCAATTACCGGTTAAAAAGGGTTCAATAAACGGTTTACATGTGATAAAGCTGCCAACTAATTTCGTGAGACTATATAAAAGAGCTATTTTGACGGTTCGCGAGCACAGATTCTCGGTTACTGCTAAAGTCCAGAAGTCAGTCCGGATGGTCTAACCATTTTGTGCGAAGAACCTCATGCTATTCCTGTTATTACGATCAAATTGGCCGACTTTGTAGTTTTCTAGATCATTTTACTGGCGTAGAATTGCTAGCCGTGATTTAACTTAGTTTGCAGGGTGTTTACCCTGTTTGAAAACGTCCCTGTGAGACGTCAATCACGGGCTGACACACGAAATTTTTCCAAAGGTCAAAACAGCGACGACTTCACTCAATTCGCCAGGGCGGATAAAGGTTGGACGGTGAAACGAGCGCTCCGCTCTTCATTTAATGTGTGATGCGGAGTAGGACTGGCACGAGCGCTCTTTCCGCTCTTCCGGTGCGCTTGAAGGCTGGCAAAATTTTCCTTTTTGCAAACCGGAAATCCTATTTTCTTTCTGTAATTTCAGGCTACAATGTTAAATAGATAAATTTGTTTCATAACAGTATCAATAAAAAGTTTCATATGTTTGTGTCTGTACGTCTATAAGTCAAACTTGTTGGTCGTATAATGCCAAAATTGGAGTTTAATTTGAAAGTGTTGAATACCTCCTCCTTCCACTAAATATCACCTAATCGTCCTAATCGCCGTTTCGTTTGCAAAAGCTTAACACTTCTTAACCTGAATTTTTACATATGTTAAAGGGGAATAAATTTTATATAACATAACAAAAAATTAGATTGATATGTATTGATATAGTGGCGTTGTACTTCTTCAAACTTTGCATGCTTCTCGGGTGCAACGCGCCATGGCGATTCGCGCAATGCGTTGCAAATCCGACAACCGCATGTAAACAAAATTTATTGAGGTTAGTTGTAAGGTTTTTTCTCCGTTTTTCTCTCTAAAACAAAACAAGGTATACAGTAAAAACTGAGGGGAAACTAATTTTGAGGTTTTGAAGAAACAGAAAGACGTATGAGATGTTTTTTTCAAAATTAAAAAGAAGGATGATGGTGATTGAAATTAGCATAATTTCACCTTACACGAGCTGCACGCATTTTTAAAACACACGTCATCTAGTTATGAAACACGATCTGCTGTCTTCTAGTTTTGCCATGGATGACATGGATGAGATTTTCCTTCGTGTTTTAGACAGTACTTAGTTGTTTTTGTTTTGGAATAACACCGACATTGGCGAGTAGCAGAACGAAAATATAATTCAGTGGTGGAGTCATGGAAGTAGTAAAAGAAACCCTTTGAAAGAGATGTTTGTCTACTCCAACTAAACCTTCCGCAAAAAATAGCAACATTTGCCTCTCGGAGACAGCGTACCAGCACAAAGAAACGAGGAAGAAGTGCAAGAAAACAAATCAAGCCGCCATAATTCAGTAACAGCGGCAGTGTCTAATGTACAAACCACATCATATCGCAAGCCCTGACCGAAGTCGAAAACAAGCGACATTCAGTAAGCAGAGTCCCAGTCCACTGCATCACAGCTTTTTGCTCGGACGCGCTCGTTTCACCGCCCAACCTTTATCCGCCCTGCTATTCGCCGTTTGCGCATTATCCCATAACGCACCTTGCTTGCCCCACGCCCCCCCGCCCCCCCAACAAATTTGCAAAACATTAGCTACTATTGTCTTCAATTTTCCCGGAACGACTGTAACCCCAGATCAGAGAAATGAAAAACTTTAGATTATGCAATATTTTGGGGGGTAGACAAGGTGTATGATGAGACATGTGCAAATGGTGAATGCCCAAAAATCACAACTGCTCAACTGATCGTTGTGTTATGGCCAACCTCGTCCCCAGGGCGCTTTTCCCTGAAAATTTTCTGACTGTGGGTATTTAGTTTGTTTAAGACCCTTCCCGGCTGCCAGGCATATAACCACAGCGTTTTCTAAATTTACTGAAAAATACAATTGACGCTAAATGATATGTCCGTCTTTTTGAAAGGCCGACGTCTGAAATTATCCGCTATACATGCTTCCGTTTCCATCAGCCTTCGCACGCCATGCTTTACAACCTGCAAAGTGGTCAGACAGTTTGTTCTTATAGTCAATAGGCCACTCCTGAGTTCCAAAAACCCTCACTTTCAAAATGAGGCTAGGTGCACAACCTTTCTTGTGAAAATGAGTTTTATTTGCATGTGAATAGAAAATGATTTCCCTATCAAAGGCTGAGCACCTACTGTCGTTTTGAAACAGAGGCCCGGGGAAACTCGGAAATAGACTATTGCGGCAAAGTTTGGATTAAAAGTAGATTTGTGAATCATTTCATGCAAGTTTTTAAAGTTTATTGTCACAGTTTTAAGTTTTATTGTCAACAGCTTAGGAGTTTTACTTTCAAACTTCGCTAAATCTATTTATTTATGTCCCCAGGGTGGGAAATTTGACTCAGCCGCCACCTTGGAAAGTGGAGGACCAGGGAATGAGTGATAAGACTGATAAGAAGTCCGCCAACTTAGAAAATATCCATTAATACCCCATAGTCATTTGGATGAGTTTCCCACATTTTGATGTGTTCATTTCTTTGTGAAGGATGGCAGAACGAAGCTTGCTTTTCAAGTTTTTGAAGTTTTATGACAAAAAGCATTTTGTCCCTCAGCATTGAGAAGCAATACTTGCCGCAAAGTTTGGTTTTGAAAATATGCTTTCTACTTTTTCACCACATGCTGGCGTGCCCTGCCACAAGTTTTTGATAAAATGAAAGATCAAAAAATCATACTTAAAGACATGAAAGATTCCTGGAATTCTGTGTTAGATTTGCTAGTATATACTCAAAATGTCCAATTAAATGAAATTCTGGACCACAGGTACAAAACACCACGAAGTTACATTAGACATTAACCCTTCTTGATGATGGCATGTCATGTTCTGACATTGCACATTTTGCATTGCTGTATAAACATTGTGTGAAAAAATTCAAAGGTACTTTAGGGAGTATAGCGTGGGTGTTAATCCACGCTAAATATCCAGCTAGAATATGTCTTCTACAATTGGGGAAAAGCACAAAGTTTCTGGGTACCGTTATTTTGTCACCAAGTAATTACTCTCTGCGGACGCTCAGTGCTGCAATAAAGACTGTTGTGAGTGCCTGTTTGTTCGCCCCAGGAATAGGAATTTGACTCAAAATAGAGACCCAAGGGCGGGGAAATTGACAGTTGAGAACTGAAAATGTCAAATTTCCCGTGCGTTGCCTGCCCCCTCCCCCCTCCCCCCCCACCCCGCCCCCATCCTGGGGCAAACCATTGATAGGTACAAGTGCTTTACAACACAACAAAGCACAGTCAAGGCTTCTTTATTTGTTAACTGATTGTTTTACATGGATATTTCCCAGCGAGAAAAACTTTCCTAATCTCATTAGGAGAATTTGGAATTTTTAAGTTAATTTCAGCCTAAATTTCTAAGCATTTAATAATTTTTATTTCTTATATTGCGCAGTCTAGCATGCGATAAAGATATGATCGAATGCGCATAACAACACAAATCTTAAAGTAATAAATGGCTAATCCAATAATATATTTATGCATTTACACAAAGCGTCATCTGAAAATTGCTCTACTATGAAGTGTTCAAGTAATGGGACATGCATAAACACCTCATTTGGCCCTGTATGTAACTGCTCAGAAGGATTCACAGGTCTAAGTTGTGAAATAAGTAAGTAAAAACAAGGGTAAATTACAGTTTTAATTTGTAGTAAGTGGTATGAACTCAGTTAGGTTTGCTCTGTTTGTTTACAAGGCTTTATCGCAGTGTTTTGTACGACACTTCTTTAATCCTTTTACACCCAGCAGCAGCCCGTGCAAAATTAAAAATCATCTCATTCATTTTTATTCTTAAGGGACACGATCAGGAGAAGTCATTACGTCACGTTGCCATGGTAGCAAAATTTTTGGGTGACAACAAAGCGATAAAGTCACTTAAAAGTCTATTCGCACTATTTCAAACTTCACCGATCTTATTCAATTTCATTTAATTTGGCAAAATTTTCTTTGGGACAGTGTCTATCGTTATCTAAGTTTAAAACAAGAAAGCGACAACTGTTGTGTTTTGTTCACCTACTCCATAAAGCGGGCTCGTGAAATTAGGAAGTTTCCAGTGTCGTAGTGGTGAAACGGCGGCAAAGAAATGTACAAAATAGAGAGATGCACGTGCAAAGTTGTAGTTTGTTAATATAAACATATTATTTTTGCCGTTCTCCTTGCCGTCGCTGTCGTCGTTGGTTTTGTTGTCATCCAGAAATAGTGCTACCATGGTAACGTAACATCACACTTCTCCTCCCTATTCAACCAAAATTTTCGGACATTTTGGTCCAAAACTCAATGGATCGGTTCGGACCAACCGAAAAAGTTTCGAAAAAACGGGTCCACCTTTTGAGGTGGACCACTTTTCCCGGCCGGACCGGTTGGAATTTTGGTTGAATGGATCGCGCCCCTTGGTTTTCAAGTGACGTCAAAAAAATCCGAACTCCAAATCGCAAAGACGTTTGCCATCTAGCAAAAGATCTTTAAAAATAAATTTCTGAGCAAGTTTTCAACGTGATAGCGTTTTCCGTTTTTAAAATATAGCTCTTTATAATTTCCCAAGTTTCCTCCAAGTGACATTAATAGGGACCTTAAGATACGATACCGGCAACGTCCATGAAAACGTCGCTGAAAAATAGACTTCGCATCCGTTTAAACTTTTTGGCGATTATCCCAATTCGCCCTGTTATTAAAAATATGTGAATTTTGATTGCAGCTGAAGAGAGGGGACTGCGCCCGAATTCAGACAGAAATGGTACTGAATTTATCGCCTTGCCGTTCCCGTTCTCAAGTAAAGTTAAAATTTGGTCATTTCACGTCGTATTTGTGCAGGGACAGCAAAGAAATGTACAAAATGCGTGATGCACGTACAGAGTTGTTGTTTTGCTAAAATATTGCTTTCTTAGGTTCCCGTTGCCGGTCACCATCGTAGTTTCGTAAGGTCCCTAATACGGCGACCAAGAAGGCCGTCACACACGCTAAAAAAAATTTTATCGCATGATATTATACCCTTTGAATGGTGAAAGTATTAGAAAATGTGTTAAGGGGAATAATTTGCTCGTTCGCAGTGAACAACTGATCAAATTTGTGGCGATACTGAAACCAGATGTTTGCATTATTTCCGGCCGCCATATTTGTGCTCCTCGGAGGAGCACAAATATGGCGTCCCCATAGTGAGCCCTATAAATTTCTGTTACATATTTTGAAGAACAACTCAGCAGCGGAAACTGCACAGACGTTAGACTTGGCCAGGTTGTTAATTTATCGATATTCTATAATTTCTGAATTTCTTAGCTTCAGGCATTCCACGGTTTTGATTTTAGTTTTTGATGGCGTGACCGAGTGAAAACCACCAAAATAACAACATTTTTTTCTAATTGCATTTTGTTACTTCGTTGTTTGTCCCGAATCACTGTCCCTAGCACTTCGAAAAATAATGTTCCGGAAGACTGCCTATCCCGCAAAGTATCCTGAACTAGAGAAAAATAGACAAAAAAAAAAATGGTCGCTATTAAAAAAGAAAAAATAGTTTGACAGTTACAATAGATACAAAAAAACATTTCTCTTGCCTTGTAGGCAACACGGAGTCATTAGCTTTAAATTTATATCATTTTGATATGTCTTAGATGCTAGTTTTACAAGGTAATATCAAAGTACTATTACCAATAACTAAGAACACTGGTAGTCTGAGAACCGGTGTGAATCGGATGGGGCCCTGACTTTTTGTCATTTGTGGCAAGCCGGGAAAGTGTGTTGCAGACAGACACACGCACGCGTTCCAGAATGGAACTAGATTACGACAAGAGAAGGACAACACTAGCTAGGTTTTGCCTTAGGAAAAAGAAAAGCAAACTGTACCCAGAAAGAATTTCACTAGTATCTATCAAATGTTTCAGGAACACTAAGCCAGTGCAAGTCTTCACCGTGTCAAAATGGCGGTCGGTGTTTTAGCGATGGCTTTTCGTATCTTTGCACATGCCCAAAAGGACTCACAGGACAACACTGCAAAGAAAGACTAGTTGTGGGTAAGCTGTAAGTTTGATATTTGTGTCGAGAATTCAGACAAACATTCAAATCATTATGATTTTCAGTGGAAAAGATAACCATGTGTGGCCGTTCTTAAGCCTATGTAGTTTGACAAATGTATTAATTATCCCTTGGAAAACATGAGAAGTGATTTTGCCCTAATTTTAATAATCTAGCTAAAACTAAACTTGTACTTCACCGTAACGGCCCTAATTTTGGGCAAAAACCAAATCTTTAGATAAACATTGTAGGCTTTATTGAGCCAGAGTTTTAAAAAGCCAGCACCACAATCCGCCTGTCACGACTATGCCACTGACGAGTCTATCAAGCCTTATCCACAGTTGGGAGCTTAACACTTATCTATATGTAATGAGTAACATTTTGTAAAAATATCATGGCGTGTTCCTTTTTTTTTCTTTTTCTGTCTTGTATCATCACAGCCAGCAACCCGTGTCAGAGCTACCGATGCCCTGAGGACAGTTCTTGTTATCACAGCGACACTCACTTTACCTGCGTATCACATGCACAAGAGGGCAGCAACGGAAAGAATGGTGAGATTTTCTCCAATACAGTGATTTTTCAATTTTCCTGGTGTTGGTCAGCCATTATGCTGCGATACGGGTATTGTTTACTGTCCTTGAATCCTTTGTATTGCCTATATGTAATGAGTAACACTTTGTACAAAGATCATGGCGTGTTCCTTTTTTTCTTTTTTTTTTTTTACCTATATGTGATGAGTAACACTTTGTACAAACTGTGAAAGGTTTGAACCCAGGAGTCATTTCAAAAGGTTGAGTTTGATTGTCCAGGTGAACGTAGTCCTGAATAGGACTGTTGTTGTTGACAGTGACTGACGTTTAGACAACCTGCGCGGTAGTCATCTTCAGAGTCAAAGTGAGTTGTATTACGTCAGTTGATGGTATTATACTCTGGTTATTGATCTGATTGGTCTGATTGGTCAATCAGATCAATAACCAGAGTATAATACCATCAACTGACGTGATACAACTCACTTTGACTCTGAAGATGACTACCGCCGCGAGGTTGTCGAAACGTCAGTCACTGTCAACAACAACAGTCCTATTCAGGACTACGTTCACCCAGACGATCAAACTCAACCTTTTGGCTTTGTACAAAGATCATGGCGTGATCCTTTTTTTCTTTTTTGCTTATATGTAATGAGTAACACTTTGTACAAATATCATGGCGTGTTCCTTTTTTTCTTACATTTTTTCTTTTTCTGTCTTGTATCATCACAGCCAACGACCCGTGTCAGAGCTACCGATGCCCTGAGGACAGTTCTTGTTATCACAACGACACTCACTTTACCTGCGTATCACATGCACAAGAGGACGGCAACAGAAAGAATGGTGAGATTTTCTCCAGAACAGTGATTTTTCTATTTTCCTGTCGTAGTCAGCATTGCTGTGATACGGGTATTCTTTACTGTCCTTGAATCCCTTGTATTGCGACATTTGCTCAAGTCTTACACCTCGAAGGTGAACAAAACTCTCTAAAACACCAAAAGTATATTATATTTGCCCTGCAGGCCTCAGCTTCTCCCCTCCCCTAGATCCCCCCCTGAAATGCATTACGGAAAATAATGAAGTGTTAATAATAAATAATGACTCTTTTCGGCGGGATTTTTATTGTTTGTACGAGTAGGAGACGGCTTTGCGCTAATTTCTAAAAAGTAAAAAGACAGCAAATGTTTAATGCTACACATTAAATTAATTGTCTTTGAGGAACCTAATAACGAAAATGGATTCACGGGTGTTGTTCGTATGTTTCATAGCTCAATCTACCTCAACCAGCAAAAAAGCAGTCCCTGAAACTTACTTCATCGTGGGCCTGTCAGTTGCCTTTGTACTTGTGTTTGTCTTTGCTGCTGTGACTGGCTGTCTGATCTTTAAAATCCGTCGGCTGACGAACAATCAGTCAAACCACTCAAGGGCAGTTTTTAGTAACAGGGCGTATTGCGCTGACTCGGAAAGAAAACCTGATGACGAAGCGTCAATAAACGAAGTCGACCTCGGCTTGGTACCAAGTTCGGGCGGTCCGGGTCCTAAATCTTTCATCTACGAGAACCCTTCTCGCCCTCTTCCACCAGTTCCTCAAACCAGCAACACAAAGGCAGGACCACCATCTTCCTCTGCGAGGCAAACAACCCAAAGTCATTATGACAATGGGACCAAACCAGGACAAGCTGAAAGACATTATATGGGATTGACAACTATAAACGAGAATAATACAAGACCATTTTCCCCTGAGCCAAGCAACTACATGTCTTTGTCGCCAGACAGACCAGAAGCTGGTTCGTATGTAGCGCTAGCAACTGCTCGCCCGCGGAAGCCAAGACCAGTGAAACCGCAACAGGGTACCCACAAAAGAAAAAGTTAAGGAAGAGATAGTGACACTTACGTCACGAACACACAGGGCTAATGTTAATACGTGAAACAAACAAACCAAACTATTTTTAATTCCACAACCTGAAGGAGGTTTACAGGGTGCAACTGAAATGCTATTCAGTTTAGCATTTAGATGTAGGAAGTATATTTGCGATAATTATTCCTTTCACTCATAGTAAAAACATAACGTGTAGAATTCTAAACGCACGGTATCACAAAACATTGACCATTTTTACATTACCAATAATACACCTTGTCTACTCCCCATAATTTTGCGTGAGAATTGTTTCCAATTTCTCCTTGGTATTGGCATTCGTTCCAAGAATGAAGTTTTAAGGCAATTTCCTAATTGCCCAAAACCTCTGTTTCAAAGTGCAAAGTGTGAAACCATTGACAAGAAACTGTTTTTTTCTTTATTCCCATGCAAATAGATTTTTTTTTCAAGAAAGGTTTAGCGTCGTCTTTAAAGTGAGAGTTCTGAACTCGGAAATGGCCTATTGAAGACTGCTTAATATGCACAATTTTGAAGGATAAACAAGTTGTACTGTGGGAGAAAGTGAAAATGGTTAGTGTGAAAAGTATAGACTTGAACTATTAACCATAATGTTATTAGGTACATTTTTAAACAGTCAGTTATATAGAATTCAAGTTCAACGTTCATTGGTATTTTAATATCACAGGCGTATCAACTGGCCAAGTGGTAAATGTTAACTGTCATGTCATACTGGATTGTACTTTTCAAGATTTTCTATCCAAGGAAAATGCACGGCCGTACTGAACTAAGAGACGATGCGTTAAATTCAGTTTAACTTCAGGCCTTTCATGAATTTTAGATTTAGTAATAAATAAATATAAATTTTTAAACTTCTATAATCCCATTATATATATCGATACCATTTAGCCATCGATCTTGGGATAGAGGCACAGTTGCCATTATTATCATTTTTGTGCTTTGTAAAAGAGGGGTTTCATTTTTACTCAAGCAATTTCCATTTCTAATTTAGAAGTAAATTAAAATACGTTTTCAAATAATTATGTTATTGATGTGTTCAATACTTATCATCACTTGCTAAGAAACATACCCGTCCTTCGTCGTAGGCGAGTGACCCTTTATTTGCGCATTTTCTAACTGTAAAACCTACGAGACAAATTCTGATAAAAATTAGAACCTTAATGCTTCTTCGGGTATCGTGATAAGGCCTCCGCCATATGTAGAATTTATTGGCTCGTGATCCCCTCCCCACAGGATGGACTCAGTCTATTACACAACTGTTTTCAAAGCGTTAATCTTCTCATCATCATCATATACATCGTCATCAAAAATGTCGCAATTCCAAGAGTTGTTTTGCGTTACTATGCTGACTGGGGCAAGCACGCGCTTCTAAAGAAATGATTTTCTTGAAGAAATACCTCATGAAAAAGGCTAAAAATAAATTTTTAGATCTTCTAAATTTTCACAATTTTCGGTGGGTCTCTCACCATATCCCCTTTTCCTTTGCGCTCGCACATTGCAAAAATTAATTGAAATTAATCATAAATGTTAAATACACTACTTCCTTAATAGGGTCGCCAAGCTTCGCCAAACAGAGTAACAATCAAGCCCCTCGCTTTACCCTAGCAGCCGCAAATTTCGATTTTGTTTCTGATGAAAACGAATGAGATGAGAATCAACTAAAATATTTATCGTTTTACTTAACTATCGCCCCATGCAAGGGAGTACAAGACACTCTTGGATTCTGGATTCTACAGCATGTTACTTGGGTAACAGATTGCACTCTTTGCACTGTTAGATTGCACTCTTTGGATTAGTTTCTTCAGCATTGAACTAGCTGATTCACACTCAATCATAAGTTTATACGATTGTACTCAACTTTATGTTCCCCTTTCTCGCTAGCTCTTCAATCTCTCTAAGGCCATCAAGAGATTCTTTAATTTTCCTTCGCAGCATGGAGTTACTACATGCACTTAGCCTTTAAATCATTCTCCCTCATTTCGAAGCATTCTTTATTCCAGTCATTGAAGATGTCTTCCAATTGTCTAAAATTCATTTTTAAGTTGTCAAGAATATCATCTCTGATTCTTCTGAATCTTGCACTGGCGTACTGTAGTTCCCAATAAACAACTCTGACATCACTTCCTGCTGTTGATGAAGTTTGATGACCGAACTTTGAATCAAATGATGTGATATTATTGTTATTTGTTACTTCATTTGCAGGGAGATAGGGGATGCCATCTATATTGTCACGATGCCTCATCTAAGAAAAAATATCATTAAAAAATTATCATTATCATTACTTTTTTCCTGGTTAAAGGGTCTACGTTACTCAGTTTAGCCCATTACGTGTGGTCATTCGCTATGGAACCTCACCTTAGAAATTTCTGACAAAAACACAGCTTCGTGTAAAACAGATATAACTGATATTAATGTCTTAACGTTATTATATTAAACGTTACAACAAAAAAGAAAAAGATTTGAAAAACTGTCAGACTTTTTTAAAAAACACCATCGCAATCCGCTTTAATTTTCTCTAAGTTTTTCCATTCGCGCCTTCTTTGTATGTTTTTTCTGTGTTATTCATACCCTCTTTTGAATGTACTGAGCGGTTATTGTTATGTTTCAGCCAATTCCAGGCAATTCCAACTGGTTGAATTTGTCATAAATTTCTATGCATAGCTCCGTTAATTAGATTAAGATTATTCCGCTTCAAGCTAATATAATGGTGATAGGAATGAGTGGAGTCCAGTTCGGTCTGTAATCATACGAGTGATTAAAAAATCGGACGACCGCGTAGCGGGAATTTGATTTGTGTAACTCGAGTAAAATGACAGACCGAATTGGACGACACGAAGTTCTGTTGCCAATTAATCATAACTATAACAAAATTTATGCTATTTTGAGCTCCTCTAACAAAATTAAAACACGGGATATTCCGATTCAATACCAATTCAAGTGCCCGCCTACGATGGAGCTTACTGTCCAATTACTTGGGCATGACGCCTACTGTTCTATTACACTGTTCTATTAGTATAGGTAATAGCATGATTTGTAGTGATACTTGGCTTAAATACCACGAGTGATATTTCGAAATTTTTATACGTAATTTCACGAGCCGATAAGCGAGTGAAATTTGAGACAATTTTGAAATATCACGAGTGGTATTTTATGCCAAATATCACGTACAAATCATGCTATTATTTGTTTATACTACTACCGGCAAAAGGTTTCTTATTTTCACATGTAGGTATTTCAAATTAAGCTGAAATACCACTCGTCTAAGCCAATCAAACTGCAGAAATTTCTCATGTAGTAGTAAAAGTATAGGTAACGGCATAATTTGTAGTCATATTTGGCATAAATACCACTCGTGATATTTCGAAATTGTTCTACTTACTTAATTTTAAGAATTTTGAAATATCACGAGTGGTATTTATGCAAAATATCAAATAAAAATCATGTTATTATTTGTTTATTTTAATACCCGCAAAAGAATTGTAATTTTCACATGTAGGTATTTCAAATTAAGCTGAAATACCACTGCTCTAAGCCAATCAAATTGCAAATTATTTTTTACCTCTTTAGCCTCTTCTATCCACAAAATATTTCAGTAATGCCGGTTAGGCTACGCGGGTCACACTCACCAAATATGGGACAAATAGAGGTTTATTGCGCTGGAACGTGAGGTTCAGTTCAGGCATCAGGATGGGACATTAAAGACGCCACAGTCGCGTGTAGACAACTGGGGTATCATTCAGCCTCGCTTTCATGTAAGCCTTCGAGGGAAGCGTCCATAAAAAGGGTGGGAGAGAAAGGGACTTTGGGCTCTTTTCTTCCCCTCCCCTTTCCCCTCAGACTTCTGTCTCTCCTCTCCCTTTCCTGTTTCCCTTCCTCCTCTTCCCCCTTTTTGTGCCTGCCTCGTTGCCCAGTCCCTGTACGGCGCGTTTTTCCATACCTTCTTGATCAATGCATTTCGGAGGCCTAGGGACAAGTCAACCTGCCTGGTAGGCTACCCCTAAATGTCGTCAGACCCAACCCTGTCGCTGACTCTATATAATAGGCTGATTTAGCAGCAGTAGGGGAACGTCAGTTGAAGACGGCGCGCGCAAATCAAATAATTGGCTTGACCAATCGCAGAGCGACAAATTTGGCACCGGAAGTCGTGTTTAGTCCTTTCCGCGCGCTTTCCCGTCGTCAAATGACGTTCCCGTTCTGTTGCTACATCAGCTTAATGTTTCTTATGAGACTGACCATTTAAAGTAGTAAAAAGTTCTAACGAGCAAAGGTTAAAATGTGTCAGTTTTACGCTAAACCTTTTGGACGTTTTATGGCTATAGGGGTTACAGTAGTTTCACAGATCATTGGCTATCCTTCGCTATCTTTTGAAATACGCGAAAAACGTACGTCTGAAGGTAACATTGAGAGACACAGAAGAGGAGGCTGACAAAGTCTGTAGCAAGGTACAAAGAACTTTTGACAACGCAGTTGTAAAACTACCCGCGGTTTCTTACTTTAACAAATTTGAGCGCTTTGAACTACGCCCAAGACTTTGGAACTTTTTTTTTTGGACTTTCATAGTGGGCTACAGTCACGAAAGTCGAATTGTCCTGTGTCTAACACTTTAATTTCGGCCAGCCTTTGTGAGCACTCTCAACTATACGGTCTGTCTTATCGTTGCAATCAGTGACAAAAGAATATTAAGTTGTGATTAGGGACTGGTTAGATAACTTTCGACCTATTTGACAGCGAACCAACTCAAGATAAAGAGGGATCTTTACCACCAGCGTTATGGGACTATGTCATGCTCTTTGCTATCTTTTTAAAAAAAGCTAAAACTTTTTTTGCATTTGTTGAATTCCAAAAATAATAGTCTAGTTTTGTTATTTCAGACCATAATTTGATATTGATATTGTTTCCCGTCGTCTCTTGCAATGGATTGCAAGGATTAAAAATGGATTGAAACTTAGGCTAACAACAAGATACATGACATATAGCAACCAGATGATTACGAGACTGGTTCAGATACGGAAGTAGCTTTATAGCAGGCCATGCATGATCAGTACGTGACTGGTGCGTCTCGATCTATGAGGCCGGCCTCTTTTTTTTGTAGTAGTGTAAACTTTCTAAAACATTTTTCTATTAACTTAGTGTCTCCAATTAGCTTATGTATTAGCTAAACACATCAACACTTAAATAAAGTTATGTTATGTTCTATATTTTCAGTTACTTATAAATTGCATTAGGCGGGTGGAATTGAGTAAATGCAATTTACTCTTTGATTTTAGCAGGAACCTCCCCCAAAAGTGATTGACGTGCTTAAGTAAAGAAAATTCGGGTTATGGCGGAACAATATTCGTTGTAAGAAAGTGAAAGTTAATAGCTAACCAAAATTAGTAGTTAACTGAGAATTGGCCAAAAAAAAGTAGTTAACTGATATTTGGCCGAAAAATAACTGGTTAACTGAGAATGGGCCATTTGCCCGATGACATGATTTACTATTACGACCAGAATCCTTCAGGGTTTTCCTTTCTTGTGCAAATTACGGCTTTTGTCATTTAAATCTCGCTGGGATTACAAAGAAAGACGAAAAGGATGCTGGTCGTAGTAGTAAAATGACGCCATCGTGCAAATGGCCTATTGGGTACTCCTTTAGCACCCTCATCCGTTCCGTTGCATCTAACTCAAGAAAAAAGGCGCTCTCGCCGTGATCTAATTTGCATAAGGTATTTCTGCGCTATTTTAAAGTTTGATCTGCTCCCTCTGACATGGCAGGCCAGTTCCCCTGAGAGAGTTGCGATGATTTTCTGAGATACTGATACTGGGCAGATGACAACAGCACTTTAAAATTTTATCGCACGGTAAGTAATTTCTTAATTTCTTTTTGTTTAAAATGAACTAGCCTTTATTACTTACTTACGGGAATATAATAGGCATTGGCCTGAAGCCATGCATGGACACTGCAGCACTGCGGACCACTTGAAGAAGATCCGGGCTACAGTTAATAGGAACGAAATCATGTCAAAGTTATGTTTGTTTGAAACTGAAAGAAGCTTATTAAGAGCGACGGGGAAACCTGTCGACCGCCTGCTAAGTCAATCACCATTAAACACAAAACCTGTCAGCTTAGTGGTCGGGCGCACCCGGAAAAGCTTTCAACATAGTTATTACTTGCTAAGTGGCCGTTTAGGAGCGCTTTTCAGTGTTTTAATAGCGATGGGTGATCAGTGTCACAGTGTTCTTACTATCATTACCAATAAATTTATAACTGTCAAACTTGGAAAGGCTGAGACAACGGTTGTAACCACCTCAAGTTAAGAAAGAGAGTTTGCAACAATGCTAATGTATCCGTGAATGTATACTATCAGCGACAATATAAACCCCGGAAGAGAGGAGGTAAATTGGATAAATTCGAGTAAAAACATAACAGTTGACTGGCCCCATTTATGATGTTTAGAATCTGTCCTTGAAAAATCACAATTCACGTCATATGTTTCGTCTGTTTGCTCTCCTTTGGATATGAAAATATTGATAAACATGCAGTGTGTTAACATAGATTGAGACACTCAGACCTATGCAAATTTGCCTCCTCATTCATTTTCTAGATAAACAAGAAATCATAAAATATTCCACCCAACGATCGCCCCGTTTATAGGCTGTATTCACCTGTGTATTCGGAGTAAGAGTCCGGGGTTCTATCTGCAAATTTTCTGAACACGCTTAGCTAGTTTTTAGACTTGAAAAGGGAAAGCATACATTGAAGCTCCTGATCCCGTGAAAAATAAATAAATGTATTATAGATTATATACACGTATCTCTTATATTTGACAGAAGAATTGCAAGTCTAGAATTCAACGCTTGACTTTGGTGGAACAAAATGATTTCCTTGACGGCTTTGACCTTTTTAAAGCTCATACAGTTCTATTCTGGTAAGAAAGTTGTAGCAAGTTGTTGAACAAGTTCGAGTTAGTATTCTTCTGACTTCGTTCAAAGTCGCTCAGAAAGCATTCTCTTTCATATTGGTGCTACGCTGGACTGAGTTCATAATACGAATGTAATTATAACGTCACTAGTATCATTGTTGGCTTTTGTATTTTTTCAGCATTATATTGATATTTAGTATAGACACACTCAGTGATCTTGGTGATTTAAGCAATCTGATTGGTTCGCTATCTCGGACTATTCAACATTAGTAAAATCCAGCTAGTGGTCTATTATCAATGCTGCGTTCTGATTGGTTGAGCTGCTACTAGGCTATATGTAATAGCCTACTAGTAGCGAAAAGCGCGGGCTTTTTGGCGGCAAAAAAGGATTAAAGGCTAGCTTTAACTAGCCAAAAGTTTTCTATTGTCGATGTTTTTGACCAGCCAGTTGGATTTTACTAAAACAATTATTCCTCTCTCCCTCATGGCCTCTGAGTCAATAGCCCATGAGGCCGACTCAGAGCCCATTCGGGCTCGAGGAATAATTGTTAAATATTCACCTCCTAGCGAGTGGATAATGTGTGAGCTCGGTGTTTTTCCCATTTTTTTAGAGAACGATCTTTTAAAAGTCGACCAAATCCTTGAGCTGACTTTTTTTAAGGCAAGAAAAGACTTGGAAGGATTCAAAACGGCGTTTTTCAATTTACTGTAGCTGAGTTTTGTGCTCGATGGATTGTTTACAACTCCCATGTATTCGCGTAGAAGAAGCCGTTTCGTGAACTCAGCGTTTTCGAACAAGAAAATTTTGGCTCAAAAATCGAAGTTTATTTATGACAAACAAATTTAAAAGGAAATGTTTGCCGAAATTCTACGTTTCAAGTAAACAGGAAAAAGAATGATACAGGAAGACGACGTCTTACCTCAAGCAACCGAGTCGCCATTTTTGTCAGCACTTCATGCGAAGAACGACACAACAAACCCTTTTGGCTATAAACCTGGCGAGTCAACAGAAAACAACAAAGCTCTACTTTTCTTCTCAGGTAAGGAAACAGTTCAAACTTTTAGCGGTTCCATTTAAGCCATTACGCTGTTGTTTGCGAAATGATATACTTGTGAATTGCCATGTTTGAAAATTCTGCAAATATCTATTTTTAAACTTACGCGTGGTTTGATCTGTCAATCAAATCGTACTTTTTAATGGTTTCCTCTCTGATTTTGTTGAGATCACTTCGTGTGTATATACTAAAACAATTACTCTTTTCAATCTCGGTGAATAGTGGCTTTAGGAATTCTTGCCTCTCCGCTTTCGCGGGTCGGTAAATATTTAACCACTATTCACCGCGATTTCAAAGAATAATTATTAAATATTTTTAATACTCTAGTTTTGAATGTTACTTTGGACATAAATTTCACAGCCTTTTAGTTAGAGCGGGACTGTGCAGTGATTGTAAGGAGCCGGGTTGTAAAACCAGAGGGGGAGGCACCTCGTAAAATCGTAGTAGCCTTTTATCAATTTCAAAGTTTTTTGTTTATTGTTGTCATAGTGATATCGATTTTCCTTAAAACTACTTTTTCACAAATTTCAATCCATAGCCAATTACTGGTGAAAATTTTATAGCGACCGGACAAGGAAAAAAACACTTTTAAGGCGATTGAAAAATATCAGTGTAGCCTCTGAAAAACTGTATCGAAAAACCTTAACCTGATTTCTTATTCTTGGTAAAATCCAAGATGGCGACCATTGTTGGTGATGTCACAGGCCTCCAGCAGAGCCACCAGCCCTTAAATATACCTCATCTTGTTAAGAAGATCAAAGGTTTTCCACTAAAGGTAAAAGCGTTTCAAAATACTGCAACATATCAAAAACCTGCGGGAAGGGGTTCCATCCACTCCCCCCTCCCCCCATGATTTATCTGTAATCAAATTGCATAACAAAGAAACGAGAAGTAGAGTCGAACCTCTCCACAACGGCCACCTTGGGTTCAGAAGAAAGAGGCTGTTGTAGAGAGGTGGCCATTATGGGGAGGTAGGTGTGTAATATGACAATTTTTTAGGGGAGTAAAATAAGTTTATTGTGCCAAGTGCATGCCTGCTTTATACAATAATGGTAATCCAATCATAAATGGTAAATAGAGACAAAACAGACACACACAAAAGAAAAAACTTAAATAATGTTCGAATCCGAACTTTTAGGTTTTCTTTTACTACGAAAAAATAGCTTAATCTGGGGAGTAAATGCGAAAAATCGTAGGGAATTTATAAGATAAGCTTCAAAAATTGTACATGAATGAAACAGTCATCTAGAAATTTTTAGCCTTCCTCAAGCAACAGAAAATTCTAGGCAATTTTTGCTCCCCGGACAGATATTTTACAGAAAACAGTCATTGGGTGCCCCTGCATAAATCAAAGGTAGGCACGCAGATGACTCGCAGCTGCAATCCAGTGATTCACAGGACAATTCAGACGACGATGTGCAATCGGACTATTTGGCTTCGTCGAGCAACATTACAGTAAAAAACGAGTGAACCAGATCCAGAGGAGGGGCTCGAGGGTCCGCCCCCCTTATTTTTAGATCCGAAGGGCGGAAGACCGGAGACCGGTCGGCGGAGACCGTTCCCCCACATCTCAGGGTCTGGATGACCGCCCCCCCCCCGTTATCTGAAGGTCTGAATCTGCCACGGGTGAATTCATGTAAATGTAAGTAGAGGGGCTGGATATAACTCTTTTAGTGACCAGGAGGAGGGTTAGAGCTAGCGTGCCTTTGTTAGCAGGGGCACAACGTAATAATGCTCTATGTAAGGCTCAATTCAGCCCTTCCTCCTGATGATTATTGCACAGTGCCCTATTCCATTTAAGGAGAAATGAAAGCGTTGCGGTTCTAACGCTTTCATTTTAAAGTTTTCAACGGGGAAGGTCGAAGAAACTAATTAATTTAATGGCTAAGGTTGATCGGTAGTCAGACCTGCCACAACTAAGAAACTACGTTGAAATCTGCTATACGAACAGCCCTTGGGGTTGATTTCCACTATGATTTTTACGTGCTTACCTGCGTAAAATTTAACTTCACAAATAAAATGTAAGCAGTGTATGAGATGTCGCACGTAAGCATAAAGGTAGAAGCTCCCTCAACTTCACGTTTGATCTCAACACTTTATATCTTGCCTCTATTTTATTTACGTGATTAAAATTTACGTGCGTTAACGTGCGTAGCCAAAAACGCATCAGTGGAAATCAACCTTTAGACCTTGGCCAGTTTGAACAGCATAATAACTTGATCATAGTAGAATTAACTTTTTTATAAGATTCAGATATTAAATATTATACAGTATTTACAGTTGTATGGTTAATGACTCTTTGAAGACTCTTTCAAGACAGAATGATATTCTCTCCTGTAGTAGTATAGTAGGGATGTTTTACTCCCTTATTGCGGCGGAATTTCATTAACTTGCGATAGAATATATAAATGCCAATGACGTCATGCCTTTTTTCTTTATCTTACAAATAAAAAGAGGTGGAATCTCAGTAAGCTAAGGTCTAAGATGGGCCATTTTTAGGTGGTTAAGGGATCTTGTACTTATTTCACTTAAAATCACCGAGCCGTAACGTAATAGCCCACTTTCGATATATTAAAACTCTAACATGACTCCTATAGGCTTTAGGGACAAAATTGCAAATTTTTCACGACCCATTGTCACGCAATACACAGCAGAGACTTGAGCACAAAGAAAACCAAACCAAATATAGAAAAATGACCAGAAAGCCTCGGAATCATGTTAGAATTTTAATATATTGAACGTGGGCTATTTTCAAGCTCTATGTCCTACCGCCTTCATTGTCCATTGGAGACAACAAATTGTTCCAGTTACAGTTTACAAAAGGAAATTGTACATATTAATGAGAACGAAGGCAAAATAGCTCTTTCTAGCACAAAACACATTTCTTAAAATACCCCTCCCCCTTTCTGCTTACGCACAATTTAATTATTACGCTCCCCCTCAAAGCTTTATTTTCCCTTCACCACCACCACCACATTTCTATTCTTTCCTTCCTCCTCCTCCTACGATTTGCGCGCAAAATAAGGACATGTTACATCATCGCTTAAACCACCAAAATATAACACATGGCCTTATTTTATTGAGATTCTACCGCATTTTATTTATAACATTAACACTTAGGGCTATGACGTCAGAGATTCTACCTCAAAAAAAGTAAAACATCCCTACCCTATAATACTATTAACGTTTGATATGAGCATTATGCTTATAGCGATCTTAACCGTTTTTTAAGTGATATGAGGTGATCTTGTTGTTTAGAAACGTACGTTCGACTGACTGGCCATAACTCAACCTTTGCTGGTCGCGTCGAAGTGTTTTCACACGGAGTCTGGGGACGTGTCATAAATAGTCCTTATTATTGGAGTAAAAAGGAGGCTGACATTGTGTGCAGGCAGCTCGGTTTCCCAGAAGCCATTACCGCTGTGGGGTACTCAGCTTTTGGAGAGGGTTCAGGACCGGTTTTGATGTCAAGTGTGCGGTGTCTAGGTACAGAGAAAACTTTACAACGATGTTCATACCAAGACTGGGTCGACAGCGATCTTTCGCCAGGTTATGAAGTGGGAGTGATTTGCAAGACTTTTAATTTACAACCTGATAACGATGGTAAGCAATTTTTATAAAGACAGGACTTTCTTATTTAAGTTATCTGGTCATTGATCATTTCGATCGTCTACATTACTTTCCTTTAAAATTTAAATGTCCTGCGCCCTGCGAATTTCTGAAAGCTCAAAGGCTGACTGCTGTAAATGAAAACAACAACAACAACAACAAAAACCTTGCTCTGTTTTCATATCCACCCTAACCCATCTTCCAAATTGATTTCTTTGCTTGTGATTGCCGGAATATATTTCCTGGCGTGTCAATCTTATCGATTTCCTGGTCGTAGAAGAGTGTTCTGAAAAAGCAGTCCCGGCCTTGACGTGAGGTCCCTAGTGGCAAAATCGGGGCCGGGAAAACATTCTATTTTGTTATAAAAAGTAAAGGAGGGATTCTGGTCAAAAGCCTTGTTTTCCGTTTATTTCTGCCCTTTTTCATCCAAATCTACATTCGGCGACAAAATTGTTGAGACATTGTACTCAAATAGGGTAACTTCAGGGAACAAAAGAATCCACACCCCTTCCCCATATTGTCAAAGTTGGGGTGTTTGTTGTTTTCTATAAGTTGCTCGATCAGTGGCACAACATTACATGGAGAGGGCACAACATTACATGGAAAGGATGGGGAAGGAAAAGCTTTATTTTCCCCTTTTGAAGTTTTTTTAACATTTCTTATTGAATTAAAAATTAAATTAAAAATTATTCTTAAATTACCAGGTCATTTAAGAATAATCATTTATTAAATAAATTATACAATTCCACTAAAATAAATACTAACCTAAGAGAAAAAAGAAAAGGATAAGAATAACAACGAAAAGGGGAAAAAAAATTACAACAACAACGATAAAGATACCAAACTGCTAAAGGAAGAAATTGGCATTTTACCAACCACTGTGCATTAACTACTATTAAGTGCATTAGTTAGCTTCTCCCACTTTTGAAAATGGAAAAGAAGTTTATTTTTCTCCCTGTCGATATAGAGCTCGATATTGATGACGCGTCTTGCCCTAGCAATAAAACCTCTAATTGAAGGTACGCTATTTTGACATATTTACCAATTCACAAAATGTGATTGATTAGAATATAGTCTTCTACAATATCAAATTTTCCAAATATCACATCTGATTCATTAATCGTCCCAACATGAAGATCATTATCTCTTAGCCAGGACAAGACATGTTTCCAAAAGTCAGAAGATATCCTGCAGGAGAAGAGTAAATGCTTGACGGATTCCGCTTCTTCTTGACAGAAAGTGCAGTTTGGCGATTCTACTACACCAATTAAATTAAGTTTCTCGTCTGTAAAGATTATACAATTTAAAATTCTGTATTTAAATTCCCACCTCTAGGGTGCTATACGTTTCCTGAAGGAAACATATATCGGCAGGAGATTTAAGCAGCCAATTAAGAATAGACTTCCTTCTACCAAAAGAGCGAATTCCGCGAACCCGCCTCACCCCGCCGCCGCCGCTGATTTAATGACAAAAGTTTATGTTTTGTCGCCCCATGTCCAAAGAGATAAGCTGTAAACTTTAAATGAGAAGCCAACGCTAAATACCAGGTAGACGTCCACCACCAAAACAAGGTGCCACTAAGCTCATTTAAGCTGACTACCGGTAATTGGTCAGTATGTGTATACCCTATCTACCCTAATTTCTTTCCTTCTCATATATCCACATCACTTCACCCGAAAAAACAAACAAACAAAACGCCCCCTTAACAGGATGAGGCGGTCAGTCTTTTTCCGCTCTTTTCCTTTTTCGTTGACAATTAGAAAAAAAAACAATAAAAAAAGGAAACTTTTCCTCTATACTAGAGCACTCGGTTTAATATTAAAACAGTTAGAGACTTCTAAGCTCTAACCCTTAAACAAAGTTTGTTCGTTCATTACCGGTGTAATATGGGTATGGACAACACACCAAAAAGATTTTAAACCCATTTTCGTAGATAATCTGATTCGCCTTCAAGGATCCACCTTACCTTACGCTGGCCGAGTTGAAGTGTTTTACGCAGGAGTCTGGGGAGCAATCAGTGTCATCAACTGGGATATAAATGACGCCACGGTAGTTTGTCGTCAGCTTGGTTACTCAGCTGGAGCGGAAGTGGCTTTAAAGAACGGTGTTTATGGTCCAGTCAGCGGTCCAGTGTGGGTGACAAATCTTCAATGTACTGGAAGTGAGTCAAATGTTATGGAATGTGTTCATGATGGGCTTGGAAATAAAACTGAATTGCAGCATAGAGCCTACATCGCCAGTGTCATTTGCAAGGACTCGTCATCCCCTAACGGTAATACATAGTTTCCCTTGAAAAGTCGCACACAGTTCTGCCGACGTCTCACTTTCTAATCGTTACACTGCATTATATAATCATTAGGTTTTAAATAATTTTATAAATTCAAAGGGAGTTAATTAACGTTTATTGAATGTCACTAAATCTGATCAAACGAGGCCTTCAGCATTAGCCTCAGCATTTTGCAACATTTTTTCAGTTTGCTCAATAGGCCATTTCTGAGTTCCAAGAACCTTCACTTCAAAATGAGGCCACGTACACAACCTTTCTTGAGAAAATGAGTTTTATTTGCATGAGAATGAAAAATTATTTCCATATCAAAGGATAAGCACTTAACCTCGTTTTGAGAGAGAGGCCCGGGGAAACTCGCAAATGGCCCATTTTAATCCGTTGAAACTGCGGGTTATTGTACCCCTGACGTGAACAGCCCATGTAAACTGTCCTTGCGTTATTGCTCTAATACAAACCTCTTCTATCCACAAAATATTTCAGTAATGCCGATTAGGCTACGCGGGTCACACTCATCAAATATGGGACGAATAGAGGTTCATTACGCTGAATCGTGGGGTGCAGTTCGTGCATCAGGATGGGACATTAAAGACGCCACAGTCGCGTGCAGACAGCTGGGATATCCTTCAGCCTTGCTTTCAGGATCCAGAATTTTTTGTTCCTCTGATATCCCAATGTGGTTCACTTACTTCAGATGTTTTGGTGATGAAACATCCTTGGAACAATGTGCTCGGCATTTCTACCGCTGGTATTCGTCGTCTACGTATTGTGCAAGTGTTGTATGTACTGACAAACTGACTGAAGAAGGTGAGAAGTATAAGGTAATCCTGGCTCCTGTTTCTATAATGGGAACGGGAAACAAGCACGGGCACAGGAAAATGAAAAATGTGAACAAAAGCGGACTTGAACCTTAGCCCTATTATCCATTTTCTGTTTTGCTAGAAACGCTAGATTTTTAGTATTTTCTTCTCCCGCTAGGTGTGTATCTTTTACTGCAGTCTAATTATATTGATGCGCGCGCAGCGGAGCCCTACACGTATAGAAAATGGGAACCTATCGATCTCAGAAAATTTAGTTATGACGTCAGCACACGCCCGAACTCCCGACTGTCGTACAGAATGTGGGAGTATACAGTTTTTGTCTCGTTTTAGTTTTGTCGTAAAGTCAGGCGTAATTATTTCATGTCATGACATGTACTAAAGATTTGAGACAAAAACGCGATGTCAATGGCCTCGCCTAAAGCTTTTAAAAATATGCACAAGCTTAAATTAATTTTCTGGTTGCAAATGGAAAGAGAAAGGATACCCAGTTTTAGTAGCTGCCAGTTGTAGTAGCTGCTTCGAGACTCGTTCACCTATTTAAAAAAAAGGAAAACAAGGTTTTCGGAAACATTTCAGACATTCTCACTACTTGCTCTCTTGAATAAAAAGTGTTGTAGTTGTACATCTTTCATTGTAGTTTTATTCACGTTTTGATTGTCAGTCATAATTTTGCAAGGTTTTATGCAGTTTTTTTTTCCTTTCGAGGACTGCTGAGTCAGAATGACGCGTGAATGAAATGTCTGGAAATGGTTTAAGCATGGAGTGTGATTTGTGCCTGTGTTTACACATTAACTAACATATTTTTCCATCAGTCTCGCCGAAAAGAAAGTACATATGTCGATTAAGTTACCGACAGACTCGTGACTTTTCTGTAGTTTAAGTCTAGCGCACATTTAGCCGCATGAAATACGCAAAGGGCAGTTTGTGTAGACAGCAAAATTGTGATTATTCATAGCGGGAAATGTTAAATAAGTCATCAACCTTCCTTTTCGGTAGAAAAAACAAAAAAGGGTATCACTTATACAGTTACTGTTACTGAGTATCAGATATTGTGATAAAGTGTAGTTTACACGTAACGGTTTGTCGGTCGAATATTGCAAAGAAAACGTATTCTCGGCTAAACACAAAAACGGCCTAATTTACCATTTGGGTAGAATACCTTTGAGACAGAAAGATTGACTAATAAACATAAACTCTGTGACCTGAACGCAGCCGAATGACAACAAGCCTTTATTAAACGGCATTAAATTTTATGGGCTATCAGCTCTCAAAGGGGTGTGGTGGGGGGTCAGTGATGCACACGTATGGGGAAGAATTCCTTTTCAAGACTGTTACTGTCATCGAATTTCACTACAATTTTCATTGTCTTTTTGTTTTAAAATCAGATGAGTATAAACGTCTGGATTTGCATAGGTTGAAGCTTATTCATTTCAATTTTTTGGTTTTAATAAATTTTTAAAAAGTTTTTAAATGGACGCTTCACTTTTAGCCTTGGTTAAATCTATATGATATATATATATTTATTATATAAACACCAATGAAATACCAAAACTTGGTATCTTCACATGTGAAAATAACATGTTATCTTCAGTTGTGAAAATATCACCGTTGCTATGGCTTCATAATAAATCGCTCCTTTCACACCAAAAAACTATTAAAGTGAAATGGTTTGGTAGTTCAGTCGTGTTTATATAATAAATAGAACATTACATGGCCGCTTGGAGATAAGAAATTTCTCTTCTCGTGTTGAAAAAATATTTCACGAGTGAGCGCAGCGAACGAGTGAAATATTTTTCAACACTTGAAGAGAAATTTCGTATCTCCAAGCGGCCATGTAATATCCTCTATAAATCTATATAATCTATTCAAACACGGATTTCCGGAAACATATTTAGGCAATTTTTCGTGATATTAATATCTATAGACCTAGGCTGAGTAGAGATTTATCCTTAAAATGCCACGAAATCTATTTTTTACCTCTAGCACCCGAGCTGAGACTAAGCGATTCTCCAGTTCCCCACGCTGGCAGAGTTGAACTTCGTATCAAAGGTATCTGGGGAACGATTTTCCAAAACGATTTTTATAACAGTCTCCGTCCAGGAGCAACTCGCGTAATATGTAGACAGCTTGGATTTTCGGACGCTGTTATATCTGCTGGTTATTCCGTGTATGGACCCGGAGTGGGCCCCGTGTGGTTGCGCAGTAACCAGCTGAATGGATGTTTGGGACACGAGAAGAACATATTGAATTGCTCAAACAGCTCACCTCATTTTACAACTTATAATTATCGCAGCGATGCCAGTGTTGTATGCAAGCCAAACACGTCATATACCAGTGGTAAGTAGGAAAAGCTTATGCATCAGTCAATTCTAAATGCGACCCCCACCCAACCAATACAGCACTCCCCAACCCCACAACAGATAGAATACTTATTCAGCCATACGTTGCACTATTTTTTCTTCCCAACAGCCGTGAATTACAATAAAATAATAACAATTAAACGCCTGTGATAAAATTTACGCATATACATCAATATTTATCAATATATTTTTATACATTGGCTACCCTACCCTAGGAATAAACGTTATAAGAGTCCGGTTCAAGTAGCAGTGATGAAACTAAACTTTGATAGAAAGATTGAGAGAAACTAGTCTGTCCTTGATAGCTCTGAAGGATCTTTCGCATTTTAATTCGTCTGGTAACGCATTCGAGAATTTTGCCCAGGTGTAAGCAAAGCTTTTCCGGTAACAAGTCTGTTTTAACTGCCGGCAAGGCTAAATTGCATTCCACCTTGAGGTCCTCAGATTATATGTCGATCGCCCGCTCTTACTCGAAAACATTTCCTCTAATTAGGCTGGGGTCATATTCTCCTATCACGTTTATTTACTGTTGGAGTTTGAATTTCGCGGGAAAAGTTGTGTTGGAAAGGGAGCACGGCCGCCAAGATCAGGCCCGTAGCAGGGGGAGGGGCAGGGGGGGCTCGAGCCCTCCCAGAAATTTTCAGACTTGAATTAAATTCTACTACAAAAGTGGAATTTTTCTACTAAAATGGACAGCTGTCAATGGAAGCTAAAGTTTCAATGCATTGTCGATCATAGTAAGATTATGTACTGTTATTCTTCTGTGCAATTTGGAATTGTGTAAATGAACGAAATCGTTTTTTTTTTGCTCTGCCAAAAACAACCAACAGCTTTAAAATATCTGCTTATTTTAAAAGCATCAAAATAGTCAGAAGTAAAATGGATCGAAATGCACCAATGACAATTCCTGAACTTGACGTCTTGAACTTTATTGGTTTCCTAAGAGGTCCGCCAGTGTAAAATATACTACTGTACTAGAGTAAAACTTAGGTTTTTGCGCCTTTATATTGAAAGTCTTACAATGTCTTCGCCAGAGTCGTTGAAAAAGAAGTCCAAACAAGTCGAAAATAAGCAGAGAAGACTTTTATCGTGGGCAAAACCATGCACTGGTGACACAGAGCCTGGAAGCAATTGTTTGGCAAATTTTCCGCGAACGATATCCCAAGCAAGTTCTTCATTTCGTCAAAGTCAACACAACAGACGGAAAATTAGGTATTGTAGACAAATCTAGTGATCTGACATGTACCAAGAAGTATGCTTTCACCGAGGGACCGAAGCGGGTGGGGGAGTTAATGTAGGTCACTCGCTCAGCCCCCCCCCCCCCCCACCCCCCAGTCATTTTATGCTTGCTACGGGCCTGAAGATGCCAGCTAGTGTTTCCTACCTTGTGTATTATATTTTATGGAGAGTGAATTTGAGCAAATTATCCTCTTGTGTTAGAGTCACTGTTCTTTGCCTTAAACCAAATAACATTTATATATTCCGTTTTTAAAGTGAGCCTGTTTGCTATCAGCTAATTTTGCTATCACTTTCACTTTCACTGCTTGCAGCTTTCGTGCTGTAGTTTAGGGAAGCTGGAAGCAGTGAAAGTCAAATTATTAGCATCATCTGCATACATTCATGTGGTAGCATAATCCATTTTTCCCTTCTAGTTTTAGTAAGTTACTCGGCTATTTAGTCTTCGGATAGCCATGAAGTTATCCGCCATTTTCTAAAGTTTACTCATGCCAAAATAGCTGGGCTGCCGCGCCGCTGCCTGGAAACGAGGTTTGATTATACATTGGGGCAGTATACCATCGAATCGAATCGATTATAACTTGGCTACATCTTTCAAATAATTATGGTAAGCGCCTGATGAAGAATTAGTCGGAGGATTTGGGCCAATCAGAAAAGGAGAAATACTTTGAATTAATAATGATAAAGCAGCCTGCGCTCTTAAGAGGGCAGGTGATATAAGCATAAACATAAAAGAATGCCAATTACACTATTAAAGTACCAAACTTGTCCGCGCGATTTAATTACAGACACACTGTTGATGTCGCAGAAAATTTGCTTCCTATATTTTGCCCAAATGGGGCACAGTGTGGAAAAGCAAGTGATAAAGGAATCGAAATTATACTGATATCGCGCAGAATATCTGGACCACATTGATTTTCCATAAACAGTGCGCGAAGCAGCAAGTTAGAATACCTTTGTGCTTTGAAAAATCCTTGTTAATAGAAAAACGCCTAAATACGCACCCGCTAGGGTTGATCAAACCTCCTGTTTTTATCCGCGTTTACATTTCATTTGTTTCGTTGCAGACTTTCAGGTTCGCTTAACTGGATCCAACCTCTCTTCTGCGGGCACAATAAATGTGTTGTATTATGGAATCTGGGGTGGTATTCGTAGCCATAATGTTGACATTCGCGTAGGTCACGTGGTTTGCCGCCAACTAGGATACTCTAGAGCTGAACGGATTTTTAGGTACCCGTGGTGTGGGCGAGTGATAGGCCCATTGTGGATATGGAGCATACAGTGTAATGGCAACGAAACAGAAATATCTCAGTGCAAAGTGGAAACTTTGGACAAAATCTGGAATACATTATGGTATCACCGGCCTTATTTTTATAGATTATTTGGACAACTACCAGGACATGCAGCTAGTTTGCTGTGTAGTAAAGAAACTTCGAGCCTCTATAAAGGTAAGTACGGTGATAAATATTTGAGAAAACAGCTTTCTTTTCCACTGCCGTTTTAAAAGGGGTTAGAAAAATAATTTCATCCCCCGCCTAAAAAAAGGACATTTTTGCATGTTCCTGGTCAAGTGGACGAATAGCACAAAACATCACAAAAGATTGGCGTCTTCAAACTAAACAGTGAGCAATGATTTTCAGGCTGAAGGAAGATGGTGGGAGGAGGGAGGGACATATTGAGTGGCCAGAAATGCTGTTGACCACAAACCATAAATCGTAAGTGATGAAGAAATACCGTTGAAAAAGAAATAACAAATCAGGATGGATACAGGTGTTTCAACCCTTTTGATGGACACAAAAGTTCCGAATTTGAAAACGTTCTCTCCAATGAAATAAATCACATTTTTCTTTGTTTTGAAAGTTTTAAATTTGAGGCTTGTTGGTGCACCGATCTCTAATGCTGGGCGAGTAGAAGTATTATATGCTGGTGTGTGGGGAACGATTCGTGGCTGGAATTGGGATATCCATGGTGCTCACGTGGTGTGTCGCCAACTGGGGTACCCTGGAGTTATATCATTTGGAAGCAGCTATCAGTTTGGGATCGGAAATGGACCGTCGTGGTTTGAAAACGTGAGATGTCTGGGGAATGAATCCAATTTCGAAGAATGTTCAAAAGATATCCTGGGGTATCCGAATGGCCGCTACTCGTCATTGGCAACGGTCCTGTGTAAATCCAAACCCCAATCAGGTGAGTTTAGTATAGAAGTGAATAATATTTTCTGTGTGAAAGGTTTGAACCCAGGAGTCATTCCAAAAGTAGGTTGAGTTTGATCGTCCGGGTGAACGTAGTCCTGAATAGGACTGTTGTTGTTGACAGTGACTGACGTTTCGACAACCTGTGCGGTAGCCATCTTCAGAGTCAAAGTGAGTTGTATCACGTCAGTTGATGGTATTATACTCTGGTTATTGGTCTGATTGGTCAATTACGTTGCGATGTTTTTGGTCGTCTGTCAGTTAAGCCGTGATGTTATTGGCTATGAAGACTCGTAATCAGTAATTGGTGCGTTTCGATCCGTCTATTGTCACAGTTAAATAGTCGTCTATTGTTAGACAAATTGTCAGTTCTCCAGTCGTTCTCTCGTAGTTAGTTTTGCTTGATCTCGTCAATAAGTCGTATGTACGGCGATTGACACTGACTGAAAGTTATCCTCAGATGAGCATTTTCAAACACCGTGGCAGCTAGAAACGGTAGATTGCCCGACAGCCAGAAATTTTGTAAAAAAGTCTACAAAATCCCTTTCCCTTACCACATTCTCTAGAGAAGTATTCTATAGTCCTTCAGAGCTGCCAATTACGGGTGAAAAAGGGTCCAATAAACGGTTTACATGTGAAAAAGCTGCCAACTAATTCCGAGAGACTGTATAAAAGAGCTATTTTGACGGCTCGCAAGCACAGATTCTCGGTTACTGCCAAATGCCCGGAAATCCGAATGTTTTAACCATTTTCTGCGAAGAATCTCATGCTATTCCTGTTATTACGATCAAATTGGCCGACTTTGTTGTTTTCTAGATCATTTTGCTGGTGTAGAATTGCTAGCCGTGATTTAACTTAGTTTGCAGGGTGTTTAGCCTGTTTGAAAACGTGCCTGTGAGGCGTCAATCACGGGCTGACACACGAAATTTTTCCAAGGGTCAAAGCAGCGTCGACTTCACTCTATTCGCCATGTGCGCATTATCCCATAATGCACCTTGCCTGCCCCCCTCCCCCTCCCTCTCCAAAAAAAACAAATGGCAAAAACATTAGCTAGCATTGTCTTCAATTTTCCTCGGACGACTGGATTTATGAGGAGAATTTATGAGTCATTTCATGCAATTTTTTAAAGTTTTTTTGTCAGGGTTTTAAGTTTAATTGACAACAGCTTAGGAGTTTCACTTTCAAGCTTCGCTAAATCTATTTATAACTTAATAAAGTTCAGATAGAAGGCGCCCTCTGATAGGTTGAAAAGGTGTGCATCAGTTTAGAGTATAAAATTAACACGGAACTAAAGCTGTCACGCCATCTACCAATAGTTTTGTTTGAAAATTAAAAAGTAATGCGTGAGGAATTTAACGGCTTCTTTATCGTAAAACAAAGAAAGAAGCCTTTCTGTTTTGTTGTAAAGCACTCACGAAGCGGTTAGAGAACTTAAGGAGAAACATTCGACGACCTACGTCTCGTGTTTCCCCTACGGCTCCTTTTGTGCTCTAGCCGCTTCCCAAGTGCTTTACAACACAACAGAGCACAGTCAAGGCTTCTATATTTGTTAACTGATTGTTTTGCATGGATATTTCCAAGCGAGAAAAACTTTCCCACTCTCATTAGGAGAATCTGGAATTTTTAAGTTAATTTAAGCCTAAATTTCTAAGCATTTATGCGCTCGTGGTTATTTTGTCACTTTTCTCAGATTGCTTTTTCTTTAAGATTAACATATTTATGCACTTACACAAAGCGTCATCTGAAAATTGCTCTACTATGAAGTGTTCAAGCAATGGGACATGCATAAACACCTCATTTGGCCCTATATGCAACTGTTCAGAAGGATTCACCGGTCCAAAATGTGAAATAAGTAAGTAAAAACAAGGGTAAATTACAGTTTTAATTTAGGTTTGCTTTGCTGGTTTATAAGGCTTAACTTGGCAATGTTTTGTACGACACGTCTTTAAGGTGGCCCGTTCCTATTTATATGCGTGTTGGTTATGTTTTTGATTCGCGATTTTCAGAATGAAAGATTCAACCGATTTCTGCAATTTTTTGCATCCTTAATAAATAATGATGGAACTTTAAGAAAATGTTATTTATTTTCTTATAGGTATAAAAACTTTTGAGGTATCGGCATATGTTTAAAACCTCATTTTTACGAAAAATGAAAATAACTTCGAAATCCCACGACAGATTTTTTTTTTTATCTTGAATATATCATCGTGCGAGAGGGTTTTCATTGTAGTTAAAAATTGGATGGCGAGGTGTTCTCGAACTAGCGGGCTTATTTCGCCTCAGTACGAGAACCTTTGAAGCTAAAAACGGCCAAGCGGTTTCTGCAGATGCTGTGTTTTGTTTTCTTAATATTTTTGTCGAAAATGAAGGGACAAATGCAGAGTAAGTTGGATAAATAGAATATATTTAATTTCAACACGCATGTAGCAGAAAGTTGGTTGAATCAAAGCGCTAACTGTGTTCGCCGTAGTTGTCCGATTACTCATTTTCTTCCAACAATGCTTTGGGTAACAACAACGTTTCAGTTAAGAGGTAGTTTGTCAGCTCTCTTCCGCCATTTGTGCGTTTACGTTCACAAATGTGTTAGCCTATCATTTTAGCATTAAATTTGATCAACCTTTTGTGGAACGATTTCTACGGTCACGATTGCCATCAAACTTGCAGACATAAAACTAGAGAGCTCTGAGGCTTATTTGCTGAAGTTAGGGAAAAAATCTGTCGTGGGATTTCGAAGTTATTTTCATTTTTTGAAAAAATGAGGTTTTAAATATATGCCGATACCTCAAAAGTTTTTATACCTATAAGAAAATAAATAACATTTTCTCAAAGTTCAATTATTATTTATTAAGGATGCAAAAAATCGTAGAAATCGGTTGAATCTTTCATTCTGAAAAACGCGAATCAAAAACATAACCAACACGCATATAAATAAGAACGGGCCACCTTAATCCTCTTACACCCAGCAACCAGCCCGTTCAAAATCAAAAATCATCTCATCCGTTTATATTCTTGGTTTTCAAGTGACGTCAAAAAAAAGAATTTCACTACTCTGTCAAATGTTTCAGGAACACTACGCCAGTGTAAGTCTTCACCGTGTCAAAATGGCGGTCACTGTTTTAGCGATGGCTTTTCGTATCTTTGCACATGCCCAAAAGGACTCACAGGACGACACTGCAAAGAAAGACTATTTGTGGGTAAGTTGTAAGTTGAGATTTGTGTCGAGATTTCATACAAACATTCAAATCATTATGATTTTCAGTCTAAGATAACCATCAGTGTGGACGTTCTTAACCCTATGTAGTTTGTATTATCCTTTGGAAAACATGAGAAAGTGGTTTTGCCCTAATTTTGATAATCAAGCTAAAACTAAACTTGTATTTACTGTAACGATCCCAATTTCGGCCAAAAACCAAATATTTAGATGAAAATTGTAGGCTTTATTCAGCTAAGTTTTAAAAGTCAGCACCACAATCCCCATGTCACGGCTATGCCACAGACGAGTCTATCAAGCCTTCTTCATAGTTCGGTGCTTAACACTTACCTATATGTAATAAGTGACACTTTGTACAAAGATCAAGGCGTGTCCCTTTTTTTTTCTATCTCTTATCATCACAGCCAGCAACCCGTGTCAGAGCTTCCGATGCCCTGAGGACAGTGCTTGTTATCACAATGACACTCACTTTACCTGCGTATCACATGCACAAGAGGACAGCAACAGAAAGAATGGTGAGATTTTCTCCAGTACGGTAATTTTTCAATTTCCCTGGTGTTCATCAGCCATTATATATGCTGTGGTACGGGTATTGTTTACTGTCCTTGAATCCTTTGTATTGCGACATTTATTCACGTCTTACATCGCGAAGGTGAACAAAACTCTCTAAAACAGCAAAAGTATTTCATATTTGCCCTACAGGCCTCAGCTTGGCCCCTCCCCTACATCCCCCACTGAAATACATTATGGAAAATAGTGAAGTGTTAATAAAAATACCAAGTCAAAATACAGCAAATGTATAATGTTACACATTAAATTAATTGAATATGAGGAACCTAAAGAGGAAAATGGATTCACAGGTGTTGTTCGTATGTTTCGTATAGCTCAATCTACCTCATCCAGCATCGCGGGCCTGTCAGTTGCCGTTGTACTTGTGTTTGTCTTTGCTACTGCGACTGGCTGTCTGATCTTTAAAATCCGTCGGCTGACGAACATTCAGTCAAACCACTCAAGGGCAGTTTTTAGTAACAGGGCATATCGCGCTGACTCGGAAAGAAAACCTGATGACGAAGCGTCAATTAACGAAGTCGACCTGGGCGTGGGACCAAGTCCGGGTGGTCCGGGTCCTAAACCTCCCATCTATGACAACCCTTCTCGCCCTCTTCCACCAGTTCCTCAAACCAGCAACACAAAGGCAGGACCACCATCTTCCTCTGCGAGGCAAACAACCCAAAGTCATTATGACAATGGGACCAAACCAGGACAAGCTGAAAGACATTATATGGGATTGACAACTAAATACGAGAATATTACCAGGCCATTTTCCCCTGAGCCAAACAGCTACATGTCTTTGTCGCCAAAGAAACCAGAAGCTGGTTCGTATGCAGCGCTTGCAACTGCTCGCCCACAGACACCAAGACCAGTGAAACCGCAACAGGGTACCCACAAAAGAAAAAGTTTAGGAAGAGATGGTGACACTAACGTTACGAACACACAGGCCTAATTTGAACACGTGAAACAAACAAACCAAACTATTTTTAATACCACAACCTGAAAGAGGTTTAGAGGGTGCAACTGAAATGCTATTCAGTTTAGCATTTAGATGTAGAAAGTATATTTGCCATAATTATTGCTTTCACTCATATTAAAAACATAACATGTAGAATTTTAAATGCACGGTATCACAAAACATTGACCGTTTTTACATTTACCAATAATACACTATGCCTACTCCCCAAACTTTTGCATGAGAATTGTTTTCAATTTCTCCTTGGTATTGGCATTCGTTCTAAGAATGGAATTTTAAGGCCATTTCCTTATTGCCCAAACCTCTGTTTCAAAGTGAGCTAAAAGTGCAAAGCTATTGATAAGAAACTGTTTTTTTTATTCCCATACAAATAGAAATCTTTTTTTAAGGAAGGTTTAGCCTCGTCTTGAAAGTGAGAGTTTTTTGAACTCGGAAATGGTCTATTGAAGACTGTTTAATATGCACAATTTTGGAGGATAAACAAGTTGTATTTGGAGAAAGTGAAAATTGTTAGTGTGAAAAATATAGACTTGAACTATTAACCTTCATGTTATTAGCTGAATTTTTAGAAAGTCAGTAATATAGAATTTAAGTTCATGTTTGACTGTAGACCCTAGTCAGGTAAATATCGAACGTGAATTGGAATTTTAATTTAGTATCACAGGCGTATCAGTAGTATACTATGTTGCGAGATAAGCCCCGTTAGTGTCTTCCCCTGTCTTCCCCTGTCTTCCCTTTATTAATATGCATAAGGGTCGAGTCCATGACGTCACCTATTGTTATAACCTAGAGAAAAATGCGTTCCTACATACTAATTAAGTGCCTAGTCAGTGTCTTCCTGCATACTAATTCGGGATAGGTTTACTAATGAGCGTCACTCTACTTGAATAGGAACAATAGGCTTGCCTAGACTTGCCCGGTAAGTAACTTGAGCCCGGTTTTCGGACCGTCTATTAGAAGAAAAATAGGAATAAGAGAAGCGATCACCTAGCAACGCGAGAAACGGCTTCCTATATCTTATTTAGCGCTGAAACTCAGATATACATAAAGAAAACACATACAGAAAGTGGAGTTGAAAAGTCTTTATTTCAATTTAGTTTACGTCTTCTTATTTGGCGCTAAAACTCAGATATATATAAACAAAACATACACAAATTAGAGCTGAAAACTCTCTAAGTTTGTCTGACGTTTTCTCCTTTCTATCTCGAGGAAATGAAAGTCTTGTCATTTTCACGCACGGTCAATCAGTTAATTATGCGAGTTCGCAAGCCCAAAGTTGAATACAAATTAGCTCTACAGGAAAGACCCAAGGGAGAGAATCTTGACGTATTATTATAAAACAAATAACTTAACAAGGATTAATTAAAACACGCGACTAATAATTGCTAGCAATAAAATCTGACACGAGATACCGTTTAAAACAAAAAGAGTCAAATACACAGCGATTTGAAAGAAATCTATTAAAACAGTCAAAGAAAGCAAGTCATGTTTTACTTACCCCTCTCCCTTTTCAATTTTATTTCCCTCCTCAATTTTTTCTTATTCCCTTCTCCACAATTTTATTATTTTCCCTCCTCAATGTTTTTATTCCCTCCTCCACAATTTTTATATATTTTCCCTCCTCAATGTTTTTATTCCCCTCCTTCACCTCCACCTCCTCATTTATTCTATATATTTTTCCATCCACAAATACATCGACCTCCTAGCGACCCTACATCGACCCCACATCTACCCCACATCGACCCCACATCAACCCTACATCGACCCTACATCGACCCCACATCGACCCTACACTCAACTTTTTTTTAACACTGCTTCGTAAATAGTGAAGCTATATACCACCACCGCCACATTTCTATTGTTTTCCCACCACCACCACCACCGCCACATTATTATTATTTTCCCTCCTCCTCCTCCTCATTTGTTATTGTTTTCCCTCCTCCTCCTCCTCCTCATTTTTTATTGTTTTCCCTCCTCCTCCTCCTCATTTTTTATTGTTTTCCCTCCTCCTCCTCCTCCTCATTTTTTTCATTTTTTTTCCTCCTCCTCCACCTCCTCCTCCTCATTTTAATTGTTTTCCCTCCACCACCACCACCACCACTGCCACCGCCACCACATTTCTATTGTTTCCCTCCACCACCACCACCACCACCACCACCGCCACCACATTTCTATTGTTTTTCCTCCACCACCACCACCACCACCGCCACCGCCACCACATTTCTATTGTTTTTCCCTCCACCACCACCACCACCACCCCCACCGCCACCACATTATTATTGTTTTCCCTCCTCCTTCTCTTCCTCCTCCTCCAACTCCTCCACATTTCTATTGTTTTCCCTCGAAAGGCCAAAGAGGCCAAAATCAGGCCTAAAAGGCCTAAAGGCCAAACTTGGAGGGAAAACAATAGAAATGTGGAGGAGTTGGAGGAGGAGGAAGAGGAGAAGGAGGGAAAACAATAATAATGTGGTGGCAGTGGTGGTGGTGGTGGTGGTGGAGGAAAAACAATAGAAATGTGGTGGCGGTGGCGGTGGCGGTGGTGGAGGAAAAACAATAGAAATGTGGTGGCGGTGGTGGTGGTGGAGGGAAAACAATAGAAATGTGGTGGCGGTGGCGGTGGTGGTGGTGGTGGAGGGAAAACAATTAAAGTGAGGAGGAGGAGGTGGAGGAGGAGGAAAAAAAATAAAAAAATGAGGAGGAGGAGGAGGGAAAACAATAAAAAATGAGGAGGAGGAGGAGGAGGAGGAGGGAAAACAATAAAAAATGAGGAGGAGGAGGGAAAACAATAAAAAATGAGGAGGAGGAGGAGGAGGAGGAGGGAAAATAATAATAATGTGGCGGTGGTGGTGGTGGTGGGAAAACAATAGAAATGTGGCGGTGGTGGTATATAGCTTCACTATTTACGAAGCAATGTTAAAAAAAAGTTGAGTGTAGGGTCGATGTGGGGTCGATGTAGGGTCGATGTAGGGTTGATGTGGGGTCGATGTGGGGTAGATGTGGGGTCGATGTAGGGTCGCTAGGAGGTCGATGTATTTGTGGATGGAAAAATATATAGAATAAATGAGGAGGTGGAGGTGAAGGAGGGGAATAAAAACATTGAGGAGGGAAAATATATAAAAATTGTGGAGGAGGGAATAAAAACATTGAGGAGGGAAAATAATAAAATTGTGGAGAAGGGAATAAGAAAAAATTGAGGAGGGAAATAAAATTGAAAAGGGAGAGGGGTAAGTAAAACATGACTTGCTTTCTTTGACTGTTTTAATAGATTTCTTTCAAATCGCTGTGTATTTGACTCTTTTTGTTTTAAACGGTATCTCGTGTCAGATTTTATTGCTAGCAATTATTAGTCGCGTGTTTTAATTAATCCTTGTTAAGTTATTTGTTTTATAATAATACGTCAAGATTCTCTCCCTTGGGTCTTTCCTGTAGAGCTAATTTGTATTCAACTTTGGGCTTGCGAACTCGCATAATTAACTGATTGACCGTGCGTGAAAATGACAAGACTTTCATTTCCTCGAGATAGAAAGGAGAAAACGTCAGACAAACTTAGAGAGTTTTCAGCTCTAATTTGTGTATGTTTTGTTTATATATATCTGAGTTTTAGCGCCAAATAAGAAGACGTAAACTAAATTGAAATAAAGACTTTTCAACTCCACTTTCTGTATGTGTTTTCTTTATGTATATCTGAGTTTCAGCGCTAAATAAGATATAGGAAGCCGTTTCTCGCGTTGCTAGGTGATCGCTTCTCTTATTCCTATTTTTCTTCTAATAGACGGTCCGAAAACCGGGCTCAAGTTACTTACCGGGCAAGTCTAGGCAAGCCTATTGTTCCTATTCAAGTAGAGTGACGCTCATTAGTAAACCTATCCCGAATTAGTATGCAGGAAGACACTGACTAGGCACTTAATTAGTATGTAGGAACGCATTTTTCTCTAGGTTATAACAATAGGTGACGTCATGGACTCGACCCTTATGCATATTAATAAAGGGAAGACAGGGGAAGACAGGGGAAGACACTAACGGGGCTTATCTCGCAACATAGTATACTACTCGTATCAACTGGCCAAGTGGTAAATGTTAAATGTCATGTCATACTGAATTGTACTTTTCCAGATTTTGTCCAGGGAAAATGCACGGCCGTACTGAACTAAGAGACGATGCGTTAAATTCAGTTTTGCTTCACACCTTTGAATTTTAGATTTAGTGATAAATAGATATAAATTCCTACACTTCTATAATCCTATTATATCGATAACATTTAGCCATCCATCTTGGGATAGAGGCACAGTTACCATTACTATCATTTTAATTTGTGCTTTGTAAAGGTGGGTTTCATTTTCATTCAAGCATTTTCCATTTTTGATTTTAATTTAGAAGTAAATTAAAATACGTTTTCAAATAATTATGCAATTTATGTGTTCAATTTAAGACTTAATATCACTTGCTAAGAAACGTACCCGTCCTTCGTCGTAGGCGAGTGACCCTTTATTTGTGCATTTTCTTACTGTAATAATTACGAGACAATTTCTGATAAACATGAGAACCTCAATTCTTCTTCGGGTATCGTGGTAAGGCCTCCGCCATATGTAGAATTTATTGGCTCGTGATCCCCTCCCCACAGGATGGACTCTGTCCATTACACAACTGTTTTAAAAGCGTTAATCTTCTCATCATCATATACATCATCATCAAAAATGTTGCAATACCATGATAGGTCTTGCGTTGCCATGCTGACTGAGCAAGTACTTGCTTCTAAAAAAATGATTTTCTTGTAGAAATACCTCATGAAAAATGCTAAAACTAAAGTTTCAGATCTTCTAAATTTTCACAATTTTCAACGGGTCACTCACCATATCCCCTTTTCCGCACGCTTGCACATTGCAAAAATTAAGGTTAACTACACTACTTCCTTAATAGGGTCGCCAAACAGAGTAACAATCAAGCCCCTTGCTTGACCCTGGCAGGCGCAAATTTCGCTTTTTTTTTGTTCCTGATGAATACGAATGAGACGAGAATAAACTAAAATATTCATCGTTTTACTTAACTATCGCCCCATGCAAGGGAGTCCAAGACACTCTTGGATTCTGGATTCCACGCTATGGATTTCTAATTCCAGGTACTAAATACTGAATCTTCATCACAGGTACTTGGATTACATATTGCACTCTTTGCGCTCTTGGATTGCACTCTTTGGATTAGTTTCTTCAGCACTGAACTAGCTGATTCAGACTCAATCACAAGTTTATACGATTGTACTCAACTTTATGTTCGCCTTTCTCCCGAGCTCTTCAATCTCTTTCAGGCCATCAAGAAATTTTTTAATCTTTTTTCGCAGAATGGGGTTACTATACTTGGCCTTTAAATCATTCTCCCTCATTTCGAAGCATTCTTTATTCCAGTCATTGAAGACGTCTTCCAATCGTCTAAAATTCATTTTTAAGTTGTCAAGAATATCATCGCTGATTCTTCTGAATCTTGCACTGGCGTACTGTAGTTCCCGATAAACATCTCTGGCATCACTTCCTGCTGTTGATGAAGTTTGATGACCGAACTTTGAATCAAATGATGTGATATTATTGTTATTTGTTACTTCATTCACAGGGAGATAGGGGATGCCATCTGTATTCTCACGATGCCTCATCTAAGAAAAAATATCATTAAAAAATTATTATTATGATGTTCATGATCATGATCATGATCATTAATTTGACTGTAATTAATTAATTTAAAAAATTAATTTGGCCCAGTTGTTCGAAGGCCGATTAGCGCTTAATCCATTGTTCATTTTAACTCGGGTTCCTTTTTCGTTTGTTCAAAGCGTTTTCTCGGATAATTTTTCTCTGTTATTTTTAACAGCATCCAATCATCAACTTGTCAACAAAAACAATTAAACTGAATTTACGTTTTAAGCTTTCATATCTGAATTCAAATTTCGCACTAACCCTGGATTATCTTAACCCAGCTTTGAACAACCCGGTCCTGCGGCCCGTTTCTCGAAAGGCCCAATAACTTTTCGGGTCGGAAGGCAAATTTTGAAATCAAAACCAGTTGAATAGTAGCACAGTTTCCAGCTCGCAAACCGGTAAATTTTGCTTCGTTAACTGATAATTTCATTGTACCATTTTAAAAATTATTGAAACTTTGATCTTGAGTGCAAACACAGCAAACATAAAACAGCTTTCGGGTCAGAAGAGTTATCGAGACTTTCGAGAAACGGGCCCCTGGTTAAAAGGGCTATGTCACTGCAGTTTAGCTCATTACGTGTCGTTATTCGCCATGGAACCTCACCTTAGAAATTTCTGACAAAGACATAGCTTCGTGTAAACAGATATAACTGATATTAATGTCTCAACGTTATTATATTAAACGTTACAACAAAAAAAGAAAAAAAGATCTCGAAAAATTGTCAGACTTTTTTAAAAAACACCATCGCAATACGCTTTAATTTTCTTGAAGTTTTTTCATCCGTGCCTTCTTTGTATGTGTTTTCTGTGTTATTCATACCCAGTCTTTTAAATGTTTTGAGCGGTTATGGTTATGTTTCAGCCAATTTCCAGGCAATTCCAACTGGTTGAATTTGTCATAAATGTCTTAGCATAGATCCGTTAATTAGATTAAGATTATTCCGCTTCAAGCTAAAATAATGGTAATAGGAAAAAGTGGAATCCAGTTCGGTCTGTAATCATACGAGTGATTATCAAAGTCGTACGACCGCGTAGCGGGAGTTTGATTTGTGTAACACGAGTGTCATTACAGACCGAATTGGACGACACGAAGTTTTGTTACCAATTAATCATAACTATAACAACATTTATGACATTTTGAGCTTTTGTTAGAAAATTAAAACACAGGATATTCCGACAGTTTAAATATTAAGTATAAAGACCCATTCAAGTGCCCGCCTACGATGGTGTGTACTGTCCAGTTACTTAGGAATGACGCGTGCTGTCCTATTACACTGTCCTATTAGTGCTGAAATCAGAACAAAAATAGCCAATCAGATTTGAGAATTTTGTTGTAGTTATGATTTAACTGCTAACTTGGATGAGTGACTGTCACTCTCATGTGAGATAACTAACAAATGACCCACGCTACTGACTAATAGAATGTGTTTTGCACATTACATACCCTAGCAGCGACAACGACTCCCTCGTGACCCATGCTGACAAATGGAAATAGCTTCAAGTCCTCCGGGTCAAACGCCATACAAAAAAGCACATTGGTGATAGGTCTTCCATTAATTGTGAATGTGATTGGGACAATTCCTTTTTCTGCCATCTGAAACATTACTGTACACCCAATTAAGTCGCCGCGATCAGCCATAGCATCTGAAAATAATGATACGAATGAGACGAGAATAATTAACAATTATTCCTCGAGCCTGAATGGGCTCTGAGTCAATAGCCCATGAGGCCGAAGGCCAAATGGGCTATTAACTCAGAGGCCATGAGGGCAAGAGGAATAATTGTATTAGTAAAATCCAACTTGTTGGTCAAAAACAGCGAGAACAAAAAAAATTTTAGCTGGTTAACCTAGACTTTAACCCTTTTTTGCCACCAAAAAGCCCGCGATTTTCGCTACTAGAGGACTATAACATATAGCCTAGTAGTAGCTCAACCAATCAGAACGCAGCATTGATAATAGACCACTAGTTGGATTTTACTAAACTAAAATATTTATCGTTTTACTTAGCTATCCAGGACAGTCTTGATTCTGTATTCCACGCCATGGATTTCTAATTCCAGGTACTAGATAATGAATCTTTGTCAGTGGAACTTGGATTCCGGATTGCACTCTTTAATGGGATTCCGGCTTCCTTGAGATGTATTCCGGGTTCCAAAGCCCAGAATTCCGGATTCCATATGTAAACATTTCCATGATTCTAATATCCGGATTCCCTTACATATGGCGATAGCTAGTAAGTACGGTGGAATGACTGAGAAGGCGATAAGTTTGTAACTGCATTCAGGAAAGCCCCTAAGGCCCAGTTCATACGTCCTGCTTCTGCCGTGCCGAACTAACTTTATTCTTGAATTAAGTTCGACATAAGCACGGCAGAAGCACGACGTCTGAATCAAAGCTTTTAATTTGCCGGGTGCGGAAGAACAATTAATATAAGTTCGACAAGGTCTACCGTGCAACACGACTCTGGCACTCTACCGTGCAACACGTCGTGCTTATGCATGCCATGTCGAACCAAATGCGTAAATTTCGGCAATGTATTTTCGTGGGTATCAGCGTGCGCATTGAGTCTGTATCTTACCCCAGAGCTCCTTTGCGCATGTCGGCCATGAATCAGAAGCGTAAGCCGTGGGTTCGAGAATGGTCAGTATAACTGACACGACGTCTGAATTGAAGTCGTGCTTCTTGCGAACCCAAAATTGGTTAGGTTCGGTACGGCCGAAAACGACGTATGAACTGGGCCTAAACGATGCTATGGATATCACATGAATCCCTCAACTTGAAGCCCAAGTTTGATCAGTAAGGTCTCCCTACTGCCCGTAGCCTGAATTGAGGACACTGTCGACACTGAGTAAGCTGTTTTTATAAAAGGCGATCATTCATGCCCTCATCTCTTTTAAATATCATAGGAAATTGACAATTTCAATAAATATACGAAAATTCTTAGCTAATGCATCTACTACATTTACATTAAACAGCACTGCTCACCTTCAATTTCGACGATTGATTTCGCTACGGCAGCATCGAAAATATCTCCTTTAATGTGATATCCGACACATTCGTTTTTCCATCCTTTAGCACGTATAATATGGCTTCGATAATTCTTCCTTGCCACTCCTACCTCTAGGCTTCTACGCTCCCCTGATTCAAGAATAAGAACCTATCGTGAAAACGAAAACAAATTCACAGCTAAGAATTTCACAATGATAGAAGAATAAGTGTCGGTGAACATGGCGCAATGTTTCTTTTCGATAAGTTCCCAGCCGTTTTTTGTCCATATCATCACAAAAGGGAAAGCAAGTTCCATTTTGTAATTATGATATTTCCTCCCTGACAACTATGTTACACGCCATGCAGTCTTCACGGATACAGGTCAAGTGAACAAGTGACCACCCCCATTAAACTGCAATGAGCTAGGGTTAAACGAACTTTGGGCAGTTGGGAAAACGCTTCCAGGTAATTATGATTTAGAATTCTACTCAAAGCAACAATGTTTTTGCTTGGCTTCTGATTTTTTCCTTGATTCCTCCTCCCCTACCTCCAGCATTTGGATTCCAAACAAATAACTAGTTTCCATCCATCTTTCTAGAGATTCCAAATTGATTGGGGAGGAAGGGAGAAGGTAGCCAATTTTCCTCATATCACAATGAGTGGCTCAATATTTTTACCTCCATTTTGGGTCGGTTTTTTTTATTTCTGTTACAGTAATTTAGTTTTAAATAGGTTTTGTTTCCTTATTTCGAGAATTCATGCTATTACCATCGAACGTTAACATCAGCAGCACTCGCTGTTAACGTTCAGGTGTCATACCTCGAAATGTGGACACTCTGGAGAGAATGGGACCAGATACCTGGCACCATGATTTCTTTGCGATACTGTTGGATTATTCCTGCACTTCTGACAAGACTCTATCCCTTTGTACATTAGAAGAGAACCTTCAATTTTTATTCCTTCACTTTTCCATGCCTGAAAAAAAAAGCGCAGTAAAATGAAAGGAGAGAAAATAGGCGAAAATCTCGAGCAAGCGGCCACCCTCGGAAATGGGCTAACGGACGATAAAAGGTCTTGAGGGCCCTGGGACCTTTTTTGTGAGCAGTGTATGTTTCCGCCTACGCTTAATTATTAATTTAAGCAAAAAAAATCAAAGCAAAACAAAGAATAATGAAAATGGATTGATTTCAGTGCAGTGTCTTAACAAACTGGACACAAAAGTTTCCGTGATTGCACCTTTATATTTCAGCGTCAATATTCGTCCGACACATGTATCTCATCAGTGAGGGGGTATAGGATTATTATGAGGCTGCAGAGTCACTTCATATACAAAGTTTGCTTCTTAGCTGATAGGGGGTACCTAGGATAAGACGGGGGATAATACCAAAAAGAAAACACTACCCCGCCCCTACTTTCTCCTTTCTTATAAACTCTTGCCCTTTTAAGGTCACTACTTCAGCAAAGTAAAGGAGGACTCAAAATACCTGGGGTCCAACAGGAAATGATCTTTCTTTAGACCCACTGGAACTAAAAGTCGAATACGCAATCTGGCTGCTCATTTGTCTCATCTTTGTGGTCTCCAGTAATACCTTATCCATTTTGCCCTTGTCTGTTTAAAATTAAATGAGTTTTATAATATACAGCACCAACAAGTATCACGTCAGAAGCCCAGGGCTTCTTGTATCACCTCTGCTAATAAAACCCCTGGGTCTATGTGCAGCAGATTCAATTTTGGAGGTGATTTAGTTCACCACAAACGATTTCAAGTCAGTGACATCAATACAAGGGAAAACACTATCATCCTGGGTATGTAGCTCTAGGGACAATGCTCAGTCTGCTTCAACACTTATTCACTCATTTTCTTTTGTTTTGTTTTCATTCTTCCTTTCTTTGATTCCTTCAACAAAATTATTTTTTCACTTTTTCAAAATGAATTATTATTTAAAATACTTACTGGTTACTTTTATGACGTACTAATGGGTCGAATTCTTAACTGATAATTATAATGGAGTGTAAATTAACCTGTAAGCGGAAACGCATATCCATACGTTGCAAAATAAGTAACTTGAAGATGTTTGACAACCAGATCCAAAGATTCTTCCTGCAAGAAAATAAAGAAACTACAAACTTGAAAGGTCAGCCCTATGGCTTTGTGCCTATAGGGTTACCGGGGTACATGTAGTGTTAATTGGGTTAATAACAGCTCCACGCGGGTTTATTAATGGCATAATAATTGAAAGCTATATACAACTAGCAGTAACCAACGGTTAAGAAGTGCGGTTGAACATGTGCGTTTACCTGGGAGGTGCAATTGATTTTGAGAACCGCTTTCATGATTACGTGAATTTATACGCTGACTACGTACGTGGATTCGAAACAACAAACATGTTGCAATTGCTCTTCGGAAGATTACCGCTGGGACATCAGTCATCAGATGGAACCTAAACTCAACACCAGGGCCTTCGCGGTTAGATTCCATGCATATTAGTTGGTACAACATGGGCATCCCAAGATTGTGGACAGATTTTGCAAAAACCTCTCTATACAGTTTCTTACACTGTGCCGCTGACCACCCCACCAAGACCACGACTGTGGGCTCGCATTTTGCTCGCCCGCAATCACAGATTTTTAAAAATAGTTTGCATTATATCCCACAAATTGCCAATTGCGTATGCACCACCATGAACTCAGTTGTCAATAATAAGGAAAACCTCATTTAAGGTGATTCCCTAGTTTTGCACTGCGCATCTCTTACTGCGCATAACAAGATGGCCGCCGTAAAAATGAGCATGTGAAGTAATATTATTAAAATGAAGTTGACTGAAGAGAAACGCTATTGGAATTTTTGCTTGCTGTTGTTTCTTGCCGAGGTGAGACTCAATGTGTTAGGAATGTGCATAACGTAAGAAGTACGCATGTTGCTGAGTTCGACCTCCGCTCGGAGAACCTCGATAGTGGATGTTTAACTTGTGCTTACTCACTTTGATTTTCATTTAAACACTTTCTTTATCACATTGTGTCCTAAATGTGATATCTCGATGTAAATTCTGTAAAAACGGATTTTTTAATACTTTCTTCCCCCTTTCACATACATTCTATTTTGAAACTCGCTCCAGTCCTCTCTCAAAAATCGGAGAAAATGCGTTTTGGTGCGCACTTTCTGCAGCTCTACCGCAAAAACGAGTACGGTGACCCCCATTTTTTATTTCATGATTTTAGTAAGGACAGTGCTTCCTTTCGATGAGAAAAAAATTGGCACAAAGCTATGTTCAGCTTTTTGGCAAGTTTACTAAATTGTACGGATTGAGCCATCACGGGTCGAAAAGCGCGCGTCCAATTTAATTCTACTTTGGAGCGTAAAGTAAAAACAAGGGCATTAAAAGGTATTTTTCTGGTACTTAAGTGGATAAACAATACATTAAAGTCAAATTCTGTGTGATGTCACATGTATCATCGAAAAAATCTCTCCTTTTTGTGTAGTTTTGCGCTGCCCGCGGTTTTTGTAAAAGGGTCCTAAATAGCCGTATTTGTCAGCATTGTGACGTCAAAACGAGCACGGTGACCCCCACTTTTTATTACTTTTTTATTATCTTCTTGACTTGTTACATCAGTGTACCAAGTTTTAGCTAAAATCTATGTTAGGTTCTTTTATTATGGAATCACCTTAAGCAGAAACAGTCGGCTTTTACACATAGCTTCCCTAAACTTTTATAACAAATTTCCACAATGGTTAATTCCGCATCAAACGTTAACTATAACTAATATACCGTGAAAATTTGACATTTTGAGAATTTCCAATTTCATTTCTTGATGAAGAAGGACATGCAATGTTCTTGTCGCCATTTTTAAAACTGTTTAACTATTTGACAACATTACATTGTAAATGGTACCTGCTTCAAAAGAAAATTTTTAAAAAAGACATTTTCCTAAAATCCTTACATTCAGTTGCAGCATCTTATGTTCCATTCGTGATCTTCGAGTTCGGGATCTTCTTTCATTTGTACGCTATATCAACAAATAATAGAACACCTTCTTCAGTTTCACTACACATTAATCTAATTATACCTGAAAAGAATCAACCTATCGAAAGTACTGAGAAAAGCAACACATTGCAAAGTGATCAGCGACTATCGTAAAAGTCTTATATACTTTTAACTGATGACGAGAGCTCCATATATTTTCAAGGGGATAACTTGAAAAAACGTTTTACTTCTTTTCAAGTTCACAGGCTACCTAGGACTCGTGTTCTTATGGTCCACCTCTTTTTCCTTGGTCGAAAGGAAAGCGAAAATACTGGTTTAACAATTCACAAATTTAGTCATAAAATAATATATTGTATTCCTGCTGTCATTTGTATTCAATAATAATAAATCAACTAAAAAGGAATACTTCATGTCGCTACATCCCACTCTAAGGGCCTGTTTACAAGGAGAGAGGGTTACCCTGTGCTAGGGTTACTCTAGTAAGCCGGTCAAAGTTAGTTCTGGTTTACAAGCAAATTTCACAGGTAGGGTTACCCTAACACCCGGGTCAACTTTGCCAGCTTTACTCACGTGTTTCGTCATGCGTGACATTCTTTGCAACGGTCCAAAATTTGAAACTAGAAATACCTTATCGCAAAAATCTCGCGAAGCTAAAAAGGTTCGGCAATGAGAATAAACGGAAGCAAGCCAAAGAGTAAAAATACAACATTAAAAAAAAAAAAAAAAAAAAACCTGCAAGTAGCCACGCCGGGATTTGAACCTGCACCCCAGCCTCCTCTAGTGCAAAAAATAAGCCCGCGTGCAACTGGGCCATGCGACCACTACGCAAAGATCCTTTAAAATTAATAGCCTTGAGGCCTTAAAATAGTTAACTCTGCCATTCACACTGTTTGAACTTTGTGGAGGTGTTTTATCATGAATTCAAATATACATTTGAGGAAAAATGGCTTAAACGAGTATTTGAAAGCCATTTCGCATTATCTCCGTGTTCATTCACTCTCAGGCTTTATAACGGCCGCTCGATGAACATACTCGTCTTCTTCGTTGTTCTCGTTGAAGTTCAGGTTACCTTTCTGTCGGTGAATAAATATCTTTCACGGCAAGGACTTTCGAGCCCTTGTCGAATCAGGCAATGTTTTGCAGCCTGCTGTTATTTGAGTCAAAAATACTTAGCGATTCGCCAACGAACGTGCAGCAAACAGAGGAAGAAAATTCTGGTCGGTGGCTAACCAGTTGTGTTGCCTGGAAAACGAAAATGCACGATGACGTCATGCCGAATGGTGTCTTCTAGAGTTTCTTTTTGGTTTGTTGCTATAGATCGTTTTCACTGTCATGCAACAAAAAATTAAATTGGAAACCGTCCAGTGGAAGAAGCCAACAAAATGAAATGTTATAAACGACTAATATATAAACAAGTTTCAGGTCTTTGTGGCCCACAGTTTCTGAGTTATTTGCCGAAACGTTTCACGCACCTTTGTAGAGCTTTGTATGGAGACGCCATATTGGTGCACCGTTTTGGTGCACCAATGTGGCCGCCGGAAATCAACAAAAACATCTGGAGTTCACTTTTTTTATAAAAGCTCTTTCTTTTCACTCGAGAACTAGCATACGTACGCATAAACATATCCTCTAATACTTGAAGTGGTTATACAGCTGAAAATCAAGAGGAGAGACTTTTTTTTAACGAGACAGCATTCCTGTTTTGGTGTCACGCACTGTGAAAACTCGGAAGTTCAAATTGCTGTATTTTCGAAATAAAACATGCTATGGCAATGGAAACTTGTACAAAGATTTACTTTTTGGTTATCTTCAAACTAGTGTAAATAAGAATTCGTAAAACCTCGCTATTTTGACTTTGCACTTTGATGACGTCATAGTGAAAACCATCTATAGGCAACTGCGGGTACCAAACCGATGGAAAGATTTATGACCAAGGCGAACGGCGCACTCCGCTTGCGATCCTCGCGCGATAAGCGCGTTGCGCGTGCTGCAAAATTATAGAACTCGCTCCGCGAGAATAATCTTGAAGTTGTTTATGGAAAACACGTCAAATTCCAAAAAAAGGAAAAAATATTATCGTCGTAGACAGGAAAAACCTTTTTATTTTTCAGATGTTTATGATTAAGCTCTGAAATTGGATAATAGCGGAGCTCCACCCGCGCGCGAAGCGCGCGCGTGGGCGGAGCCCCATAGCTAAGGAAATGTGGTAATCTACCCATCCCAGAAAATTTGGTAATCACGTGACCGTACACCGAGCGAGCAAGCGAGCGAGCGACCGTCCGTCCGCACCACAGGCATACCAATGTAAAATAACTCAATCAACAGGTATGGGAAGCCAAATGTAACTCAAGTATTTATTTGGAAGGAAATCACATGGCCGCCCGGACTTTAAGAAAGAAAAAAGTCGTGTCTTTTTCGGCGTTATTTTTTATGTGTACACTAACGTGGATAACAGAGAAAGAGCTAGAGCGAGTTATTGAAAATTCGTAGGAAGAAAAACATGGAAATTCAGAGCGGCGGTGAGAAAATGAGAAATGCTAGCGGCCAGCAAGGTGAAAATGAGCGGCAGTGAAAAAAAAAAGCGAACATGAACACTGGAAACAAAATGTTGGGTAAGCACATACGACAATTTCTCCATAAAAATAGTGTGTAACTAGGAAGTGTGACGTTTTAGTCGTACAAAACAGCGTTGTAGTCGTGCAAAACAACGGCAAGGGAAAGACAAAAAAGCGTGCTGCACGTGCAAATTTGTTTTTTGCTAATTAGAAGAAAAAGTGTGCTGCACGTGCAATTTGTTTTTTTGCTAATTAGATCTATTAGTCTTGAAGCCATTTTCATTGTCGTCCCCCGTTTAGCGTAACAAGATTTAATTTTTTTTAGTTTACACGTATTATTAACCAGAGCTTCGCTTTTAGCCCTGGCTAAATCTATATATTACCGTTCAAATTGGCACAATTACTGGTCACGCATGACGGCGGAAAGTTGACCCTGGTAGGCGAGTTATCCCCAGCTGAGCGTTTACAAGGCAGGTAGTGTAACCCTCGTGCTAGGGTAACTCTAGCACATATCGGTAGGTGTGTGCGACTAGCTACAACGAAATTTAGTAATTAAATCGTTGGACTTACTGTACGACCACGACTGCATACTCTCCAAACCCAAAGCAAACTCAATATAAGATTTGAGATGATATTAAACGGAACAGGAATAGGGTGATAAGAACTGTAGGTCTGAATTCTGATGGCTTTCTTGAAAGACCACTCCTTCAAAGAATTTTCCTGAAAAATAAATAGAGATAGTAAGTTGCGCCCCAACTCAGGTTAACATGGGACAGATGCAGGAGCCGATTACTGACAGATGCTAATCTAATATTCGTTATAAAAACTAGATTCCATTAGACTGTTTCCTTAGCTTTTCTAGCCCTTGATGCAGGCGCGGATCTAGGATAAATACTGACCGAGTTCCTAAACAAGGGGTGGAGGGAGCAAGCTTCTAGGGGAGCCCGGGGGCATGCAGCCCCGGGAGGTTTTTTTGGATTCTAACTCCCTAAAGTTCTCTTTCCCGGGTTTCTGATTCATTACGGGGGCATCTAATGCCCGGAAATTGGAAAAAGAAAACGTTTGTCCAGATCATTTTCCATATTTTAACTTGAAAAGTTCTATTGATTATTAAAAATACGTTCATTATGAAAAATCTAACCGATTTCGGTAAAACGATGGAAACCGGTTTGGATCCGCGGCTGTGATGAAGGCTAGTTTTGTCTAGTCGAAATATTGGGCAAATAGATTCATAACCCTTAACTGTCCGATCAGCCTTGCCTTCAATTTTTTGGCCTATAATTTTCTATTACTTGAGGAAGGCTTTGACTTTCTAGATGACCGTTCCATTCATGTACAATTTTTGAAGCTCATCTAACAAATTTCCTATACTAAGATTTTCTGAAGTTTAATTTCAGTCACATTTTACCATCCAGATTAGGCTTTTTTTTGTTAAAAAAAAAAAGAAAACCTAAAATTTTCCGACTCAAGACTGTGATGGAATTTCCCATAGGATGACCGAGCAGATACAAATTTTTATAGCGCGGCTTAGAATCCGACTTAAAATGTATTTCAAGAGATCTAAAAGTACTCTGGATAGTCTTAAAGATGTTTCCATTGTACTTAGGAGGAAACCGTCGTTGGGTCCCCATGTGCTTTAAATGGCACCTTTTTGGTCTTTATCGCATAATTTTTGTTCTAAATACAAAATGAGATGTAAAAGCCTTCAGGTACTGCGAATATATATATATATATATATATATATATATATTGGTACTGCGAACTGAATTATGCGATTTCATAATGGCCGTAATAAAGTGGTAATTGAACTTCGTGTCGTAAAATCGATCTCACGATTTTGAAATCGCGCGTATGATTTCAGACTGAATCAGATTATGGATTTATCAGATTTATAACCCAAAATTACAAATAATAAACGTCACCTTTAACCAGAGATTTTGGCCCTTTTAATGGGGTACCAGATAGCGTGGATGGCGAAAGCGATTCCACTATGCTTCGTGTCGTAAAATCGATCTCACGATTTTGAAATCGCGCGTATGATTTCAGACTGAATCAGATTATGGATTTATCAGATTTATAACCAAAAATTACAAATAATAAACGTCACCTTTAACCAGAGATTTTGGCCCTTTTAATGAGGTACCAGATAGCGTGGATGGGCGAAAGCGATTCCTCTATGCTTGGATCACAAGAATATTTTTTGATAAAGGGAAAGTACATAATTCCAAAAAACAAATTACGTGTTTTAAATCGGAGATTTAACAGCCAGGTTCTTTGCTTATTTGTATGGTTATTATCTGCTGAAACAAAAGGCATTGTAACTGAAAGGAATATATTGTTGTTTGCTTTTAAGAATTTCTGAACCAATTTTAACCGAGACAACGAATATGAATAAATGATTTGACCAATACTGAATCAGATCCGGTAGTATTTAAGACTTAATCTTTATTTCTCTCGCCTATTTGTTGTGCAGTTTAGGATCAGAGGAACTTTGATCGGTTGCTTTGTATTTAGAGGCCCCGAAATCAAAAATTCACAAACATTGTAAGGTTTTTGCCATTTCCAAAGCCTGTATATCGCGAAATGAACTGTAGTCTGTTTACAAATTCGTTAATCTTTCTCCTTATTGAATATAAACGCAGAGATCGGATTTAAAAAAAAAAAAGTTAAACAATTAACTCCGCTTTTAACTGAGCAATCACATTGTCTTACGTAGCTGCTCAAGAAAACCTAGTTTCATCATGATCGTTCATCGCCGAACAAACAGCCCACAAAGTCTAGTAATCTGAACCTTTATACTTTGGTAGCGCGACCGCTACGATTCGTTGAAGCGCAGTTTTTCAATTAATCGTTGCAATCGTTGAACTTTTTTATCATCGATCGTAGCGATCCTAAATCAAGAATGAGTCTTTATCAGAAGTTACATTATCCCGTGCGAGAACATCTTATAAATTGTTTCAATAAGAGGTAGGCTAGGTTTAATTTTGTATTCCTCGATAATTCTTACGTAGACCCTTTTCATCTCATTCAATTGCAAATTACTGAATAAACAATCCTCAAACAAAGAAAAAGAACTATCCAATCAGTTTGATCTGATTTGATGACGTTAGTCTTCCTGATTGGCTGACAATTCCTCCATTGTTCTTTCTCTATATATTTGCGATACCACCCGGATGGTTTGGGCGGATCCGTAAACCACTGCACAGTACACCACACACACTTCTCCAACCATATTCAATCATGTCCCCTTGGACCCTTGAATTCCACTGAAGCTTCCCAGCCTCGTGCATTAGATTGCCCTCGTACACTCAGGGCTGCTGAACATAATTATAAACAAGTAAAGCTAATCATCTGTTATATTGTACTGTCAGTGTTAATACCAGGTATTTACATGAAGTTAACAGGTTTTAACCTTGCGAATAAGCTAGAGGATAAAGCACTCAAGGCAGTTAATACGTCATGTGTTTATGAAACTAAAAAAGTATAACACAGATGGAACAATTACAAAGCGTGGTACCTGCGGTCTAAATCTTTGCAATTCTACATGACAAAACAGCAGAAATGAAGACTTTTCAGGAGCATTAAGGGATTAATGTTAAAGCAGGATTGCTCGGTTTCTCCAATTTACGCCATGGTCGGGTCAAAATAATGGTTCAAATATGGATAGCAATCGAAATTAATATCAAAGTGCACCCAGAACACAAACGCAGTAATGCAGTGAAATTGAAATGTTATCTTCAATAGATCAAAAGGGTTTATAGAATATACTACATAAATATATGACGCTTGTGGATCGCAGTAATTCCATTTCGTCATGCTTATTTTACCGAATGGATGGCACAGTATAAAAAGCTACTGAAGGTCATACCTCAGATTTCTATCAGATTTCCCCCAACTGATTACAATGTCTCTCGACAAGATCTAAAGGACCAAGACGGCATGAGGTTTCCGACAATGTGTAATTAGGGTCTAACTACTGTATATTCGCTCTGGTCATATCGCGACATGCACGGCAGTTAGAGGTTTCTACTGAATTTCGTCTGAAATTTCTTTCGATTAACGGATATTTGTTTACAGTTTTTAAGCCTTTTGGATGAATTTTACGAACGGGCACGCGAGGGAACGCGTGGGAACGCCCCGGAAAGGCCCATTAGGGAATTCAAGTGTTCCGACCACTCTTAAAATGAATAATTTCATTTTAAATTCCAACTTTGACTCGAACTCAAACTCGAATTCGAACGCGAATCCAAACTCGAACATACTCCAATTGGATGCATAGATAACAAAGCTAATTATTAGCCATGGCGCTCCGATGAAAAAAAGATATACATATACTTCAATTATTTCAACTCACTTGAACTCGCTGGTAAGTGGTGGACAGAAGTGCTATCATCATGTTGACAAGCAAGATAACTCCCATGATGAGGTAAACACTATACAGGATGCGGACCACGGTCACTGTCGCAGCGTCAGCTGAATCCAATGGATCAAGTTCCACGATACCAAGCAAAGACCAACAAAGATGCTTGACTATTGCCCACCAACTATGAATATGAAAGTACCTTCGAATTGAACACTATAGCTTCGTTTTTACGGAATTTTAAGTCATTTATAAATTGATGATTAAAACCTTTTGAAAAGTTTTATAAGGGTTATCTTGACAACTTACTAGCGCTTAAAACTTTAATTAAGAAAAAAACGCGCTAGAAAAAAATCTTTAAAAGTAACTGGTTAAATAAGAAGCATATTTTAGAACCAATGCATCAAATGCGCTTTTGAGTATGCCTTAGATTCAATCGACCCAGTACTGACTCATCTTCAAAAGAATCACCTCGATGTCACAGGACCAGTTATAACAGCTATCGTTAACATTTAAAATTTTAAATGATTTAGCTAAGCACCTTACTATTTGTCTTCACTCCTTCTCAAATACCAGCCGGCTCGTTTTCTCCACTCATCTAATAGATTACAATATCAAGTTCCTTCTCTTAATACTGTGACCTATGGTTACCGCTCATTTTCATATTAAGCACCGAAAGTCTGGAACAGTTTACTTAATCATATCGAATACTATGAATCTGTTTCCACTTTTATGCAACAATTGAAAACTTTTCTTAGTAGAAACAATTACTTTACATAGTTCATTTGCATTTAATTTACTATTGTAAGTGCATTGAGAATTCTCTAAAAACTCTAATTCATGGTTGTCACAGCCAGAGGTTTTTTAAAATTCCCTGGCTTCAGTCCCAGACGTTTTCCTAAAAATGTCAAATTTCCCTGACCAACTGAGTTAACAATTTCACAAATTATTCCTGATAATGGACTCAACCCACAAAATACAGCCTGATCCCCTCCACTTGTAATGACACTTGTAATGTACATGAAAAGATAGTTCTATAATATAATGTGTAAACAGGATTGACTTTTTGAAAACACAACATCAGCATGTTGTTTAATTGAAATGAGCAATATTCTACCGGCAACATGATTCATGTCCGTAAAAATGTACCAATGTACCTTTTACATTTCACTTTTCCCTGACTTCCTAAAAAGACCTGTATTTAGGAGGCCAATAGATTTGTTCCGATAAATTAACATAGCTATCAATGGTCTAAAACTGAAGATACCGCACAAAAATTTACTCTTGTAGCCTCAAAGCAAAGCTATTTATTATGATAAATAAAAAACTGGATAAACCTACCAAGAATAACCAATTGTGTTGCAAGCCCTGAAATGTAAAAAAGAAAGTTCTCAACTAAACGTTAACGGCTACGGTTGAACCGGCATATGATGATGATGATGATGATGATGATAATACCTTTATTAAAGTGTCAAAACTGTAATAGCGGTGTATAACCACTAAGTGGGAACACTAAAATAAGTTTAAAAAGAATAAACCAATTAATTAATTAATTAAAAATGAAAAAAAAAGAAGAATATAAGAATTAAGAAATTAAGAAAAACTATGTACAGTATAAGCAAATAAGAAATTCGGCAGATTTATATACAATATGTACAAATTAATCCATTATCTTATAAAAAATAAAATTAAGAAGTTAAGAAGTGCAAAGAGAGCAGTTAGAGCAGTTATTGTCGTCTAATATTACTTTTTCATTAATGCGCCCTGATTAGCCACTCTTAAAAGCTAATAAGGCTCGTTTACTTACGTATTCTTGTCTCTGTTGCCTTTTTCAAGATACGATTTTTCTGCCATATAAACTTTAGTAATGGCAATGGAGAATGCTAGGATAGCCGCTATGAATTGCCAAAATATAGCCACAACATCGCTGACGATATGAAACAATGCAATCTGAATAGAGCCAACTTCTCTCGTGTTTTCCATCATGTGACCGAATGCTCTGAACGTTAGAATCAGGGTGCTGAGGCCATAAAGGTACCCAGTAATCAGAAGGACTCGGTCGTTTTCCACGGAATTGGATAAGCCCCAAGTAACCATTCTCAATGCAAAGATAACAAGGTAGATGATAAGTGTCGTGAGATCTAAGACGTTCCACTGATCACTGCGGGGAAAAATAGACTATTTTAGTAAAAATAAATTCTAAACTCCTCACAGAAAGCCGATAAATCAGCACTTCCGTTTAAAAATGGAAGCCGTAACTTGTACACCGTTTAGCGGAAGCTTTTTGTTCTTGTACACACGCGTCTAGGTACCTTAATTGATTCGAACATTGCCAGATGGCCATGTTTCAAAATTCACTGAAATTTATCCCCATAACTCGAATTCCGTGATTCTTGTAACTCCATTCGAATGCCATCCCTTAGTTCCTTTTTTCGAAACCTCGCTTGCGCGAACTGTTTTTCGTTTCCGCCTTCAGAAAAAGTATAAAAAAAGGAAAGACCAGCATCTTATACAGCAAGCAACTGGCCTATTATTCAATTATAATTTTTATTCAGATACTAAAAACAACAACAAAAGAACAACAATCTTTTAATGAATTTCATGTAACAAGTTGTACAGTTGTCTTGTCCACACATTTGGGAAAAATTGTATTGTAGGCGGATCAATTATAGTTTACAATTATATTTACATTGAAGAAATAGGCAAGAATCGAAGAGAAATAAACATACTGTTATAATTACTAATGTAATTTATTTGAACACTGCTTAAATAAGTATAATAATATCAGAGGTTATATACCTTAAATACTTTGAAAACTTTTTTGTTGTGAGTGACGTCGGACTTGTTTTGCGGCTGCTTCCTTGCGGTTCAAATGATACTTCAATTAAATCCATTGAACCGTCAAGTGAAATCCCTTCCTCTTTAACACCATGAACTTTTATATCACCAAACTGCTTTCCTTCCATGACTATTCTTCCCATATAGAAAACCCAAATGGCCCACTCTAACCTGCTGAACGAAATACTTGATGGGGCTAGGCAAACAGCAAAGTGGAGGCCAAGATGGATCAGGTAACTCATTGTATCGCGAAGGAAGATGAAATAAGGAGTATTGAAGTACTGGAGGTACCAGTCTATGGAAATAAAAGAGAAAGGAAATCCTCGCATTGGGAAAGTGATCAAAAGTGCCGTGACTGCTATATAGTTACTATAAGGATAAACTGAGATTGGATAGTAGTACTGGGCTGATATACCTTAGGTGCGTTCTCGTCATATCATTCAACAAATGAGCAGTATGGTCAATAGTCAGTAAAAAAAATTTACCACCTCGCTTTCATTGTCCCGAAATTCTCAATGACTAGCTATCCAGGCATGCATTACAATGATGGAATGTCGGCTAAGTTTAACGCGCTACGAGGACTTAATATAAATTTTATTTGGTTCAAGTTCTATAGATGATGAATACTCAAGGTTTTATTTGGAAAGAAATCGCATGGCCGCCCGGACTTTTAGAAAGAAAAACAACAACAAAGTCGTGTCTTTTTCAACTTTATTTTTAATGTTTACACTCAAGTGGATAACAGCGTTGTAGTTGTGCAAGACAACGGCAAAGAAAGACAAAAAGCGTGCTGCACGTGCAATTTTTTTTGGAAATTAGATCTATTGATCTTGATGCCATTTTCATTGCCGTCCCTGTTTAGCATTACACGACTCATTTTTTTTTGTTTATAAGTATTATTAACCAGAGCTTCGCTTTTAGCCCTGGCCAAATCTATATATTATTACTACAAAATCACGAGCAATTATATTAAAATACAATTACACTGATTTAAATAGCACTTTTAAAGTTCATCAGAGCCTGGTTTTCACTAGCGCACAAACATAAGGATATACGCACGCGCAGAATGGCACATTTGACTTGTGCTTATGCTTATGCGCTAATGAAAACCGGATTTTAACTCACCATATATGTCGCTTTTGTTTATGTACGCACCTGCAAAATTAAAAGGGACAAGACTGAAACATACGATTTGTTGGTTGCGTACTACCTGTTGTGCTGGCGAGAACTGTCAAGCCCAAAAAATTGTAAATGAATGAAATGTTCGCATTATTCTATAAACGTTTAGTATTGTTTGCTTTTTGTTTGTATGCTTGTTTGTTTGTCTTTTTGTCCGAACCAAATTACCTATTCGACTGGCCAAAGGCACCAAGATGGTAATAAGGTAGCGGATTAACACATGTCAAATGAATTCTTTTAACATCTACATGTAATAAGGTAATTTCGTGACTTTAAGACTGTAAGAGGTTAAGTATAAAAATTAGTTGGATTACGAGCAAGATCGTCTGGGTCAAGTCGAGCCTTTTTGTGACAGTCACTGAAAACCTTTCGACAAGTTTCATCAAAATCAGAATCAAATGAAAAAGGCTCATTAGGAATTGGTCTTACCTTTTCTGTTTCTAATCTTTTTTCGCACAAAATGGTAAGTTCCAAAAGCCAAGAAGAGGAAAGGAAAGAGCACTATATCGAAAAAACACCAGATATTGAGAAATCCCCATGTCCAGCGTTCCCTGGTTAACCAGGATTGTTTTCTCTTCATTCCTAGTTCACCGTGCCATTTCTCTGACATGAGGGTGTTTATAACAGGATGAGCAAAAAACTGCAAATAAGGCATATCGACAAGAGTATTTACAAATATGAAATTCCTTATAACGTTTAATGTCTTCAGTGGATCCTCAATGTAACTCCTGGCCTCTCGATTATTTGAATCGCACATCTGACGATCAGTGAAAAATTAAACCGATTCTTATGGCTTTCACCGAATCATTATTTTGGAAGGTATGGTCGATCGCTTGAGGGAGGTTTGACTTTAAAACGTTACTCATTCTTTTGGATGTCCGGCCATAGTTCTTAATAGTTTATTGATAATCAATTTGTGATGTCATAAATTCTATATGCAGATAGTTTCTTAATAATTGTTTATTGACAATTCTTGAGTTTTTTTTTTTGTTTATTTGTTTGTTTGTTTGTTTGTTTGTTTGTTGTTGTTTTTTTGATCACCTGTACTATTAATATTTGTCTCTGAAAAGCCCCCATGGGGAGTTGACAATAAAATTTGTATTGTATTGTATTGTAACACCGAATCCTTTAACTACTATAACAGTATCTTCATAATTCTATAGGAGTATACTGTGTAGGCACTAAGTAATATACTGGCAGAGAATTAACCTTAAATTGTAGCGATATCCTCGTGACATAATCCCTGTAAGACTGACAAAGTTCGCATTAAACTATGCTTTTAGATTGCAAAACTATAAGGTAAGTCCCTGACGAGATTCGACCTAAAAACAATCTTAATGAGAACTGAGACTCGCGTTTAGGATCACTTACGTTTTTCTGTTCGAATTCAATTGCAGCTTCCATGACGTCATTAATAGCTGATTTCAAGAAAACGTCTCGAATTCGTCCACCTGATCTTAGGGGATCGAAAAGGCGGAAAATGAACTCATCCAATGTACTGGCCATCTTCGTCAAGTCTTCTTCGTCCGGTCCTTTTTTTCCAGCTAATCTACGAAGTTCGAAGTTCATCTGTAACATGATGGCAAAAAGAAAGGTCAGTATTCACCAGGGCCAGTTGTGCAAAAGCTGGGTAGCGCTATCTACCGGATAAATAACTTTCCAGCAGATAAGTACAGGGAAATCAATTGCGGTATCAGAGCTGGGGATCGAGACTCAGTATCTGGTGGATAGCGTTATTACCCCTTAGAAACACTGGGGCCAGCTGGTCTCAGAAACAATTACTGATATTTTACTGATTGTGGCGCAATCCCAAGTTGGAAGACTTCGCACTGAAGTGTCGTATCAAAAAATGTTTTAAAATCCTCAGTTATGATCGGGTGGATAACGCTATCCGCAATGTTGTCCCTAATCTCTACGCTTTTCCGCTGGATAATGATGATGGATAGCGCTATCCAACTTTTGAACAACCGGAGCCTAGAAGGGGCGTGTCTGAAGAGTAACAAATCAGATACCAAAGATATGTGCTGTCTTTCCACTTGCAATTCTCAGCGATGATTTTGTGACCGTTATACAGACTTTACTGTAAACATTTTTTCTACAATGGTTTGAGGACGTTTATTAGGTTTCGAAAAATATAGTCAATCAATGTGTAGAATAACAATCAAAACTTTGAGTCAAAATCTGGCACTGATACCTATTGATGTTTCTGGCTAGCACTAAACTGCACTAATTTGAATGTGCCTATGTTTTACAGACAGAAAAATAGGAAAAAGCCATCAAAATGCTCCTTATGTAAATTAAATCAGCTGTTTGTCAGTTTCAATAATGCAGTAAGTAAATTATTACCTCCATTGCCATCAACAAAGCATTTCTGGAACACTTTGACAAGGATCTTGGGGAAAGTTGGGCGATTATTTCATCAATGTCGCCATTCTTTATTGTCTTCCTCAAAGAATCTTCAAATGCTGGTCAAAAATACATAGCTAATGATCAGAACTGATTAAATATAAACTTGAAAAAGTATAAAGTAGTATTATCACTTGAATATTTAAACAGCTAAAGTATTTCTTACACCAAGCAGTAAAAGCGGAAAATAAATCTCATAAACTAGCAGCTAGTAGGTTGAATGTTGTGCAGTTAGCAATAATATAGTGTGGTCGCATCTAAAGAGGCCTCAAAGGTAGGCCTTCACTAGCAATGGAGTTTGAGTTAAAAAAAGACACACACACACAAATATCGGAATCGTATACGAATTTTAAGCTCGAAGAACTTATCAGAAAGGTTCCTTTTTTTTCTGACTCGACTCGTGACTCCGACACTAATGATCAAGTGTAAAACCCAGATTAATATTAGAGACTAAGCAGAAGCAAAAGAATAAACTTAACGCATTATTCGTCGCCGCTTGATTGATTGGTTAACTCGTTCGGCTTCAGCCTGCTTGATTTTAGACGATAATTTCACTTAGATTGTACGCCAAAAAGTCATAGGGAGAACAGTTATAAAGGCCATTACTAGTTATAGTCACGTGACATGTCACGTGATCAAAAATTGAAATTTAAGGAAATTTCGAATTGGTGGCGAATTTCTTTTATTTGGATAAATAATTATACCTAACTTTCTACGTTTGGAATGAATGTGCGCGAAGTTTAAAATGAAAATTTTGAATAATTTAAGATTAACTTTAAAATGATAATTACTCACAGAGGTTTTCATTGAATGCAGTGTACAGCCATTTCAAACGTGAAGTTTTAGAATTATTTAATATGAATGGGTAAAATGTTATGCTTGCTTTCTTTTTTGAAACTAGCTACCAATTTGTCAGTTATTTAAATTTTTTTAACAAAATGGTCACGTGACAGATAACGTGACTTGTCAACACAATATTTATACTTTAATATGTTAAGATGAGTTTATTATGTGTGGAAAATTTTGATTCAGCCCCATGATCTTTGCTGAAGTTATCGCCAATAAATCGTTTTCAAAAGGAAAACCTTTTAAAACCAGGGCTTACCTACTTGCAACCTCGTCACCAGGGCGCTTTTTCCTGGCTTTGCAGGTGGCGCCCTCGGGACGAGGTTGTTCTATTTTCTTCACGAAAAAAACTTTCACAAACAAACAAGGCAGGCAAACTAATTATAGCTCTCTACCCAGTATTAATGGAAATTTCTAGTTCTAGCTATCTTACCTTTTCTTTTTCGCTTTTCTTCATCAGTTACAACTTGAAGTTCCAGCCAAGCGTAATACTCTTCCATGTTTTAAAGCCAATACAACTGTTTAAGAGAACTCCAAATGCATCAAAAGTTTCAATAGCCTCCTGTTTTTGAAGTGGAGATAAAGTTTTCGTACCCGTCACACACAGTTTTATATCCGTCATACAGAGAGGAACAGAAAGAAAGGTGCTAATCAGAACCGTGGATCGTAAAAAGGCCCATAATGTTTTCAGTAGTTGTTTGGCCTGTTGTACTATTTGTCTCCTTAGCCTGCGTAACTGACTATGTTTTTGATGTTCTTCTCGATTTTCTTGTAAGAGTCTCTTTTACGTGGAAGTGGGGGACCCCAGGTAGGTGAGATAACCCCTTTTAACCCCCTTTGGTGGGGCAATCCGCCTGTCCTTATAATCTATCTCTTTACTTTGATCACGTTTACATAGGGGTGGGGGGGGGGTGGTGTATTGCTCATATGAAAGCTTATATGGACAGGCGGGTTACCTCAGTTAACCGGGTTAGCTCACCTACCTGAGGTCCCACACCTTAAAGTAAACAGGCCCTAAGAGTCAGAGCGGCGGGAATCATGATCCCTTTGCCCTTCCCCTTCGTTTCACGTCGGTTGTATCTATTACTTTACGAACCGAAAATGTAAAACCGAACCCAAAAAACAGCAACAACCACCATCTATGCAGGCTATTGACTCCTGTGTAGCAGTCGCTGATATTCATTTACAAGCTAAGATCTTAACATGATTATCACCCCTGAGGTTAGTCTACCTGTGCTCACGGATCGAACGAAATATACAATTTAAATTCAAATTAAAATGGTTTTCGTATAACTTAACAAGCTCCAACACACCTTGCTGTATTAGTTGAGCAATGGATTTTAAACGATGTTCATGATACGTTTCATGTTTGAAAAAAAAGCTGCGTTTTCCATCAGACTACTGATGGTGCTACAATGACTTTCCCACCGTCTACCTATTTTCAGAACCTTGTCGGAACATTGAGTTCTGCACTAGTTACAATTTGCATGTGAATTACTTTACTTCACTTATATTTACTTTATTTTAAGTCTCGCCTGCGAAATCATCAATCGATCCTCCACAACAGGGTACCGTCCGTTGAAGCCACCCCTCTAGGTAATCAGTAAGTACACACGGGTACCCCATTTGATAAACCTATAAAGCTCTATCTATCGGTATTTTTCGAACCCAGAGTATTAAATATTGGCAATTCGTGATCTATGACCAGCACTAACCTCATTTGCTGTAAGCTGGTATCGTTTCAAACCTCGTTAATTTTTAGAAACAACCGTCCTAAAAAATGATGCACCAACGATTTCAAATGATTAACTGTCAGACCTGTAGATCGAGATTTACAGTTTCGCTTTACGGTCTTCAATATGCAGGTAAACTTCACTGACATGTTGTGCAAAATATTACTGTGAGACAAAGGACCCTTTATGAACAGTCTACATGATTAATCCCTAGCCAATTGCATTGACTATTAATGAACTGACGAGGAGGGCCTAACAATGCATCCAAATTAGTCTAGGGATAAAAGACTTAGTTTTAGTTTTTAACAAGGTTCGTGATACTGCATCAGTTCGAAAGTGAAGCACGATAATTTTGTTTAAATTAGATGAAACATTAAGGTAATATAAGACCCACTGATGTTACCTATTTCGGCTTATCACAGCTTAGCAGCCCTGCAAGCAAGCTTTCCTTTTTATCCATTGGCGCAATAATTGCGCTAAACTAGCTGCTTGGGCGTCAGTTTACGTTTTAAATTCAAGAGATTTGAAGTCTTTTGATTATTATAAGCCTCGAATTTGAGGCTGTTTCGGTAACTTTGGCTACCTTAGTTTATGGCGTGGTAGTTATATAGACCCACGAGTTCATATCAACTGATCGGCGCATAACGACAACTACAGATTTTCCGAGTTAAGTATCCGCATGTCATTCAACTTTCAAGTTCAAACACACTTGAGCTGATAAAACAAGGAACTGTGGGAATGGATAACCGATAAAAATTCAATCACCACAGAGAGCAATCCGTGGCTTTTACATTTTAATTACGTATTGAAGAAACGTTATAATTACATGCATACATACACACACACATACATACATCGATACACTTTATTACGACTCCTCTGTCGTAATATACAATAATAACAAATGTACAATAATAAAATTACAATGGAGCAAAAACATTTACATCTGTTGCCACAAGAAATATTTACATGAGTTTATATTTACAGTCATAAAAACTTGATTCAATCTTAGAAGAGTTTCCAAGAAAGTGGGCGGCCACTTTCATTTTAAACCTTGAGATATTGGTTAAGTTCCGAATGTTTTCTGGGAGTAGGTTGTATTCTTTTGCCCCACGAAAGGCGAAAGAGTTATGACCAGTTGATAGATTCAACAGTGACATGTTTCTAGAGCTGCGTCCTGACACACCAAATAAATCATGAAATAAACTACAAGTCGCAAGGCTAATTCAGTAGAAATCGTTAGTTCATTTAAATGATTTGGCTCATGAATTTGGGCCAGTAACAAGAAGCTACATTTCCATTCGTTAGAACATTCATTAGTAGTAAACAATATAGGAATACAAAGAAATTAGAGTACGCTAAACAATTTTCGGAAAACAAAGTGATTCGCATAACCACAAAGATTTGTATTTAACAGGTAAGCTCTTGATTCATCGTTTTCTGTGATTAGCTCAAAATGATGCAGTAAATTCTTTTCTTAAATCAAACCCTTTTTTTTATAAGTATGACAGGGAGTTCCACCAGGTCTATGGAAATGAAACGCAGAAAAAAAGTTCGTAAACGCATTCCTTTTTGTTCAAGGCTCCCACGGGGCTCTTGCAGAATGTATGCAACTTAGTAGTTTCCGCCATAAACTATGAAATTGAGTTTACTGTACACTAGAGCGGTTTTCATTTGAGTGTCGAAAAGTAATTGGTTTTGCACTTTCTACACGATGCGATTGGCTCAAAAGATTCGCGCCACCTTTTCATCCAATCAGAAGTAAAACCAAAGCCAATTGTGACGCGCTCGCATGCATTTTCCCGCGCTTTGCGTCAGCCACATGTAATTACTTCGAGTTTTGATTGGCTCAATGTATTGTCTGTGTCCTATGTGATTGGCCAGAGTAATTACTTTGGTTTTGGTTTTACGACACTCAAATGAAAACCGCTCTATTGTCGCTTCGCTTTCGCAGTTGATCTTTTTAGAACTCGAGTGTATATTTTTACAAACAAAGACAACTAAGAGAAGACAGTAATTCCCTTTTTAACTCCGTAATTGACTGATCCACTCTTAAGGTTGCAAATACATTATAGGATAATTATGATAATTGATAACATAGAAGCCGGCAGGAACGGATCAATTAAGGTTTGTGGGAAACTGCCCACCTACCCCTCCCCTAAGCTAACATTAACACTCACTTCTCACTTAGGGCAAAATGATGGCTTAGGGGAGGGGTAGGTAGGCTGTACCCTGACCCGGGTAGTGAGGCAGCTGCTTGTAAGGTCTCTCCTAGAGTTTTCCTTACTGAACTTCAAATAATATGTACATGTTACATATACTATTTTTTTTAACCAGTGTTTATCGTTGTAAACACAGGTAGTTGTCATATGAAATGATTAGTAAAACTGTGGAATTAGTGACCTTATTAAAATATCACACAAAAGCTATTCTAACCTTCAAAGTCAAAGTTTTCCGTACTGAACCTTCTAACCTCCGAATATAAGCCCCTCCAAAAATAAGCCCCTCAAAAAGGGCCTTTGAAAAATATAAGCCCTTGGGTCTTATTTTCGGAAGGTTACGGTATTTAACCAAGAAAAACGTGCGCTATTTCTTTATTCAGTAATAATCTAGTAACTGTAGAGTACCGTTTTTTAGCCCTTCTCGTAAGGGGTTTTAGAAGGGCTTGGCAAAGGAAGCTGGGCTTGTAGTACTCGAGGAGCCTTATAAGCGGAATAGAAAAAGTGCTTCGAAACAAGCTCTATCAGTGCTCATAAAAATGCGTTTTGTGTTTACTCGTTATTAATTGAGCGGCTCAAAAGGTCACAACAAATAGAATTCATTTTAATATATTTGGAACGGTACATAGGGGGTGGGGGTTCTTACATTCCGAGGCGTTTACAATAGGATGCATTTTCTGTTTACAGGTGGATGGGCCTAGAACGGGGGCAATATTAGCGGCGGTTTACTGTATACGCGCCGGGGAGCATTCAACATAAACTGCTGACTATGGCCGGATTTCATTTACAATCCGCTATCGTTACTATGGTTGAAGATAAAATCATTTATGGCGGGACTGTCATTCTGAATTTTATTGTCTCCCATGGGAGCACCACCTTTCTACTCAGGTGTAATAATCTAATACCTCAATACCATTTTCATTTCACTTATTATATTCTTAGAAATCCTTACCACTTGTGCAAGAGTTGAGAGTTAAGCTATCTATTGGAGGTTCCCGACGGAAACAAAACACAAATTAATAGAAACATCTCGTGGATAACGATATCCTTTTGAATGAGAACTAAATCTGTGATGTTATTCATTCGTTTGCGTACAAAATAACAATAAAATAATCTGAATTTACTATTTCTATTCTAACTGTATAATCCTAAACAAAGGCTTTCATTAAAATAAATACACTGCCTTCTTGTATTTCCACCCCTATGGTACATTTCAAAAGAGTGCTTTCAACACCAAAAGCCAAAGATGCCTCTTTGGCGCCACAAATAATTAAGCAAAGCAGTTGAATAACTTAACTATTTCAGCTTAGCCGTTCTACGAGCTGCATCTCAGAGACGTTCTGACTGATCATCAAAGGTAAGCTGCTCCTTCCTTTGTGATTGCTATTAAACTAGAAAAAAAGATTTAATTAGTTAAGGAAAGTAGACTATGGCAGCATATGAGTTGAACGCCAAAATCCACAGTTAGTGGTGAGATTTACGCCCTTAAGTAAATGAATCCCTTAGCTTACTAAGCACAAACATGCAGATGCAGTGACTGCAGCGGTTTCCACTGCTTGAAGTGTTTCAAATGGAGTCCTTCTGGTAGTTACAGTTAGCTCAAAGATCAAAGTGATCAGTTCAAGCTAAATATTCATGATCTGTTTCAAACTCGGACGGCAAAAATTTCAACGGAATCATAGTTCCTTCCCCTTTTTCGACGTTGGCCTATTTCCGGGCAAGAAAGGCTGCTTTTTCTATACGAAAGTGTTTATTTTACAGGCTGAATCGATTAATAACAGCTGCCATTTTCCGTAGGTCCGAGTTTCTTCTACGAGATTTTACTTTTCCTTTATTGTCGCTTTTCACATCTTCTTTCCTGTTATAATTAGTTTCCCACTGATAACAAAGATAATAAAAATAATTTAGAAACGGTTAAAAATGGCACAGAATAATTGCTTTGCCGCCAACGTATCGACGCGGACAAGATCTTAAGAGCGTTCACTGTGACAATTTGAATAGCCAAAGTTAGCCCAGAGCTCTTGTAAAAATAACAGAAATGGATTTACTCAAATATCCTATTCTCTTTTAGACCGTTGTACAAATTGTAAATTTTAGACCGTTGTACAAATTGCTCCATTATTGTATCCTAATTTATTTCCAAACCCTAGGGAACCAACCGGGCGAAAGGCTGTTGCTTAATTACTAAGTTGAAAATTTCTGAGGTTCCGACTTTGTTTAAGGATCAATGTTACTTTTGGGAAAAATAAGCATTTTCTAAAAAAGAGTGACATCGTTTAAGAGGCGGCGATAGCCAGGATTAAACTGGTTTCACAGGGTTTCAATAGCGTTCTTCAATCCCGTTATCCCAACCCACGTTTAATTTCGCACAGTCCCGTAATTCCGATGCTTATGTCCGGCATCGAAATAAGGCAAATCCCGCATCACGAAAAACCTAAATATTGGGGCCCCTCTTTTCAGAGAGTACTTAACTTCATTTATGGCGGGAAATGACTGCATAATTTAACATTCTATAATTAAGTCTGCAGTTAGAATAACAACCTTGTACTAAAATGAATAATTTGGAGTCTTTGTTTTAGTCGTCCCAAGGGGCTACTAAACAAAGTTTTATACCTCTTTTGAACACCTTCTATTGACTAAACGGCAGAGACTTTAACACACCCAGTTTAGAACTTTACATCCCTTTCAACTGCTGCAAATGCAAAGGCGGATCCAGGCCGGCAGGGTCCCGGGGGTCCCCCTTATTTCTAGACCAAACTGAGGCCCGAAGGGCCGAAATAAATTTTTTTGGAGACCACTCCCACGCCCGTCGTCGTTTGATTTTGTTTCGTTTTATTTGAACTTTTTTCTACTTACATTGTTCCAGCTTTTTGTTAAGATGATATTTTATTCTTCATAATTTTCATTTCACAGACTGCCATTCTTCGTCAAGAATGTATTTCAAAACAGCTTGCTTCCTGATCTTGGTTTTTACTTCTATTCTTAAAGCTGAAAAACCTTCACAACCTCAAGGTATCTTTTAACAGTTCCGGGTAATTTTAGTTGCTGGATAACATTAGACGTTCCCCGTATTTATTGCTTAAAAGCTATTAACGTGAACACGTTTGCGACATCAGGCTCTCAGAGGTTATCCACATTTGGTATCCAGGTTTAAGTGCCAAGCTAGGTACCGGCACAAAATAAGCGTTGTGTTCTCCTGGGCCCAGTTGTTCGAAGGCCGATTAGCGCTTAAACTAGGGTTAAATTTAACCCGGGTTTCTTTTTCTTTTATTCAAAAGCATTTTCTCGGATAATTTTCTCCGTTATTTTTAAGAGCATCCAATCATCAACTTGCTGAGAGAAAGAATTAAACTGAATTTACTTTTTAAGCTTTCAAATCTGAATTTAAACTTTGCACTAACCCCGGGTTATCTTAACCCAGCTTTGAACAACCCGGCCCTGGTATGTAACTGAATGTGTACATTGTTACTCCATTTCGCCCTGTCAGACGCCATTTTGAAACATGAACTTAACATCGTGCATAAAGCAGTGGATCCGGACCCCCCCAGAACTAGAAAAAATGTCGTGCACACAGGGACGTACCCGGTGCTCACTTTTGTGTCCGAGTAGTCTCGGGTCCCCGGCACTGTACTTGACCTTGTAACCGGTCACCGTCACTGTGCCCGAATTCTAGAGCGGGTACTTGAGTAGAGGTTGTGTTCACACTAGTGCCCAGCGGGTACCTGGGTGTGTTCACATTAGTGCCCAGCGGGTACCGTGCTCGGGCACAAAGTTTGAACGCTGCCTTTAGTCAACGTCCTAGCGAATCCAGGAAGGCTGAAATCACAAACTTAATTGAATTCGAAAATATCTGGGTTCACTCGTCTACAAGAAGTTTCGCAAGTCCGTCAGATCCGAAAAAAAAAACTCTGGAGAGCGGTTTCAAACAATGCGGTGTCCGTGATCGAATTCACTTGTTGCGTGTGGCCCTGGGTGGAAGGCCAATTGGTGTGAGTAAAAAATACATCATAAAAACGAGAATTTTGAGGTTTGAAATATTCGTGACGGATTTCGTGTAGACGGGGTCTAGTTTTGAAAAATTTTTACTCCAAGACAGAAGCGACAATTTTCGCAAAAAGGCGTATATTTTAATTTTGTGGTTTGAACTCTATGATGCACAAAGAGGCCATTAGTTGGAGCTCCGTGTTCAAATGATAAAAACCTCTATCAAACAAAAGCTAAACGTTCCATAAAAACTACAGTTTTTACCAGAAGGTATTTGATGCTTGAAAAAATAAACCATTTTACAGAAACCAGGAAATGAACAAATCGTTTATTTTCCAGATTTTTTTGAAAAAGCAGTTGGCATCTGTCAATTACAACTAGTCTTCGCTTGTTCCGAAATCTTCGGCCTTTTTTCTTCCTCAATAGCCCACATTCGATTTATCAAAATTCTAACATGACTCTGAAGCTTTAGGGAGAAAATTGCAAATTTTTCACCACTCGATTGCCTCGCAATTCCCAGAAGAGACTTGAGCACAAAGAAAACCAAACAAAACAAGAAAATGACCCGAAAGCCTCAGAGTCATGCTAAAATTACAGCATATCGAACATGGGCTATTCTTTATAGCCAAAAAGGATGAGGGCCGCTTTCTTTGCATGTGGTCAGTCGTCCAATAACTTTTTCTTTTTTTTATGATCGACTTCAGTCGTAGAATTTAATGATAGAAAATTATACAATTCTTCCAAATTTGGACAGCATAGCTGCTTATGAATAACTAGCCGGTAGATTTCGGCCAGGCACTAACTGAAAAAATAACTTACAAACTGATTTGCTTGTCTTTTCCTTTTTTCTTAGTCGAATGTCCTACGTGTTTCGCAAGCTCCAAGAAAGCTTGTCTGGAGAATATCAAGGTGAAGAAGTGTAAACCCGATGAATTTTGTGTGGGATTAAAAGGAATAGCGTATATTCTTGAGTGTAAAAGTGAAAAAAACTACATCAAGGATGAAGAGGAATGCAAACTCCCTTACTGTACCAAGATTGCGTCCTGCCATGGAAATGGTTTCCCCTGTGTGCCGGATATATTCAACGAGTGATGCAAACTTTTCAAGAGTTACTTCTCATCATTTCTTAAAATTCCTTAACCTTTTCCACAACATGTGTAATATTATATCGTATTTACTATAAACAAACTTTCAGTCGTGTGATTTTCAAATAAAATTGACATAATCAGGAACAATTTTAAATTTTTTGTTCACTATCTCTGTTTTTTAAGGGAGAATTTAACTGTTTTGATTTTGAATTTTTTGAAGGGAGTGAAGTTACTCCTGGGCTAATTGAGGATGAAAGAAATAAGGGGAGAAAATAGTCTAGTTAAACCCCACTTTATAGACGCCTACTTAGTATGGACACCTCATTATTACGAACCGTTTCTTTGTCACTGGAAAAGAAAGCCCGGCTTACATTTTCTCTATCATCAACCTGCATAATACGGACACCTCAGTATTACGGACAGTTTGCTGTATCCCTGGGGAAATAAAGCCCGTACATTTACTCTAAATTCAACCTGCTTAATACAGACACCCCGTTGATACGGACACCTCAGTATTATGGACAGTTTGCTTTATCCCTGGGAAAAGAAAACCCTTATATTTACTCTAAATTCAACCCGCTAAATACAGACATCCGGTTAATACAGACACCTCAGTATTACGGACAGTTTGCTTTATCCCTGGGAAAAGACAACCCTTAAATTTACTCTAAATTCATGACCCGCTTAATGCAGACACCCCGTTAATACGGACACCTCATTATTACGGACAGTTTGCTTTTCCCCTGGGAAAAGAAAACCCTTACATTTACTCTAAATTCAACCCGCTTAATACAGACACCCTGTTAATACGGACACCTCATTATTACGGACAGTTTGCTTTGCCCCTGGGAAAAGAAAACCCTTACATTTACTCTAAATTCATGACCCGCTTAATACAGACACCCCGTCAATACGGACACCTCATTCACGGACAGTTAGCTTTGTCCCTGGGGAAAGGAAGCCCTTACATTTTCTTTAAATTCAACCCGCTTAATACGGACACTTGTAGACACAAATGGGTTTCTGGGCACCTCATTGTGGTAGCAGTCAAGGGGGGAAGGGGAGGGAGGGCGGGTAGCAGAATGTATCTGTGTATCTGGTCTTTGTTAGCTAATTATTATTCACTTCAAGTTCTGATTTCTCTTCAGATCTAAAATAGTTTCTCTTTAAGCATTCCCCTGGATGCACCGTTCCTTCAATCCTCTTTATTACAACCACTTGTAAAAATTGTCTATCAATTTCCACCCATTAATTGTGCTAAGGGCTTCCAAATAATTCAGGTATTTTTTGTCGTTTGCCGAAATCTCGGAGAGGGTTAAAAGAAAAGTGCTGAAATATTCTGATCACCATTTTACACCGGCACTGCCCTCACCGTCCCCCCCCCCCCCTGCCCCCTTTCCCCCAATAAAAACATTGCATATCCTTTTTTTCAAATACAATATACAATTTTTTTCAAAGCATTCAAAACAAAAAATAATTGTTCAAACGATGCTTCGGAAAAAGAGTTTATTAATGAGAGCTCGGACCAGTTGTTAAAATTCTCCCCCAAAAAACCTTAAAATATTCAATAAATACTAAAAATCAAATATTTAGAGTTACACACAAAAATAGGTACTTTTAGATTTAAGAAACAATTGCAAACAGAAAATAAGTATTACCAAAAAATATTGGCCAGTTTCAAATTTTTGAAATTCATGCTTATCTCCGAGGCTGAGGGGAAAAAACAAAAGACATTTTAAAATCATTAACCCCTGAATCTCAAAGGTTTTTTTTTGTCTTATTCCGATCAGCTTTGGAGCCAAGTATGAATTTTTATAATTCGAAACTGGACTGGCCTATTTCTTCTTGGTTTAACAGTCGCCCCATGAAAAATTGAAAACAAAGCTTATGCGAAATTTTGGAGGGCATTTTTTTTTTTAAACATAGTGTATTATGTGCATGGTGGATACTAAACAAGCAAAGCTTTTGATCAAATTGGGCAAAATCTATATTGGGTTAAGAGAGGGGTGGGTGGGCAGTTTCCAGTCTGCCTGTTGCTATAAAGGAAATAAAGCAAATAGCATATACATGAGCGCAGGCCGGTGAACTTTATATCGCTCCTTTTTTCCGTGTTAGCAGAGTTACTCTGTATAGGCGTCACTTGCTTACAGGCTGAGGTTTTTCTTAAAATTTTGTTCGAAACAAAACTTAGAACGAAGTTTTTATTAAAAACAAGCTGTAGGCAACTAATCTCAAACAAGTCTGGCTACTGAATAATACACAATTGTAGTCAGGCGGGGTTAAGGAAGCTAAATTGACTTTTTTGGAAATGACATGTACTCCGTCGTGTTGTCATTAACCGACCTGCCGAAAATCAGTGGTCTAATCAAAGGGTAAAAACATGGACACTCAAGCAAAGGCTTTTGAAAAAATCTGGAGGAATAGATTTACCTAGTTTTTTTTTTATCCATGATCAGCTACTCTACAGCTGTACAGCTGTAAATTTTAATAATAGTACAATGTAGCTACAGAGGGCGACTGGGGAACCTGCTATGACCCCCACCCCCAACCCCCACCCCCACTCCCTTCCCACTTTGACACCTAAAAACCTAATCAGTCCACGTACAACTAGCACATTGTCAGCTTAAG
>OZ037996.1:12299631-12347131 GCA_964035705.1 Porites rus
CTATGTATCACGCGATGGCTTGTCTCACTGTACCGAAATTATTATATCTCGGTGAGCATTCGGAAGTCAGCCAAGCGCGGTCTTTGCACGCGTGCTGAACAAGAATGCTGTATAATGACAGACTAGAAACAATAGACAACTCCCAAAGCACAAACTCAGCCAAAACGCTAAAAATCTTCAATGTTTACTCAAGTTTGGGCTTATAGAAGATAATGTCACAGTTTTTCAATGACCATGAAATTCAGAGTCCGGGTAGTTAGTTAATCAGTTGTGGCCCTGAAAAAATTTGAAGGAAAAAAAACTACGAATTTTTAAGAAAATGCTTTTTTCGTGAGAAGGACTCTTAAACGCTGACAAACGTCAACAAATAGCGAAAACTATAATTTCTATATGTTTGCTTTGCTCGAAATCGCGCGCATTTACAAGGCCCTAAAGCGTTTTGCTGACTTGCAAGGACCCATCTGTTATAACGATGCCCAAAATAAAGAGATGAATCTCATAGTTTATTAGATATAATCCGTGTAAAGTTTGCTTATCATTTTCGCATAAATTATGACCTAAATTTGGAAACCGCTGAATTTCTCGAATTGGGTCTTTGCGATTTTGGTGAAACTCTGTTCAGCGCAAGGCACTAATGCGCACTATGTGTAGCCGAGAGATTTTAACGAAAAAATGCCGGCAACAGCAGATTTTCGACTTAGACCTCAAAGGGGCGTGGCATTATAACCACGTGACATTTACTCCGATCGCCAAAAAATTTATGTTATATCGTAGATTGATCTATATGTTATTCATTCTATGTGTTAGACTTACGATAAAAGTAAAGGTGGGGATACCAGAGAGCTTCAAAGTAGGATGGTACTCCCCCAAAAAAACTGGGTCGAGTCACCTTAAGTTAACTTAATTTCACGCAGTTAGTTACCAATTGCAAGGACTGTGAAAGGACCGCCGGGAAAAACAAACTTACGGGTCGAGTTCTTCAAAACTGGGTTAAGATAACCCAGGGTTAGTGCGAGATTTGGATTCAGATTTGAAAGCTTAAAAAGCGTTTCAGTTTTAATTATTTTTGTCTACAAGTTGATGATTGGAAGCTCTAAAAATAACAGAGAGAATTATCCGACAACATTCTTTTGAACATAAGAAAAAGAAACCTGGGTTACATTTAACCCCGGGTTAAGCGCTAATCGGCCTTCGAACAACTGGGACCAGGATGGTACCGCTGTAAATAAATGGCTAAAATAAATGGAGGTTTGTCGCCATGTGTGGTTGACTTAGTAATTTAAATCTGTTTTGGTCCTTGCGATTTTGGACCAACTGAGTTATGTTGAATTAGCGGGGGCCTAAGACGCGCTTTAAAAAGTGAATTAGCGGTCTTTTCAATCATCATCGCGATTATTCCAAATCGCTCATTTTGTCAAATGTATGCGAACTTTTCTGGAGTTGAACTGATTCTAAGAGCTTTATACAACTTCAGAAAGAGAAAGAAAATTTCGTCGTTGCTCATTGAGTTACGTCCTACACAAAAACATAGGCACTTTCACGTCGTAGTCGTGCCGTGTCGGTAAAGAAATGTACAAAAAAAAAGTGTGATGCATGAACAACGTTGTTGTTTTATTTATGAAACCTAATGCTTTTTGACGTTCTCGTTGCCGTCCTTGTCTTCGGGTCATAAGTTCCCTCCTACCTGACTGGGAATTCAAGGTTCTAAAAATTAGGACCCATTTGATGACATAGATTCATTTGGTCTCATTTCTTTTTGAAAGGATTGCACAAATTTTAGTACAATGCAATAAAGTAAAAAATCTTCATTCGCATTGCTTCCAAAACACGCCCAACTTAAAACATTAGTAAAGCTGCTAACAGCTGTTTAGATATCGTATGATAATTGCTGGTTGTTGTACAACATTCAACAGAATGAGCCAATGAATCCAATAAGAGGATTTGATTGTTCAATTAGCAGTCTGTTGACCTTTCCTTCAAGGTTATTCCGCATTGTGCAGTAAAGTGAATAGCAGCTCAGTTGGCTTTAAAATATTTTGCGCACTGGCTTTAATATATTTTTAAAACATCTGGTCTGCATAATTGGATTTATTGAACTCAAAGTGGACGAGAAGACTAGAATGTTTTCTGCTACAAGTTAAAGCATGTTGCCTTTAAGACTGATCCTGGATTTGATTTAAAAACCCCCATGTTACGGCGGTGTTTGCCCAGAGGTACCAAGGACAGCAGACACGCCCTCTGCCCATCAAGAGTGACGATGCTTTACTTACTCTTTGTTATAGCAATGAGTAAAACAAACTGCGCCAATGTCTCGCTCGCTAAGACTGGCAAAGATAACAAAGTGACTAACAAACATTCTCATAAAACCGAGGTCAATTTGAGCAGTGACGTACCTCATCGGGAAGTTAAAGTCGCCTTAATATTTGCAATTTCAGTGGAGGTGTATAGCATAACAACGCCTCAAACGTCAGTTTTTGCAGAATTATAATGTAACAAAATCAGAAGTTAGGAAGTCCCAATAATTTCTTACCTTCTTAAAATAATTTTCCAGTTCACTCAGTCCCTCACTTTGATTAAGTTGCAAAGTTTATTTGCCGTTTATATTTAGTCGTTTATTTGGATTCTGATGCTCCTACCCGGAAAACTATGCTAGTATGTACAGTTCTCCATACAATCGTCAAAATGGCCTCGATAGCCTTCCTGACGGGGACCACCTGGACGATCAGATGAAAACCAGGCCAGTGTATGAAGAGTTTATGCTATCCCATGCCCCAAGGCAACTCATTGGGTCTCCCAGCCATTAGATCTGGGCCGAGTATGAGTATCGGACAATCTCTTTCGCCTGAAATCATTTTGATACGACTCGGGAGATGGAGACGATCGGGACGATTATGCTATGACTTGTAGTTATTATTTACTTATACAATGTAAAAGTTGTGGCATATGTGGCTTTATCTCTTGTTTAACAGAATGCGGCTCGGTGGTAAACAATTCACTAAAAAGTCCAGGGTATCCAGACGAATACCCCAGTCATATGGACTGCATCTATTCTGTTCTTATTCCAGCAGGGATGACCATGAATGTTTATTTTGCTGACTTTGATGTGGAATATGATCGCTTCTGCAGGTAAGAGAGAATGGATCGTAAATCAAAACATTAGAAAATCTAATATTTTTGGTCACAATATATGTATATGCCTGGGGAACGGCTTTTTTGAATATCGGCTCCACTGAGCACTCCCGTATATGGAATGATTAATTGGAAGAGAATGTTGGAAAGTGTAAAAGAGATTGTTGGATGGCAAAACTCATAACAGCCACGCGTGATTGCAATACATTTTCAGTTTAAGCGCCGATTAATAATGTTAATTGAACTGAGTGGAGTGCAATTTGGTCTGAAATCATACGCGTGATTTCAAAATCGAACGAGCGCGCAGCGCGAGTTCGATTTGAAATCACAAGTATGATTTCAGACCAAAATTGCACGACACGAAGTTCAATTACCACTTTATTGCATCCATTTTGAAATCGCAGAATTTAGTCAGTACTAATATTTTATTGATCGAGTAGCCGGTTTGTTAAAAATCCGAAACAAAAAGGCTTTTACATCTCATTTTGTATTCGAAACAGAAATGATGCGATATGGAACAAAAATGGTGCGATTTAAAACAGAAATGATGCGATTTAGAACATGAATGACGCGATTTGGAACAGATGCGATTTAGAGCAAAAAATGGTGCGATTTAGGAATAAATCACACTGCTGAGAGCCAATCAGATTGCACGGATAGCCAGTGATTTCAAAGTGGATGTAATAAAGTGGCTGAATTTGCATTTTAAAGAAAACGCTCTAAATGATTTATACATTATTTCAAGCTGTAGATGTTTTTATTTTCGGTTAACCGTTCATGTTGTGTAGGGCCGGGTTGGTCAAAGTTAGGGCCTACGCCAAACTCATTAGCGAGTTAAGTTCGTGAAAAGTTCGACATCTGGCTCAGTTAAGTTCATTTAAATGAGATTGGATCGTCCAACACGTTCCATCCGTCTGCTTTAGACGTATAGAACGTCTGAAGATCGTCCAAGGGACAAACGTCGATCTTCACATGCGACGAACTAAACTAATAAATAAAAAATTTTTATGGTGATGTATATTCAGCCTCGTTGGGGAGAAAATTTATTCAAATTGCTTTTTGGTCTGATTCAGTTGATTGGCTGGACGCGTTCTAAGTTCGACGTCTGACCCAACAGACGATCTTAACTTAATTTAGGTCGACCCAAGTTAGAGTTTGGTTCGTCTCATGAAAAGTTCGACGTTTGGCCTAGCCTAAGTCCTAGGTTAAGATTACCCAGGGTTAGTGCGAACTTTGAATTCGGATATGAAACTGATCTAGACAAGCAAAGTTTGTTTAATTGTCTACAATTTTGTTATTGGATTCTTTAAAAAGATAGAAAAAATTATTCCAGGCAATGCCTTTGAACCAAAAAAAAAGAAACCGGGATTAAAATAACCCTGGGTTAGCGCAAATCATCGGCCTTTGAACCACTAGGCCCAGAAGTTTATACTGAGAACTTGCTGTACAACCACGTTACAAGGTCGCCATATTGAGGTCCCACACCTTAACGTAAGCAGGCCCTAAGAGTCAGAGCGGCGGGAATCATGAACACCGCGCCCTTCCCCTTCGTTTGTCGTCGGTTGTATCTATTAGTTTACGAACCGAAAATGTAGAACCGAACCAAAAAGTAAAACAGCGACAACCGCCAGCTATGCAGGCTATTGACTCCTGTGTAGCAGTCGCTGATATTCATTTACAAGCTAAGATCTTAACATGATTATCACCCGTGAGGTTAGTCTACCTGTGCTCACGGATCGAACGAAATATGCAATTTAAATTCAAATGAAAATGGTTTTCTGATAATTTAGCAAGCTCCAACACACTTTGCTTTATAAGTTGAGCAATAGATTTTAAACGACGTTCATGATACGTTTCATGTTTAGAAAAAAAACGCTGTGTTTCCCATACGAGACTACTGATGGTACTACAATAACTTTCCCACCGTCTACCTATTTTCAGAACCTACTGAACGACTGTCGGAACATTGGGTTCTGTACTTTACCTGAATCTCTCTTCAGTTACAATTTGCATGTGAATTACTTTACTTCACTTACATTTACTTTATTGTAAGTCTCACCAGCGAAATTATCAATCTATCCTCCACAATAGGGTAGCGTCCGTTGAAGCCACCCCTCTAGGTAATCAGTAAGTACACGTACCCCATTTGATAAACCTATAAAGCTCTATCTATCGGTATTTTTCGAGCCCAGGGCATTAAATATTGGCAATTAGTGATCTATGAGCAGAACTAACCTCATTTGCTGTAAGCTGGTTCCGTTTCAAACCTCGCTAATTTTCAGAAACAATCGTCCTAAAAAATGACCCCCCAACGATTTAGAATGATTAACTGTCAGACCTGTAGATCGAGATTTGCAGTTTCTCTTTACGGTCTTCAATATGCAGGTAAACTTCACTGACATGTTGTGCAAAAATATTATTGTAATACAAAGGACCTTTTATGAAAAGTCTACATGATTAATCCCTAGCCAATTGCATTGACTATTAATGAACTGAGGAGCGTTTCTATAGAGGCCTAACAATGCATCCCAATTAGTCTAGGGATAAAAGACTTAGTTTTAGTTTTAAACAAGGTTCATGATACTGCATCAGTTCGAATGTAAAGCACGATAATTTTGTTTAAATTAGATGAAACATTAAGTTAATGTAAGACCCACTGATGTTACCTATTTCGGCTTATCACAGGTTAGTCCTGCAAGCAAGCTTTCCGTGATCCATTGGTGCAATAATTGCGCTAAACTAGCCTCTCGGGGGTCAGTTTAAGTTTTAAATTCAAGAGATTTGGAGTGTTTTGATTATTATAAGCCTCGAATTTGAGGCTGTTTCGGTAAGTTTGGCTACCTTAGTTTATGGCATGGCAGTTATATAGACCCAAGAGTTCAGATCAACTGATTGGCGCATAACGATAGTTCGTAAACGTATTGCTTTTTGTTCAAGGCTCCCATGGGGCTCTTGCAGAATCATATGCAACTGACAGTATTTTCCGCCAGAAAAACTATGAAATTAAGTTTACTGTACACTATTATTGCTTCGCTTTCGCAGTTGATCTTGTTAGAACTAGAGTGTATATTTTTACAAACAAAGACAACTAAGAGAAGACAGTAATTCCCTTTTTAACTCCGTAATTGACTGATCTGACTCTTAAGGTTGCAAACTGCATGATACATTATAGGATAATTATGATAATTGACAAAGATTAACATAGAGGCCGGCAGGAACGGATCAATTTCAGTTTCTAGGAAACTGCCCACCTACCCCTCCCCTAAGCTAACATTAACACTCAGTTCTCACTTAGAGCAAAATGATGGCTTAAGGGGGGGGGAAGGTGGGCAGTTTCCCAGAAACCTAAATTGACCCGGGTTAGTGAGGCAGCTGCTTGTAAGGTCTCTCCTAGAGTTTTCCTTACTGAACTTCAAATAATATGTACATGTTACATATACTATTTTTTTTAACCAGTGTTTAACGTTGTAAACCCAGGTGGTTGTAATATCAAATGATCTGTAAAACTGTGGAATTAGTGACTTTATTAAAATATCACACAAAAGCTATTCTAACCTTCAACTCAAAGTTTTCCTTACTGAACCTCCTAACCTCCGAATATAAGCCCCTCAAAAAGGGCCTTTAAAAGCCCTGGGGCTTATTTTCGGAAGGTTACGGTATTTAACTAAGAAAAACGTGCGCTATTACTTTATTCAGTAATAATCTAGTAACTGTAAAGTACCGCTTTTTAGCCCTTCTCGTAAGGGGTTTTAGACGGGCTTATCAAAGGAAGGGCTTGTTATACTCGAGGAGCCTTATAAGCGGAATAGAAAAAGTCCTTCGAAACAAGCTCTACAGTGCTCATAAAAGTGTGTTTTGTGTTTACTCGTTATTAATCGAGCTTCAAAAGGTCACAACAAATAGAATTCATTTCAGTATATTTGGAACAGGCCATAGGGGGTGGGGTTCTGACATTCCGAGGCGTTTATAATAGGATGCAAATTTTGTTTACAGGTAGATGGGCCCACAACGGGGGCAATATAAGCGGCGGTTTACTGTATTCGCGCCCGGGAGCTTTCAACATAAACTGCAATACCACTGGCTATGGCCGGATTTCATTTACAATCCGCTATCGTTACTATGGTTGAAGATAAAATCATTTATGGCGGGACTGTCATTCTGAATTTTATTGTCTCCCATGGGAGCACCACCTTTCTACTCGGTTGTAATAACCTAATACCTCAATACCATTTTCATTTCACTTATTATATTCTTAGAAATCCTTACCACTTGTGCAAGAGTTAAAAGTTGAGCTATCGATTGGAGGTTTCCGACGAAAACAAATCACAAATTAAAAGAAACATCTAAATAAATGGAAAACGATATCCTTTTGAATGAAAACTAAATCTGTGAAGTTATTCATTCGTTTGCGTACAAAATAACAATAAAATAATCTGAATTAATTTACTATTTCTCCTCTAACTGTATATTCCTAAACAAAGGATTTCATTACAAGAAATACAATTCTTTCTTGTATTTCCATCCCTATTGTATATTTCAAAAGAGTGCTTTCACCAGCAAAAGGTTTAAGACGCCTCGTTATTGAAAGCGCCACAAATAATTAAGCAAAGCACTCGAAGAACTTAACCATTTCAGCTTAGCCGTTCTACGAGCTGCATCTCAGAGGCGTTCTGACTGATCATCAAAGGTAAGCAGTTCCTTCCTTTGTGATTGCTGTTAAACTAGAAAAAAGATTTATTTAGTTAAGGTCTCAGTCACAAGGAAAGTAGACTATGGCCGCATATGAGTTGAACCCCAAAGTAAGTTAATAGTGAGATTTAGACCCTTAAATAAATGAACCCCTTAGCTTATACTAAGTACAAATATGCAGTTGCAGTGACTGCAGCGGGTTCTACTGCTTGAAGTGTTTCTAATGCAGTTCTTCTTGTAGTTTCAGTTAGCTCAAAGATCAAAGTGATCATTTTAAGCCAAATATTCATGATGTGTTTCAAACTCGGACGGCAAAAATTTCAACGGGATCATTGATAGTTCCTTCCCCCTTTTTGGCGTTGGCCTATTTTCGGGCAAGAAAGGCAGCTTTTTCTTTAAGAAAGTGTTAATTTTACGGGCTGAATCGACTGATAACAGCGGCCATTTTCCGTAAGTCCGTGTTTCTTCTACGGGATTTTACTTTCCTTTATTGTCGCTTTTCACATCTTTTTTCCTGTTATAATTAGTTTCCCAAGATAACAAAGATAAAATAATCTAGAAACGATTAAAAATGGCGCGTGATCATTGCTTTGCCGACAACTTTATCTATTCACTATCAACGCGGACAAGATCTTAAGAGCATTCATTCTGACAATTTGAAAAGCCAAACTTATCCCAGAGCCGTTGTAAAAGTAACAGAGATAGATTTATTCAAATATCCCAAACAGTGTTTAAAGTAAAAAAACTGTTTTAGGCCCGGTTCAAACGTCGAACTTTACATGTTTCGGCACATGTAAAGTTCGACCTATGAATCAATTAGGAACGGCACTTTTGTATTTGGGTCGACTCTATCGTTTTATTTAACTGACCTTGCCGAATAGAACGGCAAAAGATCGACTTCGATTCATTGGCCTCGAACTTCACATGTGCCGAACCTAATTCATAAATTATGTTAACGTATTTTTCAATATAACCGCGCTTCTGATTGGCTATTTAGTGGATTTTCGCGCCTTTGCGGACAGAACTCGCAGAAGCGTAACGACAATTACGAGCATTCACGTTGCAGATTTTAAAACTGAAACTGGACAGCTTAAAACAGTCTTCTAAAAGGTTGCTTTTCTTTATATCCATAAAAAAATCGTAAAAGTATTTTAAAATTTATGACGTTACTTTATTTTTTCCAAACATCACAATCACGATCTCCTCAGCTGTCTCCTTGCCAGAAGAGAACACAAATCACACTAAAATCAAAACAAGAATTTCCAGGCTTGGTGAATTTTTCCTTTTTTTAGTTTATTTCCCTGTTTTAAGCAGTAAGGATAACATTTCTCTTCGCCACGAATTAGCTTCAGCACATGTAAAGTTCGACCGTCTGAATCAACAGTCGAACTTAATACTTAGTTTGGTTCGACTAAATAGGTATCGGGTTCGGCACATGTAAAGTTCGACGTTTTGGACGTTTTGGTCCATTATCATAATTATCCTAATTTATTTCCAAACCCTAGGGAGCCAACCGGGCGAGAGGCCGTTGCTTAATAACTACCTAAGTTGACAATTTCTGAGGTTTCAAATTTGTTTAAGGATCAATGTTACTTTTGGGAAAAAGTAAGCATTTTCCAAAAGAGTGTCATCGTTAAAGAGGCGGCCATAGCCAGGATTAAACTGGTTTTACAGGGTTTCAATAGGGTTCTTCAACAGCTTTCAATCCCTTTATCCTAACCCAACGTTTAATTTCGCACAGTCCCGTAATTCCGACGGTTATTTTCGGCATCGATATAAGGCAAATCCCGGATCCCGAAAAACCTAAATTTTGGGGCCCTCTTTTTACAGAGTACTTAACTTCATTTATGGCGGAAAATGACTGTGTAATTTAACATTCTATAAGTCTGCGGTTGGAATAACAACCTCGCACTAAAATGAATAATTTGAAGTTCTGTTTTGGTCGCCCCAAGGGGCTACTAAATGAAGTTTTATACTTCTTTTGAATACCTTCTACTGACAAGATGGTACAGACTTTAACACACTTAGTTTAGAACTTTGCATCTCTTTCAACTGCTGCAAATGCAAAGGCGGATCCAGGCCGGCAGGTTCCCGGGGGTCCCTCTTATTTCTAGACCAAACTGAGGCCCGAAGGGCCGAAAAAAATATTTTTGGAGACCGCTCCCCCCTTCCTTCCCACCTCCCCCTCCCCAATCCCCTTATCTCACGGTCTGGATCCGCCACTGTAATGTACTAAGCCAAAACGTTTTCTCAACTATTTCACTTTTTACAAACCAAAATGAAAGATTTCCCTATCATTTCATATACTTCAAGGAATGAAATCCCTTCCCTTTCATATACCTGAAGCCTAAAAAAGGTACCCCTTTCGGGCGGAGCCTCCCCGTATAGGCCATTAAAGGGAGTAGCCCCGGGGTGATCGTTGTTATTGCTGTTGTTCCACGTTGCACTCCTCGTTTTCCCTAAAAATCTTACCCTGGCCTGGCACATTTTTTAAGCATTAGTGAGTTTTTGCCTCACAAACCATGTCATCATGTTAGCTTTATAATAACTTTTAATTTTGTATTTTCGTGTCTTGAAATTTTTATTTCTATTTTTAAACGTCGCTTTTAAGGTGATGTTACGCGGGACGATTCGCAACGACGATTTTTGGCACAACACAGCGCTGCAATGTTGGAGCAATGTTGTAACCATTGGAAACAATGACGCAACAATGTTGCAACGCTGTGTTGAGCTAAAAGTCGTCGTTGCTTAGTATCGTCTAGTAACCAGCTTTTATCACCCGAATTCTTCACTGTTATATTGACTTAATTGCTTATTCAAATATGGTCTCTTTCTTTGTTTGTTTTTGTTTTCAATAGTTGTCGTTTGATTTTGTTTCGTTTTGTTTGAACTTTTTTCTACTTACATTGTTCCAGCTTTTTGTTAAGATGATATTTTATTCTTCATAATTTTCATTTCACAGACTGCCATTCTTCGTCAAGAATGTATTTCAAAACAGCTTGCTTCCTGATCTTGGTTTTTACTTTTATTCTTAAAGCTGAAAAACCTTCACAACCTCAAGGTATCTTTTAACAGTTCCGGGTAATTTTAGTTGCTGGATAACATTAGACGTTCCCCGTATTTATTGCTTAAAAGCTATTAACGTGAACACGTTTGCGACATCAGGCTCTCAGAGGTTATCCACATTTGGTATCCAGGTTTAAGTGCCAAGCTAGGTACCGGCACAAAATAAGCGTTGTGTTCTCCTGGGCCCAGTTGTTCGAAGGCCGATTAGCGCTTAAACTAGGGTTAAATTTAACTCGGGTTTCTTTTTCTTTTATTCAAAAACCTTTTCTCGGATAATTTTCTCCGTTATTTTTAAGAGCATCCAATCATCAACTTGCTGAGAGAAAGAATTAAACTGAATTTACTTTTTAAGCTTTCAAATCTGAATTTAAACTTCGCACTAACCCCGGGTTATCTTAACCCAGCTTTGAACAACCCGGCCCTGGTATGTAACTGAATGTGTACATTGTTACTCCATTTCGCCCTGTCAGACGCCATTTTGAAACATGAACTTAACATCGTGCATAAAGCAGTGGATCCGGACCCCCCAGAACTAGAAAAAATGTCGTGCACACAGGGACGTACCCGGTGTTCACTTTTGTGTCCGAGTAGTCTCGGGGCCCCGGCACTGTACTTGACCTTGTAACCGGTCACCGTCACTGTGCCCGAATTCTAGAGTGGGTACTTGAATATAGGTTGTGTTCACACTAGTGCCCAGCGGGTACCTGGGTGTGTTCACATTAGTGTCCAGCGGGCACCGTGCTCGGGCACAAAGTTTGAACGCTGCCTTTAGTCAACGTCCTAGCGAATCCAGGAAGGTTGAAATCACAAACTTAATTGAATTCGAAAATATTTGGGTTCACTCGTCTACAAGAAGTTTCGCAAGTCCGTCAGATCCAAAAAAAAAAACTCTGAAGAGCGGTTTCAAACAATGCGGTGTCCGTGATCAAATTCACTGGTTGCGTGTGGCCCTGGATGGAAGGCCAATTGGTGTAAGTAAAAAATACATCATAGAAACGAGAATTTTGAGGTTTGAAAGACCCATGACGGATTTCGTGTAGACGGGGTCTAGTTTTGAAATTTTTTACTCCAAGACAGAAGCGACAATTTTCGCAAAAAGGCGTATATTTTAATTTTGTGGTTTGAACTCTATGATGCACTAAGAGGCCATTAGTTGGAGCTCCGTGTTCAAGTTGTATCTCGTATACTCTTACTATCATTTTGAGTAGTCAACTAGTCTTCGCTTGTTCCGAAATCTTCGGCCTTTTTTTTTCTCAATAGCCCACATTCGATTTATCAAAATTCTAACATGACTCCGAAGCTTTAGGGAGAAAATTGTAAATTTTTCACCACTCGATTGCCTCGCAATTCCCAGAAGAGACTTGAGCACAAAGAAAACCAAACAAAACAAGAAAATGACCCGAAAGCCTCAGAGTCATGCTAAAATTACAGCATATCGAACATGGGCTATTCTTTATAGCCAAAAAGGATGAGGGCCGCTTTCTTTGCATGTGGTCAGTCGTCCAATAACTTTTTCTTTTTTTTATGATCGACTTCAGTCGTAGAATTTAATGATAGAAAATTATACAATTCTTCCAAATTTGGACAGCATAGCTGCTTATGAATAACTAGCCGGTAGATTTCGGCCAGGCACTAACTGAAAAAATAACTTACAAACTGATTTGCTTGTCTTTTCCTTTTTTCTTAGTCGAATGTCCTACGTGTTTCGCAAGCTCCAAGAAAGCTTGTCTGGAGAATATCAAGGTGAAGAAGTGTAAACCCGATGAATTTTGTGTGGGATTAAAAGGAATAGCGTATATTCTTGAGTGTAAAAGTGAAAAAAACTACATCAAGGATGAAGAGGAATGCAAACCCCCTTACTGTACCAAGATTGCGTCCTGCCATGGAAATGGTTTCCCCTGTGTGCCGGATATATTCAACGAGTGATGCAAACTTTTCAAGAGTTACTTCTCATCATTTCTTAAAATTCCTTAACCTTTTCCACAACATGTGTAATATTATATCGTATTTACTATAAACAAACTTTCAGTCGTGTGATTTTCAAATAAAATTGACATAATCAGGAACAATTTTAAATTTTTTGTTCACTATCTCTGTTTTTTAAGGGAGAATTTAACTGTTTTGATTTTGAATTTTTTGAAGGGAGTGAAGTTACACCTGGGCTAATTGAGGATGAAAGAAATAAGGGGAGAAAATAGTCTAGTTAAACCCCACTTTATAGACGCCTACTTAGTATGGACACCTCATTATTACGAACCGTTTCTTTGTCACTGGAAAAGAAAGCCCGGCTTACATTTTCTCTAACATCAACCTGCATAATACGGACACCTCAGTATTACGGACAGTTTGCTGTATCCCTGGGGAAATAAAGCCCGTACATTTACTCTAAATTCAACCTGCTTAATACAGACACCCCGTTGATACGGACACCTCAGTATTATGGACAGTTTGCTTTATCCCTGGGAAAAGAAAACCCTTATATTTACTCTAAATTCAACCCGCTAAATACAGACATCCGGTTAATACAGACACCTCAGTATTACGGACAGTTTGCTTTATCCCTGGGAAAAGACAACCCTTAAATTTACTCTAAATTCATGACCCGCTTAATGCAGACACCCCGTTAATACGGACACCTCATTATTACGGACAGTTTGCTTTGCCCCTGGGAAAAGAAAACCCTTACATTTACTCTAAATTCAACCCGCTTAATACAGACACCCTGTTAATACGGACACCTCATTATTACGGACAGTTTGCTTTGCCCCTGGGAAAAGAAAACCCTTACATTTACTGTAAATTCATGACCCGCTTAATACAGACACCCCGTCAATACGGACACCTCATTCACGGACAGTTAGCTTTGTCCCTGGGGAAAGGAAGCCCTTACATTTTCTTTAAATTCAACCCGCTTAATACGGACACTTGTAGACACAAATGGGTTAGCAGCCAAGGGGGGAAGGGGAGGGAGGGCGGGTAGCAGAATGTATCTGTGTATCTGGTCTTTGTTAGCTAATTATTATTCACTTCAAGTTCTGATTTCTCTTCAGATCTAAAATAGTTTCTCTTTAAGCATTCCCCTGGATGCACCGTTCCTTCAATCCTCTTCATTAGAACCACTTGTAAAAATTGTCTATCAATTTCCACCCATTAATTGTGCTAAGGGCTTCCAAATAATTCAGGTATTTTTTGTCGTTTGCGGAAATCTCGGAGAGGGTTAAAAGAAAAGTGCTGAAATATTCTGATCACCATTTTACACCGGCACTGCCCTCACCGTCCCCCCCCCCCCCCCGCCCCCTTTCCCCCAATAAAAACATTGCATATCCTTTTTTTCCAATACAATATACAATTTTTTTCAAAGCATTCAAAACAAAAAATAATTGTTCAAACGATGCTTCGGAAAAAGAGTTTATTAATGAGAGCTCGGACCAGTTGTTAAAATTCTCCCCCAAAAAACCTTAAAATATTCAATAAATACTAAAAATCAAATGTTTAGAGTTACACAAAAAATAGGTGATTTTAGATTTAAGAAACAATTGCAAACAGAAAATAAGTATAACAAAAAAATATTGGCCAGTTTCAAATTTTTGAAATTCATGCTTATCTCCGAGGCTGAGGGGAAAAAAAACAAAAGACATTTTAAAATCATTAACCCCTGAATCTCAAAGGGATTTTTTTGTCTTATTCCGCTCAGCTTTGGAGCCAAGTATGAATTTTTATAATTCGAAACTGGCCTATTACTTCTTGGTTTAACAGTCGCCCCATGAAAAATTGAAAACAAAGCTTATGCGAAATTTTGGAGGGCAATTTTTTTTTAAACATAGTGTATTATGTGCATGGTGGATACTAGAGCGGTTTTCATTTGAGTGTCGAAAAGTAATTGGTTTTGCACTTTCTACACGATGCGATTGGCTTAAAAGATTCGCGCCACCTTTTCATCCAATCAGAAGTAAAACCAAAGCCAATTGTAACGCGCTCGCATGCATTTTCCCGCGCTTTGCGTCAGCCACATGTAATTACTTCGAGTTTTGATTGGTTCAATGTATTGTCTGTGTCCTATGTGATTGGCCAGAGTAATTACTTTGGTTTTGGTTTTACGACACTCAAACGAAAACCACTCTAAACAAGCAAAGCTTTTGATCAAATTGGGCAAAATCTATATTGGGTTAAGAGAAGGGTGGGTGGGCAGTTTCCAGTCTGCCTGTTGCTATAAAGGAAATAAAGCAAATAGCATATATATGAGCGCAGGCCGGTAAACTTTATATCGCTCCTTTTTTCCGTGTTACCAGAGTTACTCTGTATAGGCGTCACTTGCTTACAGGCTGAGGTTTTTCTTAAAATTTTGTTCGAAACAAAACTTGGAACGAAGTTTTTATTAAAAACAAGCAGTAGGCAACTAATCTCAAGCAAGTCTGGCTACTGAATAACGCACAATTGTAGTCAGGCGGGGTTAAGGAAGCTAAATTGACTTTTTTGGAAATGACATGTACTCCGTCGTGTTGTCATTGACCGACCGGCCGAAAATCAGTGGTCTAATCAAAGGGAAAAAACATGGACACTCAAGCAAAGGCTTTTGAAAAAATCTGGAGAAATGGATTTACCTAATCTCTTTTTTTATCCACGATCAGCTACTCTACAGCTGTACAGCTGTAAATTTTAATAATAGTACAATGTAGCTACAGAGGGCGACTGGGGAACCTGCTATGAACCCCACCCCCAACCCCCACCCCTCACTCCCTTCCCACTTTGACACCTAAAAACCTAATCAGTCCACGTACAACTAGCACATTGTCAGCTTAAGTTAACTTAATTTCACGCAGTTAGTAACCAATTGCAAGGACTGTGAAAGGGCCACCGAAAAAAAAAACGTAAGGGTCCAGTTCTTCAAAACTGGGTTAAGATAACCCAGGGTTAGTGCGAGATTTGGATTCAGATTTGAAAGATTAAAAAGCATTTCAGTTTTAATTATTTTTCTCTACAAGTTGATGATTGGAAGCTCTAAAAATAACAGAGAGAATTATCCGAGAAAATGCTTTTGAACATAAGGAAAAGAAACCTGGTTAAATTTAACCCCGGGTTAAGCGTTAATCGGCCTTCGAACAACTGGACCCTTAGGATGGTACCGCCGTAAATAAATGGCTAAAAGAAATGGAGGTTTGTCGCCATGCGTGGTTGACTTAGTAATTTAAAGCTGTTTTGGTCCTGGCGATTTTGGACCAACAGAGTCATGTTGAATTAGCGGGGGCCTAAGACACGCTTTAAAAAGTGAATTCGCGGTTTTTTCAATCATCTTCGCGATTATTCCAAATCGCTCATTTTGTCATATGTATGCGAACTTTTCTGGAGTTGAACTGATTCTAAGAGCTTTATACAACTTCAGAAAGAGAAAGAAAAATTCGTCGTTGCTTATTCAGTTACGTCCTACAAAAAAACATAGGCACTTTCACGTCGTAGTCGTGCCGTGTCGGTAAAGAAATGTACAAAAAAAAGTGTGATGCACGAACAACGTTGTTGTTTTATTTATTAAACCTAATGCTTGTTTGACGTTCTCGTTGCCGTCTTTGTCTTCGGATCATAAGGTCCCTCCTACCTGACTGGGAATTCAAGGTTCTAAAAATTAGGACCCATTTGATGACATAGATTCATTTGGTCTCATTTCTTTTTGAAAGGATTGCACAAATTTTAGTACAATGCAATAAAGTAAAAAATCTTCATTCGCATTGCTTCCAAAACACGCCCAACTTAAAACATTAGTAAAGCTGCTAACAGCTGTTTAGATATCGTATGATAATTGCTGGTTGTTGTACAACATTCAACAGAATGAGCCAATGAATCCAATAAGAGGATTTGATTGTTCAATTAGCAGTCTGTTGACCTTTCCTTCAAGGTTATTCCGCATTGTGCAGTAAAGTGAATGGCAGCTCAATTGGCTTTAAAATATTTTGAAAACATCTGGTCTGCATAATTGGATTTATTGAACTCAAAATGGACGAGAAGACTAGAATGTTTTCTTCTACAAGTTAAAGCATGTTGCATATAAGACTGGCCCTGGATTTGATTTTAATTAACAACTCCCAAGAAACGGCGGTGTTTGCCTAGAGGTACCAAGGACAACAAACACGCCCTCTGCCCATCACGAGTGACGATGCTTTACTTACTCTTTGTTATAGCAATGAGTAACACAAACTGCGCCAATGCCTCGCTAGGTAAGACTAGCAAAGATAACAAAGTGACTAACAAACATTCTCATAAAACCGAGGTCAATTTGAGCAGTGACGTACCTCCGTCGGGAAGTTAAAGTCACCTTAAAGTTTGCAATTTCAATGGAGGTGTATAGCATAACAACGCCTCAAACGTCAGTTTTTGCAGAATTATAATGTAACAACATCAGAAGTTAGGAACTCCCAATAATTTCTTTCATACTTAAATAATTTTCTAGTTCATTCAGTCGCTCACTTTAATTAAGTCGCAAAGTCTATTTACCGTTTGTATTTAGTCGTTTATTTGGCATCTGATGCTCCTACCCGGAAAACTATGCCAATATGTACCGTTCTCCATACAATCGTCAAATGGACTCGATAGCCTTCCTGACGGCCGGACCACCTGGACGATCAGATGAAAACCACAGGGGCACCCAACGACAATTTTCGGAAAAAATATCTGTTCGGAAGACAATTTGAGATCTAGAATTTTCGAAACATTTGTTGTCAAATTTTTTGCTTGCCTGCCTCTCCTAGGATTTTCGAACATCTAAAAACTACTATAGTTGCCCATTTTTAACGGATTTTTACCCTTAAAAGGTCACCTAGAATTTTCGGGAGCCTTTTTTCTGGCTGAAATTTTCGAAAAGGTAAGTTTTGATCCCTATAATTATCGGATCACTAGACTTTCAGCTAGGAAATCCGAACAGATGAAAAAATTTAGGGGATAAAAATATGCCTATATCTACCGTTTAAATACTAAAATACGTTTAACAATGCTATGTTTAAGTGGTTTTGAACTATATTCTCGTTGGGTGCCGCTAAAAAACCAGGCCAGTGTATGAAGAGTTTATTCTATCCCATTGCCCCAAGGCAACTCATTGGGTCTCCCAGCCATTAGATCTGAGTATGAGTATCGGATAATCTCTTTCGCCTGAAATCATTTTGATACGACTCGGGAGATGGAGACGATCGGGACGATTATGCTATGACTTGTAGTTATTATTTACTTATACAATGTAAAAGTTGTAGCATATCTGGCTTTATCTCTCGTTTAACAGAATGCGGCTCGGTGGTAAACAATTCACTAAAAAGTCCAGGGTATCCAGACGAATACCCCAGTCATATGGACTGCATCTATTCCGTTCCTATTCCAGCAGGGATGACCATGAATGTTTATTTTGCTGACTTTGATGTGGAATATGATCGCTTCTGCAGGTAAGAGAGCCTCGATCGTAAATCAAAACATTAGTAATCTAATATTTTTGGTCACAATATATATGTATATGGAATGATTAACTGGAAGAGAATGTTGGAAAGTGTAAAAGACATTGTTGGATGTCAAAGCTCATAACAGCTACTCGTGATTGCAGTACATTTTCAGTTTAAGCGCCGATTAAGTGGCTGAATTTGCATTTTAAAGAAAACGCTCTAAATGATTTATACATTATTTCAAGCTGTAGATGTTTTTATTTTCGGTTAACCGTTCATGTTGTGTAGGGCCGGCCGGGTTGGTCAAAGCTAGGGCCTACGCCAAACTCATTAGCGAGTTAAGTTCGTGAAAAGTTCGACATCTGGCTCAGCTAAGTTCATTTAAATGAGATTGGATCGTCCAACACGTTCCATCCGTCTGCTTTAGACGTATAGAACGTCTGAAGATCGTCCCAGGGACAAACGTCGATCTTCACATGCGACGAACTAAACTAATAAATAAAAAATTTGTATGGTGATGTATATTCAGCCTCGTTGGGGAGAAAATTTATTAAAATTGCTTTTTGGGCTGATTCAGTTGATTGGTTCGACACGTCCTAAGTTCGACGTCTGACCTAGCAGACCTTCTTAATAACTTAATTTAGGTCGACCCAAGTTAGAGTTTGGTTCGTCTCATGAAAAGTTCGACGTTTGGCTTAGCCTAAGTCCTAGGTTAAGATTACCCAGGGTTAGTGCGAACTTTGAATTCGGATATGAAACTTATCTAGACAAGCAAAGTTTGTTAAATTGTCTACAATTTTGTTATTGGATTCTTTAAAAAGATAGAAAAAATTACTCCAGGCAATGCCTTTGAACAAAAAAAAAAGAAACCGGGATTAAAATAACCCTGGGTTAGCGCAAATCATCGGCCTGTGAACAACTGGGCCCAGAAGTTTATACTGAGCACTTGGTGTACAACCACGTTACAAGGCCGCTATGTTGGTTGAACAAACAATTGTTTTCGTACAATTTGCATGAAAAAAGAGTTTAGTTCAAACGAAGGGAATCGCCTTAAGTTTCTTTTTTCAACAAATATGGTCTCCGTGACGTCAGCTGCAAACCAGCAACACGTCCGCCAATCAAGTACCTTCTCAGCCTCGGGCATTATCCTCCGATATCAGCCCAGCCAATTTTCTTAATTTGTATCGCGGCCCGTGTTGCGGGATCGCCATCTTCTTTACGGGACCAGCAGGGGCATAAAAAATTACTTCATTTCATTCTCTAGAATAGGCAACGTCTAGTCTCCAGTAGTATAGGAATATTTGCCTAGCTTTTAATTTTTTCCCCGACCTCTCTTGTTCGAATAACTATGGTGTCCCTTGCAAATTCGCACAGGCGACCCGAAGCCCTCACCAGTTGGTAAGTGACGTCTCACTGGCAGTGATGAATCGATCACAGACAAACACATGAGATGGCCCCTCCCTCCTGCAAAGATCGCGTTGTCTAACCGAGTGTGTAACATTTCTGACTTATCCTTTCCTTTAGCTATGATTACGTGATAATTACAAATGAGAAAGACTTCACGTTCGGCGAGTATGTATACTGTGGTCAGCGAACGGGGCAAACTGTTCTTATCACTGGACGCTTAGCAGTGATATATTTCTACTCAGATAACGCTGTTGAAGAGAGGGGATTCCTCCTTCTATTTAGCATTACTCCACACGGTATGTATAATTTAACAGAGTAACAGGACCAAATACCATTTAAACCTGCAGGGATGCTAGGATTAGAATCAATCTACGGTCCAGTCCCCTAGCCTGTTCCGGGCTCCGAGATGGTCAGGTCCGCGAAATTGAGAAAGAGCAGACACGAAAATAAAATGGGAGGAAACTGGGGAGAGGAAGGGCGGCCCGCCACTGGCCCCTCTTTTCCCAGATCACGGGCTCTTTTTTCGCCTGCCTTTCAATTGTGCGTCATCCCTACTATCTGAGAGCCTGTTTCAGGCTCTGCCTCTCCAAACTGTGAAGACATTTCTGGACGCTAAGGATACCTTGTTGCTTCTACTGTTTATAATTCAGTCATGATATAAAATAGGTCATGTTTATATGTCAGCATATTTGCCTTGCATTTTTGAGCGAAATCACATTTTCTATAATAAAAAAAATGGAACCCCGTTAATACGGACACCGATGGGACATGCCACAGTGTCCGTATTAAGCGGATTAATTTTAGAGAAAGTATATGAGTTTTTTTTTTCCGCCGTGAAAAACGAAACTGTCCGTTATATACAGGAGTCTGTATTAAGAGGGTGTCCGTAAAGAAGGGTTCCACTGTACCTCAATTACTAATCTTTGCTTAGTCAAGTTGAAAAGTCTCTCCTTTGTAAGCAAGAATTTTAGTCGATACATTTTTAGAGGGTGTTTGTATTACAGCCTTAACGTTGAAAAAGATCGATAATAGAGATGAAATAACTATCTTTTGTCAATATGTATAATCAGAGATTTCAGCGAAGAGTAAGATCTGATGAATACATGCTTCAACTTCAACTTTATTGCTTAATAAAATTTACTTCACATTAATATAAGTCTAGCCGAATTTTTGCAAACGTTACCGCCAGAAGACTAGGTAGGGACTAAGACTAGGTATGGTTACTGAGAAGTATGTGTAATCAAATGGTGACGAGTGAAATTAGGGAATAATTTCACGCGGGTTTTGTCCAGCACTGAAAGTTTTAAAGCTTAAATCTTGGCTTAATTCATAAGTTTATCCTTTTTCAGTCCCTTCAGATGTGCTCTTTTAAGTTTGGGTGAGTCGAGTCACTCATACAAACTTGCGCTGTTATTCTTATTTTATTTGAATGTGTGTGTGTGTGTGCGTTTATCATCAGCACCGCCGAAAATAATTCTACCGGCATCAGCTCCTGTTATTCGAATATTACCAGGCTTCCGAATGACATGGTCTGCTACAGGAAGTCCCCCTATATACACTGCACTGATAAGGAATACTACATTACTGGCAAATACATCAGGCAGCATGACAGTGCAGCTACACGAAGAAGGGAACTTCACCTGCGTAGCCACAAGCGAGTATGGGACAGACGTGAAGCAGTTCTCGGTCGTCTTATCCGGTGAAGTATTTTAACACCCCAGAGGGGGTACTCAAGGGAAGTTTAGGTGCAGGTGTGCCACCCAGGACTTCAAATCCTGGCCCTGTTTTAAGAAAAAAATGCTTATTTCGCTACCCTGTTTAATACAAGAAATCTTATTTTATGACCCTGATTTGTTTTATTTCCTGTTCAGAATTAAGTAATATGGAGCAGACGATTATATGGCATTCAGCCATGAAATGTATACCCAAAAAAAAACGCCAAAACGCTAGACTGTTCACAGTCCCCTATTTTTCCGTGTGATCGTCGAGATCGAGCCCGTCTTACCGTTAATGGCGGCCATCTTGATTTTTAGATGTACCGAGGGGGCGGGTGTCGGGGATTATAGCTCTAGCGCCCCCTAAGTAGATTTGATACTCTTCCCCAGGTTAGACTCGGTACGACTGAAAATCAAGATGGCCGCCATTAATGGTAAGACGCGCTCGATCTCGACGATCTCACGGAAAAATAGGAGACCGTGAACAGTCTACCAAAACGCTAAACAGTATTATAACTCTTTTTAAGATACAATACCCTCAAAACCATTATATACCAAAACCATCAGCGCCACATACCCGTCTAGGCTAAATTAGGGAGTACCCCTCCTCGGGCTACCACCCTTTAAAATAAATTCGCTTAGAATTGTGAAAGTATCAGGATAGACCTTTTATAAGAAGATATTACATATAGTAAAATAGCAATGAAACACCTCGACGATCGACTGACAAAAATTCCCCTCGTCGCGTCGGTGTTTTTTTCTGTCTGTCTTCTCAGTATTTAATATGAGGTATTCGGTGTTTAAAATTTTTTTACTTATTTGTTGATTTGCTCTTTATAGATTGTGGACCTAAATGCCACGAAGGAGAAGACAAATGGTATTATAGTGGAAATACTTTTGTATGCAGCAATTTGATGTCAGCAGAAGACATTATTAGTTGTGTTCCAACAATCGCCGAAACAATGTATGAAACCAGTAATAATAAAGATGGCCATACACGCACGAACACTGACAGTTTTCTTGTAATTAGAGTCCAGCCTATGTATAATGTAAAATAAGTTGAAATATTGGCCTCAATAATGGTCCCTGCCAGCCTTTCAGATAAAATTATTTATTTCGACAAGAATCTTAACAAAAAGAGATCAGGCAGCAAAAAGGACAGGACCAGCTTTAATGACTGTTGTGCAGTTAGTAAGTTATGTGCTCATAATATAGTATGATCTCTAATCCTAAATTACATAAAATAACTTACAGGGATTTTGTCGCAAACAAATTTCTCAAATTTTCCAGATATGTAGAAAAAAGCAACCTTTTGCAGTTTCCACCTTGGATGTTTTCATACATGGGAAATCTGAAGCAGCTGTGAGTTTAATAGCAACCCATAATTGCGATGGTAAATTGTAATATGTTTACACACGAAGACCTTAGGAGTTCGTAAGAACTCGTTGAAACGTGTCCATGCGTTCCAGAACGAATTGAAATTTGGAAGAGTTGCATTGGTTTTTGAGGAGAAGGGAAAACCGGAGTACCCGGGAAAAACCTCTTCGAGCAAGAGAGAGAACCAACAACAAACTCAAACCACATATGGCGTCGATACCAGGATTTGAAGTTGGGCCACTGTGATTGGTGGGAGGCAAGTGCTTTCACCATAGTGCGCCACCCTTGCTCCTTAGAGGTTGCTCCGCATAATAAATCAATGCTCAATTTTCCACTCTTTTATCACTACTACGTTTTTTGTTCCATAACCAATATAGAGCGTCATTAGACGAAATAAACGATATTTGCAACGTACTTTAACTTTTTTATCTTCTTTGTAGATATCTGAGATCATGTAACCTCCGAAAATTATATTCCCAACAGTTTACGAATTTAACGAAATTAAAAGAACTGTAAGTAATTTATCGTAAGGCAAATTTTTTTTCCCACGGAACGTATTAGCTGTTGGGAGTGATTTTCGCCAATAATATCTTTCAAATGTTATTATATCGTTTCTCACTGTACATTTGTCCATGCGCATGCGCTCAGGCGCGATGGAGGATGGGAATAGGAAGAGACTTCAACATGTAAACATGACAGAGGTGGGTTCATGCAGTAGCATAGCGCTTATGTTTAACTTAGTGTGAACGCTCCACTAATAGCGATGTATTACCATGCAATATACAAACCACATACAACCCACAATCTCTTGATTTACTCTAACGAAAGGGATAAAGAACTCGAAATATAAGCTTTTCAATTTTTTACAGTGGCAAATTGACCATTTTTGCGCTCTTCTTTTCTTCCTCAGAGATTTGTCGGTGAACAATATTACTTTTCTGCCTCACGGAATCTTCGCTACGCTGAAAAACTTAAAAAAACTGTAAATAAATGTTTAAGAAGTAACGGTAGTACAAACCGAACATGATGAAAATTTTGTACATTATGTCAGTCAATCAATAACTTTATTTTCTCACGGTACCTCATGAGGACTTAAGATAACATACTAAAAGGCAAGTTAAAGATATCATATGAAAAGATTAGAATAATGCTACAAATTTACAGTCTAGCTTCTCTATATTTTGTGTATACTAATATAGCCTGCTTTCCAAGAGACTATTTCAGACGATTTTCTTAGAAATATTAATCGAAATTGACGTTAAAAGCTTTAAATGTCATTGTAAAAAAGCAAACTGTACACAACAATTTTTCATTCTATACACAGGCACGTAATTATAGACCTTTGAAATGACGGAAGAATGTTCAAAACTTTGCTAAAAAAATTAGGGTATTTTAATTACTAGATTTGATTTTGGAATGTTGCGTTATTAGGCTTTTGTTTTCAAACGGAATAAAATCTCTAGATGAAGAGGTGTTTGTCAACTTGTCAAGTCTGGAAAGGCTGTAAGTAATAACGTCTTCAAATGCTATGTTTACAATAGAGGAGATCTTTCCTGATTCGAACATTTCAATACAAGATTTGTTTTTCTGATTACACAAAGATCAGGGGCACCCAACGAGGATATAGTTCAAAACCACTTAACATAGCATTGTTGAACGTATTTTAGTATTTAAACGGTAGATATAGGCATATTTTTATCCCCTAAAAACTTTTCATCTGTTCGGATTTCCTAGCTGAAAGTCTAGTGATCCGAAAATTATAGGGATCAAAACTTACCTTTTCGAAAATTTCAGCCAGGAAAAGGCTCCCGAAAATTCTAGGTGGCCTTTTTTAGGGTAAATATCCATGTAAAATAGGTAATTATACCATTTTGTAGATGTTCGAAAATCCTAGGAGAGGCAGTCAAGCAAGAAATTTTACAACAAATGTTCTGAAAATTCTAGTTCTCAAATCGTCTTCCGAACAGATATTTTCCCGAAAATTGCCGTTGGGTGCCCCTGAAAGATGCGTGCATCAGAAATCCAGGTTTGGTCGCATGTCCAGATATTCTGCATCCTAATTCTTGAATACGGTCGAAAAAATTAAATCCATGAGCTACCACTTCTCATAAGCGACCATCTCCTATAAGCGACACGTATCCAAAACAACAAAATTTTCCCAGTTAAAGCCTTGCAGTTGGAACCTATCGTAAACGACCACCTACTTTAAGCGACCGCGACCACTTTTCGGGGTTGAAGGTTTAATGATTTTCCATTGTCTTTTCACCTCTTTTAAACGACCACTTCAAGCATTGTCTGATCTTTATGTTCACTCTATGTACTCTGTTACTTAAAAAGACAAAGAACTTTTAATAACAACATAGAACTACGCACATCGTAACCTAGATATTGAATTCAAGGAATTATCTACCATCAAGTAGATATGTCCAGACCTCTTCTTGGATTCTTGTAAACGGCCACCTCTCTTAAGCGACCATGAATATTCTTTCCAATTTGGGTGTTCGCTTACAAGAGGTCCAACCGCACTTTGTATGAAGTTATGTTCTTGGATTAACAGATGTGTGTAGATGTTGTACATGTAGGTAAAATTTTTAAATCAGTATTTCACTTACTAGTTTGAATTGAATTGTTGCTTTTCAGCCCTAATTGTTTATCGCGGATAAAGGAAGTCGTGGTTCAACCTGATAATGGGTTTCGCCAGCAAACCCCCCCGGGGGGGTACAAAACAAAATTTTGTAGGGGGAGTCTCCCCCCTCTGGGGCGGATCTAGGCGGAGGGTGCAGGGGGCGCCCCCCCCCCCCCCCCGCCCCTGTTGAAGTAGAGCAAGAGACGAGTGCACCCCCTCCTAAAAAAAATACTGCATCCGCCCCTGGCCCTGAGGTCCCACCCTTTACCATTTTTATATACCATTTTTGAAAGAAAAGGAGCCCCTATCATATACCCTCTATTGACAAATGACACCCCTTTCACATACCTAGTTTAACTTATGGAACGACCTGCCTCTTCACATCCGTAGTGAGGACAATTTTGAACGTTTCAAATCTTTACTTAAAAAGCATCTTTTTAGACTTGCTTCCGATATGGAAAGCTTTTAACCTATTATGTAATGTATCTAGTGTTTTATTTAAATTTTAAGCTTTATTTACTTTTTAGCTTTAATTACTATATGTACATTTGAGCTTTTTTTAACATTTAAGGCATTGTAACACGCTTCATCATATTTGCACGGAAAAGGCGCGTATATCTGCTGGCCGTGTAACCATCCCTCCCCCATGAGAGATAGACTACCACACTGGGGTACTACGCCCCCTACTGTTTACGAACAGTGTGTGTGGGTTCTTTAACGTCCCACAGGATTTATAAGTGCAAAGGTGTTGTGGGACCGGGCCTTTCGTTTATCGAGAAGACTAGAAAGTCTGCCCTTTTGCAGATATATTTACAAAGGCAGCACTTTCTCATCAGTTTTTTCATTACTCTGCTTGTTGGTCCAGCCGGGGTTTGAATTCGGATTTGAATCAGCAGTCTCCCGCTAGAAAAACCGGCGCTTATCCAATTGAGCTAACCGGGCGGCGGTTTACTTTACTTAACAGGTTCCTACGCGACAATGTCATAACATTTCTCCCCAAAAGAGTGTTTTCGAAACAAGAAAAGCTGACATTTCTGTAAGTAGGCTTGGCAAAGATACATTCGTTTCGTTTTAATGTTAGATGTGATCCCTGCGGTGTTGCATCTGAAAATGAAGATAATTTCATAATGCATAATGATCATGATTGCAAAGGTAGATATTTCACTACTATCCAGGCTGGATTCCCATTAACAACCGTCAAATAAAGAAACAGATTGTTCAGCATTTTACAGGGCATTAGGGCAAAAGTGGTTGTTCTCGACGGCCAGCTTGTCCTATAACATTTCTATTTGGTATCTCTAGTTTTATTAAGAAAAGGAATCGGAGGTAGTCTTGAGCCTTATATGTTAAGGTCCATGCTCAAGTCAATGCTAAAGTACCAAACAGAACATAAAAGACCTGACGTTTCTACCCTCCCATGCAGACGTTCTCTTAGGGCTTCGTAAAGTGCCTTTCGTGCGGGGGAGGGGGGATGGGGCGGTGAGAGATGCGTGAAGAAGCCTTAAATGCGTGCGTGGAAGACACACAACACACCTAACCTTCCAAAGCAACTCAAATAGGTGTCCTTGTAACCTTTCCAATGCGGCCAGTCCTATAACGTTTATGGATCAGTTTAGGTTTCTGGGAAACTGCCCACCTACCCCTCCCCTAAGCCATCATTTTGCCCGAAGTGAGAAGTAAGTGTTAATGTTAGCCTCGGGGAAGGGTAGGTGGGCAGTTTCCCAGAAACCTAAATTCATCCACGTTAATAAAGGATCTGAACGTGTTTTTGTTTGTGATGGTGCTTTTAAAATCTACTCTGCAGGGATCTGTCTCAAAACTTCATTACGTCTTTGCCAGACGGAATGTTTGCCTCTCAAAGAGATCTGTACACTCTGTAAGTACAACTTTTTGGCCATTTGTATTGTTTCCTTTTGACTTGCAGCTCAAATAACGAGAAAAAAATGACCAGTTCAGTCATTAACGTAGCTCATTTTCCTCTTCGTACATCACACTTTCACTGGTGGTTTTCAGTGATGATATTTTAAGAACCATTAAAAGAACAAGTGGCGATTCAAATCGAACGCGTGAACATGAATTTTTTTCGCAATTTAATGCGCGCAATTTACAAAAAAACATACCTCGGAGATAAAGTTTTGGCATCAGTTACGCCAACAATCACTGCGTAAATATTGGAAAATCGCCTCGAAATAGTAGGAAAAACAAACTGACCCTTTTTCCTCTTTAAAAGAACAACCACCCCATAAGCTGGCTTTACGTAGGTTTAATCAATACTATAATCATGAAGAAATATTTTCAGTTCATTAATGGTAGGTTTCCACAGGTATTTATCTTCGAACTCCATTAACACATTACGCGAAGACGTATTTGCTGGAAATCCCTCTCTTAGTTACTTGTAAGTGGGAAACATATTCTCATTTTGGTCATTCTTTATCTGCACTGGATCCTATTCTGTGTTTTTGTAAATTTTAATATTTGCCTGCAGTGTTCCCGTAGATAAATCAAACCCGTAGATATGTACGGTATCTATTTTTTCCTCTTCTGGAACCAGAAGGAATACATAGAAGACTCTCCAATATCCATTCGATTCACCCACTATTTCCGCTATTCCAATCCCCAGGAATAAGTCGAACATATTCCAAACATTCTGTCCCAGGAAGCAGAATGCTTGGAAAATTAATTTGTTTCCTTCGCTTCCCATTTTCACGACGACGAAGTAAACGAATAACGTCGTCAGTGACGAGGAAGAAAAGGGACTACACAAAAATGGTTACCACTAGAGCAATGGAAAAGATAACGTCTTGGCATTTTTCCTTAAAATACCAAATGTCTTGATATGGATTCCAATAATAACTCAAAGTTCACAACGTATTATGTTTCCACAGAGATTTATCTTCAAACGATTTAACAACTCTACCACTAAGAGTTTTTGCCACCTTAAAAGACCTTTCTTACTTGTAAGTGAAGTAAAACAACAATAGATCTTTTATTATTGTGCACTAATTATTGAACAATAAGTGCAGAAAGCTGTCAATTGACCTTAATATGAACATCCCATATAACTAGAGCTTTCTCACAAAAGACAGGTTGCCTCGGGTCCCCCTCCATCGTCACCAGGGTCTTGAGCCCACGATATGGTCATATAATACTGGTTAGTGGATACCCTGTTCTTAAATTTGTCAACTGAAAAGGGGTAACGCACGCGCGCGAAGCTTCGTTAGTAGTAATAGTTATTGTGAGTCGTTCTTTGCGTAGCTCAAAAAAAGAGTTGCAATTCTACCAAAACTAACGAACGTATGATTAACCCAACGATTCATCTTATACCTTTTACACAGGTACCTGAAGTCAAATAAGATTTCCATTTTACAAGAGACACTCTTTTCTAATCTGACTGAGTTGTATTCTCTGTAAGTAAATCATGCGGCATGCAGTCTCCTACGCGGTTGAAATCTTGTACGTCAAAGTAAAGTGATTAAAAATAAACAATGAAAGATTTAAAATAGGCTTAGTTTGAAATATAATTTAGCAGTATGACTAATTTCTACGCTAAGCCCTTTAGTCATGAGAGGATAAAAAAGAGGAAAGGGCATCCCCCATGCATGCACTTTTCCTTGTATAATTCGTCTAGAGTTTTTTTTTAGACCTGTTCCCCTTTATATATCTTCTCTTGTTTTATTAAATGAAATCAATCTTATGTATTCAATGAAATTAATCTCATGTATTCAATATGCATTTAAAGAAATGAATAAAGATAATAATAATCAATTAGTAATATTTGTAATATTTGGAGCTTAAACATAGTCCTATATGTTGTGGTTCAATTTTATTCTTGGTTTAAATTTTGTTTTCCTTTATTTTTGGCTACGGTAATGTATGCTAATGTTTCTGAAACAATGGGAAAAAATGAAACCAAGGATAAAACTGAACCACAACATATATAAAATGTAGTATAACATGACATTAATTCTTTTTACTCAAAGGAATATCCCTTTATTTACAGGAAGTTAAATTCAAATAGAATCAAGTTTCTTCCTGAAGGAATATTTGCCACGCAAACTGAACTCTTTTACTTGTAAGTGTGCCTCATTTTCATCTGCCTGCCCTAAATAACAAAAACGACAATGTTGTTGGACCACCACAGTATTATATAACTGAAACATAAATACTCGGAACACTCCCGTATGAAAACTAAGGGGGTGCTCATCGGAAAATTAGATTTTAAGGGGCTGTGTTACGGCTATCTTTCTCATTTTGTCAATAATGTTAATTAAACGTTCTTTTTCGCTACGGACCTTGAGAAATTACTTGTGAATGACAATATCTGATCTTCGTGCCAAAGGAAGATATCTCCCGATGCATTATATCAAACATTACAAACAATAAAAGTGAAATTTTTGTTCAAGTTCTGTCCATCCATGCCTCTTTTTGTATTTACTGTGTTATATTAAATCAGTTAATTTTGTTTCACTCAGTTTGGTGACAGTTCTCACTGTTTGACGTTTGATAAATTTTGTCATACAGCTTCTTTAAATTCCTGAAAGACACCATTCCGGGTGTGATTTAGGTTACATATTTGACCCCTAAAATAGACTATTCTAAAACATGCAACCAATTCCTGTAACTAACAAAAAGCAATGGTTATTTGCATTACGCGAAAGATGTTTAGATTGATCAGTACTGTGAAATTCCCACAATTTTTGGCTAGTGTTGGCTAGCAGTAATTTTGTGAAAATTTAATAGTATGAGTTCTTTGATCAGTTCGGTGGTAGTTTTTCCTTTTTATAGTTTTTTGTTTTAAACCACTTCCTTGGATGAAGCGTATGCATGTTTTTTTGGCCTCATGTCAGTAGCTGACAAACAACTGTTTTGCGCCACTTAATTCTTCTTTATATTCTTAAAGACCGGGCATGCCCTTTAATATTAATTAGCTGCTCCTTTAGACACCATAATCCTATGCCTCCTCGCCTCCTAGAAATGATTGTTTCACAAAATCGTATTAATTTTACAGAAAGCCAGAATATATGTCCACCAAATGCTTGTTTGCTCTTTAGTTGTTGTGTAAAACTTTCTCTTAGGGATTTGTCTTCAAACCTGATGACGATTCTACCCGATCGTATTTTTGATACGACCTCAAACCTGAGACAACTGTAAGTACGAACTTGTCTTTACTTACTTGTAATAACTGGATGAGGATGGCATTATTTTCTGACAAAATAAAAATTGTTGAAGCAGTCGGCTAGATGGCACAATACATGGCATACAGCATATGAAATAAGGATCACCATGAGCATTACCACTGATACAACAAAAATCTAGACGAAAAAATTCTATCAATTTTAAAGAATTGCGTAAAAATTTGGCACAGGTCTCGACATGCCTGGTACAAGTCACTCCTCCATACCTTCATAATTTTTCCGTAAGATGGTCGTGATCAACCGCTTACGCTCACGGGCGAACATCTTGGCTTCAAATTTACTGAGTCAAACCTGGTGATGAATATCACAAATTCTTTCCTCCCTCCCTCGAGGGCCATAAACCTGGAACCCCCCCCCCCCCTCTACCTTAATGGTAATCGCTCGATAATAAGGGACTACGAACAGTCTATTGAACCAACCACGCTGTCATGAATTGTTCATTGACAAGGGTAATAGACCCCATCCGAACATGGAACCTCCACAGTTCTGATTCGCATATCCATTCGTAACACTACTTCGAAAAGTTATTATCTTCGAGGTTATATCTGGACATTTCAGAGCTTTAATGCTTTTCTTCAATTAAGATTCTGTCTCTATGGCCTGTCCGCGATCATTTATCAGTTATAGCATTTTCTCGCCGGTATTTATTTATCATAGGCACTACTTTACTTATACCCAAGTAAAACGGGAAAGAAATCTTCGACTTCATTTCAACTTTCCTTTTTACTCGACAGGGAGTTTTCTTCTAACTTTATCAAAGTCTTACCCGATCGAGTTTTTAACGCACTGACTGAACTCAGAGTTCTGTAAGTAGCAGTGAGATATCTGTCTTCATCAGTTTTGCATTAAATAACTCCTCTAGTGTCAGAGTTTTAAAAAAAGGTGGCTATCAGTTTCAATTCTGTGAACGATTTTCTGAGGTGTGACCATTCACATGAAACCAGGCCCTAGGGCAGTACTTTCACATCACCTTTTATTTAGTTTTTAGTTTTAACTTTCGAGTCGACTGTGAACGAAATTTTGTGGTGTGCCTATTTAAGGTGGCTCGACTGGATTTTTGGGGGTTGATACCTCTCAACTTTGAGCATTAACTACGTCGGCATGAGTAAAGATATGGGAAAAAGGTTACCACAACTGTATTATATAAAGATGAAAATTTCTTATGATCTGGGTTTTATTGCAATCGGAGTCGCCATGGCAACGTAATGACGCCATTACGTTTTTCATTTATCTTTGCATTTCTCTGTTCAAGGAGTTTTTTGAAGAAATCGCTTTAGGGAGTATGTACCTGCTATAGTTGCCTCTATTATGGCAAAGTTTGAACAAATTCTATGAGAGCGTTTTCGAAATATTTTGAAATGTAGTTTTAAGAATAATAAAAACAGTGAAATAGCATGCTACCTACACAATTCGCTAATATTTTAAGAAAATGATAAGCTTTGGGAACAAGGCTTCATCTCATAGTGGTTTGATTCCATTGAAAACAGCATACGAAAAAAGAGGGGAATTGCTCTGGGCGATCGCGAGTAAGAAGAATTTTATTAACTTGCATTTAGCCGCTTTTGATACAGTTTTTGGACGTAATTTGGTCCATGCCTAAAAATTTCGCATTTTTCCAAAAACCGCTCGATAAATTTTTGTATAAATTCGACAATCCCGAGATCAATTGTCAAAAAATATTCCCTGCAAGTTTCAAGAACATTGAAAATAGGGAAGGCTTTTAAATAGGGCCTCAAATATAGCCAATTTTCCCCCCAGATTTTGTGTTTACAAGTGAGCGTCCTCATTATTCACTGGCATTGTTTTCAAGTTTCATATGCACGTGCACATTTAGCAAAAAGATAGAATTTGCATCAAAAAGGACCCTCGGTTAAATCTCCGGGATATGCTAATTACCGGGTAAAGAGATTAATGATACATTATAACATCAGAGCAACTCTGTGATGTTATAACCCGAGTAAGATAATTAAGTATTGCATCCTACACGATGAGCCGTGACGTTCACCGTTTCGGCTCTCACTGCTATCTGTGACGACAAGCCAATTATTAGCATATTCCGGATATTTCTTCGGAAAGTAATCGAGAGTTCTTTTTGATGCAAATTTATATCTTTTGCTAGTTGTGCACGTGCATATGAAACTTGAAAACAATGCCAGTGAATAATGAGGACGCTAACTTGTAAACACAAAATCTGGGGGGAAAATTGGTTATATTTGAGGCCCTATTCAAAAGCCTTCCCTATTTTCAATGTTCTTGAAACTTGCAGGGAATATTTCTTGACAATTGATCTCGGGATTGTCGAATTTATACAAAAATTTATCGAGCGGTTTTTGGAAAAATGCGAAATTTTTAGGCATGGACCAAATTACGTCCAAAAACTGTATCAAAAGCAGCTGAATGCAATTTAATAAAATTCTTCTTACTCGCGATCGCCCAGAGCAATTCCCCTCTTTTTTTGTATGCTGTTTTCAATGAAATCAAACCACTATGAGATGAAGCCTCGTTCCCAAAGCTTATCATTTTCTTAAAATATTAGCGAATTGTGTAGGTAGCATGCTATTTCACTGTTTTTATTATTCTTAAAACTACATTTCAAAATATTTCGAAAACGCTCTCATAGAATTTGTTCAAACTATGCCTTAATAGAGGCAATTATAGTAGGTACATACTCCCTTAAGCGATTTCTTCAAAACACTCCTGGAACAGAGAAACATAAAGATAAATGAAAAACGTAATGGCGTCATTACGTTGCCATGGCGACTCCGATTGCAATAAAACTCAGATCATAAGAAATTTTCATCTTTATATAATACAGTTGTGATAACCTTTTTTCCATACTTTTACTCATGCCGACGTAGTTAATGCTCAAAGTTGAGAGGTATCAACCCCAAAAAATCCAGTCGAGCCACCTTAAATGAAACCATTTGCTTTTATGCATATTTGCAATGCAAAATGTGGTCATTTTGACGAATTTTGACTTTATGCACTTTTAGCAAGTTACCTGAACGGTTAAAGCAGTTATAAATTTGCCCACTGAAAGTTATTATAAGTAGCCTTACAAATAAAAAATAATCTATGATAGCACCGTGTGAGTTGTGATGAATAAATATAGGCTCAAGGTTAACTCATTCCCTCAGTTCCTGAAATGTTTGCCGAAAAACGCCTTTTAAAGCTATTCGAACCGTTTTATATGGTCTCTGTTTGGCCAAAAAGAGTCAAAACACAGTTTGCAAGTTTAGCACTACGACTTGTTCTGTTCCTGATGCAAGATATCAGCTTTCGAAGTCCGAGCATGCGCGGAAGGCAAAATTTTGAGACAGTCCCGCTCGACTTTTTTCTTTCACTTTCTCTATCTACTACCCTTTTCTTTTCTTTTTCTTGCCCCTTTCTTCTTCCTTTTTCTTTCGCTGGGCATTTACCACGCTAGCGTCATTTCGGTGGGAAAATGTTTCAGAAAAACTTTTTGGATCTTAGGATATGTTGGAAGGAACTGGAGATTAATAATTGCACTAGATCTTCATTGAAATTTTTGGGTCAAGCTTAATTTTTTTTTTTTTTGGCGTTTATCTGAAGTGTTTAAATGAAACGTGCTCATTCGGGTGTATGGTTTGAAAGTTCCCTTTCCGCTGCACAAGTTAGATTTCAAACTTGTCTTTGATCTTCGCAACTGTTGACGTCACAAGCGGTACAAGTGACTTGACTTTCACGCAGGCGGTTACGGGATGGGGAGGTGTGAATGGGTTTCTGGTAACATTCATTGACTATCACATATATTTTTTTTTCATTCACAGAAATATGTCTGCAAACGATATCAGAGATATTAAAACAGACGTCTTCTCAAATCTCACAAAACTAACGACGCTGTACGTTGAGAAGTTTATTAAAATGATCTTTTAAGATTGTAGGTTAAGGAAAAAATGAAAAATGAAAAATAAACAAAACTTATGTAAAAAACGTAATTTTTAAGACATTCAGTCCTTCGTTATTTTATCTCCCCAGCAATGAGGTAGATGTTGAAAGTACCTTGGAGTTTAGTGCACTGACATGGAGCAATCAGCTTTGTGTGAAAAGGCTATCTCGTTTTGTACCCAGAGATGTGCTATTGAAAGTTTTAAGCAAACTATACTGCCAGTTCTGTACTTGATTATCCCAAGGTTATGTCCGAAAAACTTGAAAGATTTCAGAATCAAGCTCTGCGCACTCCGAAGCAGATCGAAAAAAGTGCTCAATACAGAGGCACAAAAAGGGTGGTCTACTCTCGCTAAAGAGTCGCAGGAAATTCCTACGTTTTCAACTGGCACGAAATCCACAATGGGTCAAAAACCTTTTCAATATTCCACTACCAATGACTGGAACCTTTTACCGAAAAGGCAAAGATCAATAGATAACTTAAACACATTTAAGTCCAAGATTTATGTACTTTCCTTTTTAAAGCAGACAAAATTGACCATCAGTGTTCGGTCGAACGGCTTTACTGGTTGACTAAACTGCATATCCATTTTATTATCATAATGTCATTTTAACTCGAATCTAATATAGGTTCTAAACTCTAGAAGTGTATTTTCTTAACTTTAGATTTTAACATGTTTTATATCTAGCCGGAGTTTCGAAAACATTACCGCCAAATGGACCTGTTATGTCCAACAGCTTTTTTTCGGGCAAAAACTATCTCCAAAGTAGCCATTATAAAAACTAAGAGTGCAGCAATTGCTTTTTTCTTTACTCCTCCTTTCCTTCCCCTAGCTCTTTCTTTTTCTCCTTTGCTTTTTTCTCCGTTACCGTGATTTTGGAGCCTCTCGGGCTTAAGAAACCTGCCTTTTGACGCCTTTTCACTAAAAATGAGGGCAAATTCCTTTACGTTCGTTTACTAAAAATCGGCGGCTAGACATATAGTAATTAGATGCAGCAATATTGGATGCACATGAAGTTATACCAGCATTGCTTACTGTGTAGCTGATTCATTCTGCAGGGTGTATAAGTTTTTACTAATTAATTTACTTAGTTAATGATGTATGCCTTTTGATTTCTGTAGTGATATTTCGTCGAATGGACTAAAAAGATTACCCTCCAAGTTTTTCACTTACGAAGAAATGTTTCTTCTGTAAGTTGACGCTTAGTCTGAATAAAGTAACGTAGGTCGCAAGGTTTTGAATCCTTACTGCGAATCTTCTTCTAGCAATGCTCAGTGCCCTTTTTTATCACAGTGGTTGGCGTTTATTGATGTATTCAATCCTCACTGTTAGTGCTCAACAGAGAAATCCTCCAATTTACCTACTATTTTCCAGTCGTGTTTCCCTACCGCTGGCATCCACGCATTGGGAATTTCAACTGAACTATTTTTCGGACATCAACATGTAAATGTTGTTGGGCCGGATGAAATGTTATGTTGATATGGATATATATATATATATTTATATTTATATTCATCTCACACTGCCCACCTACTGTAGACTAGCCTTTGCTATTTGTGGTCAGTGAGAAAATGAAATTGTAACCATCTGAATAAACCAGTTAATGAAGTAAGTAAATAAATAAATAAATAAATAATCAGCGCTCGATTCTCACTGAATCCGAGGTTATTACTTCTGAAACATCTGTTCTGAACTGTAAGCACTTTATCTTTATTAATACAGCAAAACGTGATACAATTCATGGCAAAAAAATGGGTGTCAGTAAAACGCGGGATCGGGGTCGGGGCCTGGGCCGGGTTCAGGGTCAGGGTCTATCTCTTTTTAAATAGTGCTGTTTTAGGGTTTGGGTTAGGGTTAGAGATGACACTAACCCTAACCTTAACCCTAAAACAGCCATTCTTTAAGAAAAAAAGATAGATCCCGACCCGGCGTTTTACTGACAACCCCCAAAAATATAGTTTTGTTGCTTTTGCATGGACTGATCTTCGTATTTCCACTGTCCTCTTTCAGCGACCTCAGTTCAAACAACATTCAAAACCTCACCAAGAAGGAATTTGCCAGTCTTAAATCTTTAAGTTATCTGTATGTTTGAACTTTTAATTTTGCAATATATCAGTGATAAATAAATTGTTTTCTGGCTTGTTTTTAGAAAAAAATGGTAATGACGATTTCTTTCCGGCTTTCATTTATGATAATGGACTACGAGTGGTCCCTCATTTTCTCAGGGATAGTTGAACTGAACGAGTGAAATACTCGAACGTGAGTGAGAATCGCTGCGTGCGAGGAGAGGCGAGACGCGTAGAATGGAAAGAAACTGAGGGGCTTCTCACTTCCCTCGTGTGTGATCTTCCTCGCAGGTGCCATTTTCTACGCGCGCTTAAAACTTTATTTCGCTTGATCTATTTCCCCTAATGAAGAATAAGGCAGTACTACTCGTAGTCTATTATAATACAGGTTTCCTAACTGCAGAGTAGAATAAGCGACAGATTGGATGTTTATCTTACGGTTTGCTAAAGAGTATCGATTATTGAGCCATGTTTGTGCTTTTTCTGGGTTTGTAGTGAAAATTGTTTACAAAGAAACAAATACAAGTATCATGGGTGGATTTAGGGGTGAGGTCGAGGGGACCGTGGCCCGCTCTTTTTCTGTGATATTTTCTATTACTTTTTAAGAAATCACAGTAAAATAAATAGTATCTATACATGTAGCTGGCAAGTGTTCCAGACACAACTTTCTGAATTTTCTAGATTCGCCTCTGAAGTTTATCATCGCTACACACCTTTAGGACGTCATGGCTCGTACTTAAAACTATCAGTGATTGGATTTTCACAATTCTTGTTTCATGTTTCTTTGTTCATCAATTTTTTTGTGTCTACCGACTTTTCTGTTTAATGTGTCTAGTTCAGAAACAACCTTCCCACCCCAAGGCGACGTACTTAAGTATTTCTTCTTATTCTTTCATCACAAGGGACCTTTCTTACAACAAAATCCAAAATTTACCTGAGGACTTCATGCTAAATGATGTAGAGTACTTGTGAGTATCTCGGGAAAATTAGTTGTCCTAAGCTTTTGCTAGTATAAGAGGATTCTTTAATCTCAAAGTTATATTTGATGGCATATCTAAGTTCAACTATGTTAAGCAATTTAATATTTTTATAGATTTCTGCAGAATAACATGATCGCCTCGATTTCCAACAAGACTTTTGTCACCTCAACCAAATTTCAATACCTGTAAGTATTCATATATCCTATTTATAGTGCCAAAGGGAGTAAAAGAGTTTGGTTCGTGTAAAGCAAATACGGAAATCGATCGTTCTTCTTCAAATCAAATATTGTGCTTAGTAATTCACCCAAAAATCTTGGTCTGTGATCCAAGTGAATTCATTTGTCAAGATCGTGTCCCTTGTTTATTTTTGTTTTGGTTTGTTAGTTTGTTTGTTTTTTATAATCATTGACCGCTGAACAGAAGCGACCGCGTTTCACCTCCTGGTTCGTTCGGAATGCTTGAAAATTAAAATCTTCCAAAGCAGACAACCGGACAGCCCATTGTCGGCGGCATTACCAGACTTGCAAATCTCTCCTCCGCAGTTACTCCCGCTATCTTTTCCCTTCCCATCGTACCCGGCGCGCGTTGTTTTTTTTCCCTCTCCGCAGCCTCACTGCGACATAAAGAGGCCCCTAAGAGAGAAGACTTGCAACAAGATAGCAAGATGCTGTCACCAGTCGCGACGATTCACTGCGAATTAGAATCATGAATACACGTTAATGAGGTTCATGCTCTTTACTATGAACCGCCCGAAGCTTCCTGTAGCTCTAATCCTCAACTTAACGCAAGCAATTCTGTCAAACATAAAGTCATATGCAAAATACAAATTGTTTCAAATTTAAGTACCCAAGGTCGGGGTTTTGTGCATTTCTGGACCTAGACCTCAGCTTATTTATTTTATCTCCAAAGTACAAAAACAAACACATACAAAAAGCCGAAATGTCAACAGCAACGTTCCCCGCCTAAATGCCACCTAGTTTTTCATTGTGTAGAGAATTATCAGTTTGCGGATTTCGTTTAAACTTTTCAGATTTCTTAGTTTTAACCAACTGAACAGCATCCCATATCGAACTTTCTTCAATTTGACTGATCTTCAAATAGTGTAAGTATACGAAGTCAGTCCCATGCCTCCAATCACTCTTAGCTAACGCATACATACAATATTTCCTTGGGTTAAAAAATAAGCTATTTATCCACTTTCAATTTTTCTGATTACAAAAGTACTAGTATGACGGCTTCCCTCATCCATTTGAATAATTATTCTTACAGTCAAGGCAGATCAAGCGTACCCCCCAAGACTGCATTAATGATATCGATTATTTGAAAAATGAATCCTCTCCAATGTGAGTTCACTGCTCATTATGTATGCAGGAGTACAGAGATGAAACTGACATCTACAACTACCAGCTGATTCAACCTTGGAATAATAAATTCATTAATGCAATCTTGGAGGGTACTCTTGACCTGCCCTGACTGAAACTTTATTGTTATTGTTGTTTTTGTCCGTCACAAAGCCCTTCCATATTCCGAATAATTTTTTTTTTCACTGTTCTCGGATCAGTTTGCTTTCAGATAATCCGATAAGGATGATCGAACAAGAGGCCTTCAGGCTTGGTAATAACAACTTAACGATGTAAGTTTAAAATGAACTCTGACTACCTTAATTGTTGTTAAACTGACCTGATTGGGGGTTTCCTACTCGACCCGCCTCTCCCCGAGCTGAAAGCAAAACATGTAATGCAATACAATCAAAGCAGTTCTTGCGAACCCTCTCGTAAGCGACCAGCTATAGTTACGACCACCTTCGTGAAACCCCTGATTTGAACTATGACTCAAACTTTGTAATGAATTGCTTTCGCAAGCGACAGCGACCACTTTTGGGATTGACCAACTGGACTTTCCTTTGTTTTTAAGCTCACCACTCAGTCTTATTCATATAAATCAACACTTTAATAAAACTGCACATTGCGCCAATCGTTCGTTGATAAAGACCTTGTACACTTCAGTATATATTAGATATGTATAGCACTAAGGCACTAAGGTCAACATGACCATTTCTAGTTGCGACCACTTTTTCGAATTTCCGAGGTGGTCGCTACGAGAGCTCCCACTGTATTAAGCAAAACTCAGCGTACATTTTATACAAAGATGAGTACGTTCCTAACCTTTTTGATACATTCTTCATTAAGATGGTTTGCTGTTAGACTAGCAAAAGCTGAGATAAAGTTTGCTATTTTTAAAGTAGAAGTAAGAAGAAGACGTATTTTTCTGCAACGGTGATAAAATAAAAGTTCTGTATCGATTCTGTATTCATGTCATTTTTTAAAGGCCTACATTTGCTCATGCAATTACATTACAGATATTTGCTGCGGACGGAAGTGAAGATCTTGAGTCTTGCATCCTTCATCGGCTTGAATGGGTTTTATTCTCAGCTGTGACGTATCATGTTTCATAGATATGCAGAACAGTTTATTCTGCGTATAGTAATCACTTGAAAGAGTGTTTGTTTAGGAAATCCAAACTCTTGGAAGCGATTCAGGACGTTTAGACTCCTATTAAAAATATATTTTGAGTGTTTCAGAAAGGTCGATACCTACTTTCATACCATAACTCTTGGGAAAAAAAACACGTTTGCCAACGTTTATGATAATTCGTTGATAACCGGATCTGGCATATCCAAACCAATTCTCTTAATCTCGTTTACGTTTTATAGTGACTCAATGTGGCCCTTTTACTTGTATCAACATATATGAAGTTGGTTGCAAAATGCCAGGGTCATTCAGTCTATTTGAAATAACAGAGAGCAGGAATTGGCAAACATATAACGAACATTGAATGGCACCAATCTAATTGGAACATTTAGTAAATTCCTTTTTTAAAGAAATGTGGTAACTAGGCATTTTTTGGGTGAAATGGAGTTATGCTAACACAGAAATGATAATATAATATATTTATATATGTTTTTTCCCAGGGTGATAGACAACAGAGTGCTTAGAACACTAAGATATTACGCCAATCAACAGAGGTGCACCATATATATGTAAGTATATTATTATTCATTCAAAACATTATTCCTTTTCTAATTCGCTTAGATTCCCTTCTAATTCTTGATAACCATCTAGCGTTGACCAAATGTAGATGATGTTTGCCGATGCCAATACAGTTGATATTTTGTAATTACAAAATAGCTGTAGCTAGCTGTGCTAGTGTCTCAGGCCTAGGCCAAACTACGAACCTTTTCATGAGACGAGCCAAACTCCAATTTGGGCTCAGACGTCGAACGTCGAACGTAGAACGTCGAACGTCGGACGCGCCGAACCAATCAACTGAACCAGACCAAAAAGCAAGTTTAATACATTTTCTCCCGAAGGAAGCTAAATATACATTATCATACAAATTTTTAATTCATCGACGATCGATGTTTGTCCCGGAGACGTTCTTCAGACTTCAGAAGGATAGAACGTGTTAGAAGATCCAAACTCATTCAGACGAACATAAGTGACTCAGTCGTCGAATTTAGGACGCGTCGAGCCAATCAGAACAAAAACGCGGCAATTTTTATAACAAATTTTCTCCCGAAAGAGGCTAAATATAGTTATACTATCATACAAATTTTTAGTTCATTAGTATAGATCATCACATTCGAAGATGTACGTTTGTCCTGCAGACGATCTTCAGACGTTCTATCCGTCTGAAACAGACGGATAGATTGGAAAGTGTTGGACGATTAAACTCATTCAGACGAACTGATTAACTAATGTCGAGCCAGACGTCGAAAGGCTAAGGCATCCTTTGAGATTTGAAATACAGAAAATTTTTCCTTTTTAATTTTTTTTATCTGGAGCACCATATCCCTATATCCCTCTGTATCTGTAATGAAAGAGTTTGGGTACTAGAGAGTCAGTTACTCTTCTGGACATTGAAAACTGCCCGCCTGTAGCATTACTAAAGTTAAGTTTGCATTAACTGAAATTAATGTATTCTTCTCATGATCCTTTATTCTTTCAAGGAATTACCGAAACGTTGAAAGCAGAACAGCAATGATAGTCATTTGCGCTTGTTTAATTTTTTAGAAGTCCCCACAATGCTGAAACCGAAGCCATCATTGTCTATGCGCCAACATATAAAAGAGAAGCGTTAGCCTACGTTTATACTCTCCTGGCATCAGGATTTGCACGTCATCCTGAAAACCGCACCGATTTTTACAAGTTACTTCCCTGTCCAGAGGGAACATTCTTTAACTCTTCTTCAAGAGGCGAACAAGGATGTATAAAATGTCCTGCAGGTAGTAAAAGGATCCCAATAGAAACCTAAAGTGTGACATCATGAAAGATTAAATTTGTAAAATTTGTCGGAATATTCTGAACGAACAGCATCCAAAAGGCCTACTTGCCAAAAACTAGCATTTCCGGGCAAATTGTCTCTGAGATATTAGCCCAGTTATACTCTGATGACTCCATGCAATATCCTTCTAAATTTGACTCGGTTCATGTTCATTCCCCGGCCTTTGAAAAGGAGGCAAGGCTGGAGGTGATCTTGCTTTGTTGCAAACCTTTTTGATCTTCACATGTATATGATGTTGCTCAAGTTTTTGTTAACATTAGAATAACACGATTTGTACATGAAAAGCAAGGCAGCTTGTATCTTAACAAGGCCACTTCCAGCCTCGCTTCAATTCAAAGGTCAGGGCACTAACCACACAACTGTAAAATGGCCTATTGACACATGAGGACCCACTCAATTAATCAGAATTTTTGAGTGAAGCTGCAAGTACCACGAGATCCATTGTGGTCAGAAGGTAATTTTTTCATCCCTTATTGTCGTTTTAGGAGGATTTTATTCCGACAAAGTTGGGTACGTCGCGACAAGTTGTAAAAAATGTCCTAATGGTTCCTTTGTTTCGCTCGAGAAGGCGCCAGGCAAAAGAGCTGAAGACTGCAAGGCTTGTCCTCAAGGTAATTCGCTTATCATCTTACAATTAGCAAAAAACCAAAGGTTACAGAGTGCGGGCGACAACGATCGAAGGTCCATAGCTGTGCTCTGCGTAAGTTTCAAGTGAGAGATAGTCAAAACAAGCGTGATCAGATTACGAGTGATAGACGGTGCAAACGCGCGGGATCAAATCGGGTTCTGTCCATTCCATTCATACTTAGTGGAAGTCCAAACGAATGCTACATACATGCGACGCATGCGTAATAACAACCTGTAGATTAGGATTACGGGCTCCTCTTGTCGCCCGCAATAAAATCATGAGGTGCTTTGAATATATTTTAATGCCTTTTGACCTTACTTCTACACTAATACGATCGCAAGTTATAAGAAAACGCTATCTAATTTTAAATGACAGACTTTGCAATGCAAAGCCTGTTATTAGTGTGGATGGCGGGATCATGCGGAGACTTTTAAAATAGTCGTTGACCAGGCGAAAGGAAGTAGGAAAAATCTTGAGTCTGTTTTACAAATTGTCTTAATACTCTCGAATCTTATTTCACATCTGATCAGGTACAAACACAGACGACTTTGCTGGATATCGTGCTTGCAAATGTTTGCATGGATTCCACCGCACCCATATGTTAGAAAAGTGTCACAAGTGTGACTTGCACGGAGGACTCGAGTGCAAAGATGATTATGCCACTTTAAAACCTGGTTACTGGTGGGAATGGCAAAGTGAGATATATAAGAATCGGTACAGAAACTTTTCGCACTATCTATCTTCGTCTTTGCCAGCTTCAGATACTTTCTCCACTCGGTACCCCTATCCAATGCCCACACCACATAAATGCCCAAAGCAAGAATCTTGCAAAGGTGGTTTAGAATCTCCGTGTGAGATTGGATATGAAGGTCCATTATGTGGAGTATGCACTATGGGATACTACATGGAATTACAAACATGTGAAAGATGCTCATCAAAGACGTGGTTATTAGGACAGTTTTTAGTCGTTGCAGTCGTTTTGGTAGCGATTTTAATTGTGTCGTTCTGGACGAGCAAATCGAACCGAAAGAAGGCCAAGGGGCTTGCTGTTATTGACAAACTTTTATCCAAACTTAAGATCATTATAGGCTTTTATCAAGTGACCTATGGTCTTTTGGAAGCGTTCTCCTTTATAGAATGGCCAGATTCCCTGCAAGCTGTTGCCAAATATTCTGAAATACTGCAGTTGAATATCCTTCAAGTTGCGCCTATACATTGTCTTTTTCATGGTCTACAAGTTGACGCATTTGCCAATTTAATTGCAATTATGACAATAAATGCCTTAGTTATCTGTTTCTGCGGTGTTGGCTACTGGCTGCGCAAGGCAGTCATCGCAAGAAAGCAAATCCTAAGCGAACAAGAGAAGGCCGACGCAATTTCCGAGACGAAGCAGTTCGCTTACAGGAATCTATTTTTCTTTTTGTACGTAACGTACCTAAGCACTTGTGTTAAGACAGCCAGCGTGTTTCCACTTGCCTGCCAGAAGATTTGCTTGAACGAAAAAGAAGAGCAATGTTCCAATTACTTAAAAACAGATTACAGCGTGAAATGCCATGAGCCGCGGTACAACCATTTGGTTATTGTAGCGTACATTGCTACTGTCTACGTGCTTTGTCTCCCTACCTTTTCATTCATCGCCCTTTGGAGACTGAAAACGATCATATTTGCCACCAGAGACAGTAAAACAACCCTGGATTCAAGAAGACCAAAGAACGAAATCGTAACAGGACTCAGTTTTCTGTTTGAAAACTACAAACCTCGAAATTGGTATTGGGAAATTGTTGAAATGTCTCGCAAAGTTATTATTACGTCGGTCATGATTGTCGTTGGAAAACAGACCAGATCCTACATCGGCTTAACATGGGTTGTCGCGGGCATGTATGGAGTACTATTTGCATGGACGAGTCCCATTCAAGACTCTACAGAAAACATACTGATGGTGACGTCCCTTGCTGTTACTTGTCTCAACCTGGGTATTGGAGCTGTGAGTAGAATACCAGCAGAGAACATTTCAGCTTCGGTAGATTCGCATATGGATACCGTTTTATTCAAGATCCTTGTAGTGGGAGCAAATACCTTGGTAATCGGCCTTGTTGGTGGTGAGTTCAAACAATTTTTTTCAATAGAATCTCTAAAAAAATCTTTTGAAGAGTTGTAAAAATTTTTTAACGCATCCTCAATCGCTTTTTGAGCTACGTTTCTTTTTGAATCATTGTATTTTGAAAAATCACTGACGAAGAACGTTTCTTGATTACCAGGTAATATCCAAGATATTAGATTTCATCATTTTTCATGTTCTCTACGTAGAGAGTGCAAATTTAATTACTGTAAAATCACACACTTGACAATTCAAAGTTGCTACAATCAGAAGTATCTTTTTTTCTTTTATTTCTTTAAGTTCAATATGCCGTACACGTGTTTCAGTACCTTAAAACGTGGATCAGAGATCCCCGTCTGTCCATTTCTTGTTGCCTGGCAATGCTTCTTCCTCTTTCTGATCTGGGTGGAGAAATGCACCTGGATCATTTGACTGAAACGAGCGTTCCATGTGATGAGCTGCATGACGAAGATGTAGATCTGCAGGAAGTTCTCAGCACAGCAAAAAATAATGGTAATGCTGAGGTGCGTTTTCAAGGACTGGAAAACAGTGTGTTGATTGAGAATTGCCATTGTCAAGAGGTCGACCTCAAGGAACCTAAATGCCATCAAGAGACGCAAACAGAGATCTTCATATCTTTTGCCACTAAGAGTTTGACGCAGGAAGCAACGCATAAATAAGTACATTCCTTTAGGTAAGGAATCTGCTTCATTTCGCATTTAACTTAAGGCAGTTTTCTTTATTTTCATTTAAACATTTCAACCTGAAAGTACGTTAATCCGTCGTACAGTCTTCTCCGTAAAATGCATCATTTCATGTCATTAAAAAAAAATGGATGTTGGTCAAAATAACCGAATGGTATGTTAGAGATAGCGATTAAATTGATTACTCCAAGTCTCAATTGTATTTTCCGGGCTTGACCTTCCAGTCCCAGTTCAAGTTTGTGTTTCAGTTTGAATCCTACTTCAATTTCGAGTCGAATTGTAACTCCATATCAGATGTGTGTTTGCGTACCTGTTTGATTGAGTTTGAATTGAACCGTGAATTCGATTTTGTCTTGGTTGACTCGTTTACAAAAACATTTCTGATTACTTTGCTATTATTACTTTTAGATCAAAAATCGTCCTCAAGGAGATTATTCCTTGCAACATTGTACAATGCGCACAGCAAACCGACGCCTATATGGAAGTAAACGGTTCCAACTATACTACTAACGCCAAAAGGCGGATAAAAGCGAGAATTTTACGCTGTACCATTTTAGCATGCCAGAAAAACAAGGAGGTCTTCATATTTTTTAGACAAATTTACCCATCACAAGTTTATTCAGCATAACACTACTTCAAGATCTGAACCATGTACACTCATTTTAAAAAAAAATGTCATGCCAAGCAGAATGTTAAACGTTTTACGCTATTATCAGTGCCTGTATCACAGTGGATCCTTAACAGCGTTTTCATTTACGTTTCAGGCTGACGTTTGACGTTGTGAGGTTTTAAGCTTAACAATGTCAAGTTGTTCTTCGAAAGTGACACAGAATAACTGCACAATATGTAGTTAGCAAGTAGTTTTTCGAAACACGTGTTACAATTTCGCGTTCTTGTAAGTATTGAAGCGAGTTTGCACGAATCGATCAGTGTAGCTCTAAAAATATTGTTAGAAAATGGATTGCACCTCATTGTACAACTGAGCTTTTGTAGTCGCGCCAAAAACGTAGCTTGTGAGACCTTACGTGGCAGGCGTTCGAAGAGGAAGAGGCGGGGAAAGGGGCATTCGGGCATACTAACACGCCCCTTGAGTTTTTGGGCGCCCGAATTCCCCCTTTACCTTCCCTTCCGAACGTCTTTCACGCAGAATAGTTAGCGTTCGCGCGCTTTTTAGTCTCGCTTGCGTAAGCAGCAAGACTCATAATCTGCAAGCCGTTTTTCCTCGTATTTTGGACACAAAAGGGCGTTGGGGTGCCAGGCGTTCCTAGCGGAGACCGTGGAAACTGGGAATAAGAACCGTTGCGCGACCGAAGCCACGCATGTTTTGAGAAGAAAGCTTAGGAAAGATTAATAAATGAGATTTAGAGCTTTTCCGGAACGGGTCGGTCTACGAAATTCTATCGCTTGAGAAAGTTGATAACATTGGAACACATGAACACTTCAGTGGTCGAAAAAAAAGAAAATAAGAATCTTAATTAGCAAAGGCTAGCTGGTCGAATGTTGTAAACGTTTATTGTTGCAAATGAGTCTTTTGAGGAGCATGCGGTTTATTTTCGGCGATGATTGAAAGGACGTCCCATGTTCTCATAACGATGTCATTCCTCTCGAGTCGAGGCTCTTGAATTTTCGTGTAATTATACAGGCGTATAGCCTGCGACCGCAGACGTATCTCCAGTCGCCGCTAACACGCCTACTAAACCAATTCAGAAAAAATTCGTCGAATACGATATAAAAAGTAAATGTCCTGAAGAATACTCGACCGTCGATAAAGTAGGAAATGAAAAACCGTCAATGAGTAAATCCTGTTGCGTCTAGAGTTAATCGCCTTCTCATTTCGTACCTAATCTCTAAGCAAGCGAGACTTAACGCCGATATTAAGAGCGTTCTTGTCAGTTAAAAGGTCGGTGGCTCCACCGGTCTGGACAACACACCAGCTAGTCTTTTGAAATGAAACGACGGTGCCAGCGTTAAAGTTTCCTCGGTTACGCACATAGTTTATTTCTCTTTGTCGACTGGCTAAGCGTCTGATAGTGGAAGAAAGCAAAGGTGGTGCCATTGTACAAGTGTGGTGGACAGGCAATCATGGATACCTATCGACCGATTAATACTTCCAGTTGTATCCAGAATTTCTGAGGTGGTGAACGTCACCTTCA
>OZ037996.1:12352131-12409631 GCA_964035705.1 Porites rus
CACTGCCTCATATCAAACAAATCTGTCCCCCAAGCATTGTATCAACAGTTACAGACGAAAGAATTTGACCAAGTTAGCACTTCACATAAGAGCTAATTCAAATAACGAATGAAAAAGATTTTAAGTGCAAAAACCCCAAAACAACGAAAAAGAAATACTGAAGCTTAAGAAAACTCTGGTGCAAACGCAAGACACGTTAGCGAGCGAATATAACCACCTTTCAGGCTACACGGAAGTGTATCTTACAATGACTAAGTTATGTAATATAGTTGCGATGACATGAAAATATCATTTATTTACCCAACAAATACTTAGGAGCTCGGACGCATTTGTTGGAGAAGTTGGTGCTTTCCAGTTCGAACTTTGGAAGTGTACATTTATAGAGATACTTTTCAGCTACTGCACTGTGGTAAGAATGAACGCAATGTGCACTGTATAAAGTTTGTTCAGCTCTCAATACTCCTTAAATGTATAAGAACCATTTCAGTCTTCGTCGCAGGAAATTAAAGATTCTTTAATGCGAATTTTTAGTGTATCCCACAAGCAAAATAATCATTCAAAGGGTTTATTACTGGTTAGGGTTATCAGATCGGAAAAGAATTAGAGACAGAATTAGGTTTAAGATCATTTGTAAGAATCTTACCCTGAAAGCTCTTCTCATTTCCTTCCAGTCGCGCCGTACCGAGGCACGGATTGTAGCCATGAGTTCTATGAACCTATCAGTCCTTACTCCTGGGCTTGTCTGAAAACAAATACAACTAATCAGTTTTACAGAACGACAGAATGCTGTGTGCTGCCGTACTGTATCGTATGTAGTGTAACGGGTTCTGTTGATAGGAATACAACTTGATTTGATGTAAAGAGTTGCGCAGGCTGGATAAATTAGGAGTGTGCTAGTCCATAAAGATCAACGAAAAAGTACGAGTTGTATGCAGTTTGCTGGAAATTTTGTTTGTATATTACTATTGTGTCCAATCCGACTCGAAATCCGAAAATAGTCAAACCTCTCATAACGGGGTATCTCTCATTACGGACAATTCTATTGGTCCCAAAGACACTAAATTTCACTGTATAATTCCCACATCGCATAATAGGAACACCTTTGTAAAGGGGACACTTGACTCTGTTTCTTTGCTGTACGTATTAGGTTGGTCTGACTCAACATGAAAAATTAACACAAGCAGGATTGAAACAAAAGGGATTTTAATAGCAACTGGCTTATCTCTGGGCAGCCTTTCAGAAGATTAGGAATGGCATTGCTACACCATGCAGTCATTTGACTGGGTGCTTATGAGGAAGGCTGGACCACACTTTAAATGATCGTCGTTTTGCCCTTAGTAACACTCACCGGAATTCGGGTGTTTTGTAGCTTGGGTCTAGCGAGAGAATTGCTATCTTGTGACTTAAGGTTCAACACAAAATGTCGCATAAAATCTTTGTATTCGATTCTGAAAAAAGAGACAATACTCGATTAATGTCTGGCACATTCGCCAATAGTCTTAACAAAGAAAATTACTGATCTATACGCCTTAAAGCGTCACTTCAACAAGGTATAACACAAGTCCCCCCTTCTTCAAGTTCTCGGAATATCGATGAAACAAAAGTACAACCAGCATCAAACTATCATAAGTTAAGACTTCTTCAAGTTTTCATGTTCTGTTTGCCACTTTGTAGCCATGTATTAAAAAATTGAAACATGCTCCCCCTCGCTCCCCCGACTACGCAGGGTGGGAGGACAGAAGGACATATCCAAAATATAAAAAGGCCATTTCCTAGTTCCAAAAACCCACACTTTCAAAACGAGGCTAAATGCAAAAACGTTCTTTAGATAACGAGTCTCATTAACATTTGCACGAGAAAGAAGTCGTTTTCATATCAATGGTTTCGCACTTAGTCTCGCCTTGAAACAGAGGCCTCGCGAGACTCAGAAATGACCTATTGTCGCATCTATCGAACCAGCCACAACTTCAAGGAGGTTTTCGTTTCTTTTGTTTCATGTTTTAGAAAACCTAAGCTGGTTCACAAAACGTACCCTCCTTTTTCCTCGCTGCTGTGTTTCCTCCACAAAGACAACAATTCGTTTGGGCTGAGCTCAATATCGTGCTTCCATAAAATAACTTAAACAGAAATAAACAAATGGAGTATTAGTTTCCATCAACTCGACATAAACAGTCACAGCTTGGAACCATAAAATGCGACTAAAACAGCGGTAAAAAAAGAAAACAAAAACAAACAAACAAACAAACACAAGCAGGTAAGCAAGAAAAACAAAACAAAAGATCGAAACACACCTCTAAGTTGCTCAAAGTTAACGACTCCTTTGTTTCCGCTGTCGATGTTTCTGAAAGATTTCTGCATCTGCTGCCAACGACGACAAACCTAAAAAACGAACAAACAGTACAATAGACAGTATAACTGGGTGCTTTGGTTGTCATTCAGTAGCATGAAAAGAACCTGGAAGATGCCAAACATGTATGGTATACGGAAAATCATTCGGTCTGACCCTATTGAGAGTGAAATACTGCATAGATGATCGAAAGAGGTCATAACCCTCTTTTCTCCTACAGTAATAATTTTAATGTTTTCGTTATCGACAACATTACATTCAAGACCTACCGCGTCTTTAATTTTTCTTTCCACATCAGTTGCTGAAGGAGGCGGTGTCAGTGATTCAGGTGATGGAATCCTGGCAGGTGAACGTACTGGCGACATTGCGGGCTCAGAAATCTGCAACAAACGCGCGCAAATAAATTATGACAATAACAACTTGTCGAAAGATGACAAAGCTTACCACCCCATAAGTTTGTAAACAAAAAATGAATTGCATATGGTTGAAGACTTAGTAACCAGCTTTACGCTTAAATAGTATTAACTCAAAACCGCATTTATAATAGCAATTTTCTTTGAAAAGGCCTGTGTAGCTGTTGGTTTTGTTAGGGTCGGGAGCGCGTCCGAGCAGCAAAGCCGCCGGGAGAATGGGACAGAGAATGGCGCTCGTTCCCGCCGGCGCTTTTGCCGCTTCGCCACTGAATGGCGCGCTCACCGAACAAAACCACCGGCTACGTAGGCTTCTTTGAAAAGAACTTTCCTTGATAGTATAAATGGAAAAGTATGGAATTTTTCATCCTTAGTATCAAGGCAAGACCAAAACGTATCAAGGCAAACTTGTCAATGTAAATAAAGCTTAAGAACTGAAAAAGCCTTTCGGGTTCAACTGGTGTGGGTAAAAAATTCGAAAGCGGCGAGCTCACCCTTCTATCGCGTGACTGAGGGGGTGTCGTGGATGCCACTCGTATAACATCTGTTCGCATGGAGAAAATCTTCAGAAAATCCCTGTAATCTACTTTGCCTTCAGCGTTCTTTGGAAGTTTACTCCAAATATAACTGAATTGATCGCTGCTCATACGGAATGCATGTTCGTTGAGTATTTCATGCAGAGCCGGGCCGCTGATTGTCCCCGTGTGGTGGGTGTCTTCATCTGTGAAAGCCTGGGAATAAAACAATCCGAGTCAAATTAAGCGAATTATGCCCTAAAAGCAAAGAGACAGAAATCAAGTGGCTTATAAACTCAAAACAAGAGTATCTTTTCTGACGAGAGAGCTTTTGGAGAACAAACCCATCCGAAATATTATTTTCAGTTCCGAAAAGTGCCAACAACAGCAAGAAGATTTTCGACCGACAGTGTAGTTTTACGTAGCTTAAATGGATTACTGTGGGCATTTGAAAGTAGGGACGGTTCAACGATGCCTGGCGCTCGAAAATAGGATAACATGCACATATAACACCATTGAGGTTTAAATGCACGGTCGCAGTTACGCTCAGTATAAACGCACTCCTAACTCTTAAAGCTGCTTTTTGAGCGATCGTTACAGTGAAAACCGAACCACTCTTTTCACTGCTCCGAAGCCTAAGATCCCAAATTTGTCGAAAAATGATAAGCACCAACGATACCAAACACTCGAAACGTTGGTACTTAATTCCCTAATTTTATCGACATTTTACCTTAATTGTAATATCAGGTGATAAGTCTAAACATTAGAGCTCAACTAAATCACTTAATTGAGCTCCTACACTAGCAGATGTTTCCTCGGGTACATTGTAAAGCCATTTCACTTCCGACAGTGCCCGAAGCAAAAATTCGACAAAGCTTCAAATTTCATTTTGCAAAATGCTGAACACCATACAGCACTATCTGAAATTACTGCTAAAAAGGTTCCATTTGAATGGTGACACCACACGATTTTGTCCACAGACTCCGAAGTTGGAGCCACCTAACAAGACTGTGTTACTCGCTTAGGAAGTGAAGAGAATAAGGTGCAGTATCAATGGCTTAAGCCAGTCTCGTCAGTCAGTTAAACTTTGCTCAAACAGTGGGCAACATTGACTAGACTTTTGCTGGAAATGAAGCTTACATTAGAAAAGAAACATTAGCTTGTGTAGAGATGTCCCCCCTCCCTCAGAAAAATCGGGAGAAGAGACTCTCTTTTCCTGATTTTTTTTCTGACGGAGGGGGGACGTCTCTACACAGGCTAAGAAACATTACCTTTGCAAGACTATAAAATCTTGCCACGACAACCTCTCGCACTCTCTTTTCAACTTCAGCGTCCTTCATCCCACGATGTCGTTTGCTAACATGCTCAGCGGTTCTTTGGCGCTTGTCAGGGGAAGGGTATAAACTCTCGAGCCATTTGCGACTGGCCTAAAAAATGTAACAACACAGTGACAGCTTTAGATAAAATAGATTCTGCTGTGTCCATCTTGACATGCCAATGTGATTCCAAGTTCTAAAATCTTTACTTAACATTTAAAATATAAGAATATTTGGCACGTAGTCCACTTACCTCGGCGTCTGATTTTTGAAAGCTCTTGAAAAACTCTTCATAAGATATCAGACCTCCTTCACTCACGTTTACCTTTTTCATAAGCGTCTGAGGAATACAAAGTTTATGACGTTGATTAGAACCAGGAGATTTAAGCTATGTGACACAAAGTCCGCGGACGAATTTCCAAACCCTTCGCTCACTACCTTCATGTGGCATATGTTTTATAGAAATAAAATTGAGATTTTTAAAATTTTTGTCTCAAAGTGGATTTCACCGCCAAATCATAGAGTTGTTGAAGCATTTTTTTCACCAGTTTTGACACGAAATAATAATAACAATAATAATAATAAAACAACAACTACAACAAGGCAAAAGCACAATCAAATTAAGGTCCCTTACAAAGGCAGCGCAGCTTTGTCAGAGACTCGATCCACACATCTCGAAACTCGAAGCGTTCGAGCTTCGAGACGCGATGATCGAGTCTCGAGTTTCGAGCTTCGAGTGTCAACTTACTTTTGAGCGGTACTGTACTCGCTTCAACTCTGAATTTTCAAATAATTGGCTCTCACTAGCTACCAAGATTTAGCTAGCGATATTTCTCTTTGTCGACTTGTGCCTTGGAAAATTCAACAAACTGTAAAATGGGTCCTTAATAAAACAAATAATTTTGAAGGTATTTTGGTGCTTGTTTCTTTGTTTGTTAATTTTTTACAGCAGAGAAATAAGATGTTTTACCTGAAACTGTTTATCAGACATCACAAAACAGAATGCATTGATTATCTGATGTAAATCCTCTTTGGATATCAGTCCCATCCCATCTCGGTCAAACGCGGCGAAAGCCTGGAAAAGAACGCAATAACATCACTGCCTCTTGTTTTCTTTTCCACTCAACTAAGATAATAAGTTTAAGACTACGAAGGCAAGAGCATCCTTTTCTTGGCCTTGACGTAAACGGAAAGAATATACATGCTTTGTTTGTTGTGAAAGTGTACTTAGCTCCTCTAGCTACAATCTTGGACAGAATAAAATAGAACAACAAACCCCCATCCCCCCGCACAACCAAGAAAGCGTTGCGTGTCCCGTCCCTCTTGCAACGCCACTTCATCGCGCAGCTGGCAGACCAATGTACCCCCATGAGAGGGGTCTTGCTGTTATAGATCTTTCTGAATAAAACGTCTTACTTTCGATCCATGGTAGAAACGTTTTGCCACTACCTGCAATGTAAGTACACTTACCCTCTGAATGGTTTCAGGATTCTCACTGATCTTGCTTCTTAGTCTGTTGATAGCTGCTTCTGGGGTAAGAGAATCGTGTCTCTCAAATACAACAGGCGTGACGACTTTACCTGGCGTGTCCAGGGTAACGCGGCCATAACCTGCATGCCTGTTGTCTTCAAAAGCGCTCAGGAACTTCTCGTAGGACAGTTTGCTCTTATGCGATAGTCCACACCTACAGGAAACAAAGACGGGATTGTCAACTGATGCACATGGACTAAGCATTATTAGGGTTCCAGTTGTACCGTAGAAACCTTAAGTTTTTTTTCCTCCGGCGCGCGTAGCGGAATGTTTAGGAGTCGAGCGCAGGGCCAAGTTACGAACCGTGAGGCAGCGAGAACAATATTTTCGCGCGCGTCAATAGAAAGACTTGACCGAAACAGGAACCGCGGCACTCAAGGTAACCAATATTTAGAAGTAAGAAGGTTAAGTGAATCCTGGAACATTTTTCATGCTGCCCCTATCATCTTTTGCCCTGTTTTGTGCTCTTCCTCCTCATGAGTTGATCAAAGGGCGATTAGCGCAAATTCAGGGATACTTAAGATGTCGACTTATATATTCTATGCACGAGTATCTGTACTTAACCCATTTTGCGAGTTCAGGAGACGGAAATTCAAGAAAATAATAATAATCGCAAAAGTGATCAGTACTGACCTGTCCAGGAGTATATTGAGCTGTACATCATCCAAAAAATAGTGGAAGTCAAATAATACTTTCTGAAGCTCATATCTTGAGATGTATCCGTCCCTGTTGGTGTCAACGGTCTCAAATGCTTTCCTCAGACTTTCATAGCCGTCTCGAAAACGATCTCTACAGTCAAAAAACGAGACAAAACAGCGAATCAAAGTAATAATAAATCCCTGGAATTTAAGAGAAGACATTAGAGGGCTGAAGTTGGCATCTTACCACATCGAAGGGGATTAAGGATACGGTATTGTATTACAGAAAGTTCGAGAAACATGAGAAAATAAATGATAGAAATTTCACGGTTTGGTCTCAAGATCCCATGAATCGGTCGGTATAATACTTGCTATAATAATAAGCACATCCACATAGTGGCCTTTTTGTCTGATTCCTGGTCGAATTGGAATTTGAGAATGTTGGTTTTTGAGGAAAGGGGAAAACTGGAGTAACCGAAGAAAAACCTCTCGGAGCAAGGGAGAGAACCAACAAATAACTCAACCCACATATGGCGTCGACGCCATGCCACATTGTTGGTAGGCAAGTGATCTCACCACTGCGCCACCCTTGCTCCCCGCCCCCCTCCCCTATAATGCGATAGGTAGCTAGAAAACAAAGGGACCACTTACCTCAACTGTTGCTCGACCTCAAGAGCGGATAAGAAAGAGGCAGCCTGGGCCTGATTCCACGTGGCAGCTAAGTGCATATCCTTTATTAAGGGAAAAAATTACGACGCGATTAGTCTTTAATACACTACAACTTTATATCGAGCACTACCCCGAACCATCGGTAAGAAATGATCCTCAAAAAAAAAAAAGGAAAGAGAGCGTGCTGCACTTCAAAAATATAGTTCGATCAAAAAATTGTTTTAGCTGAACTGGAGTAGAGTAACGCGAAATAATTCCAGAGTCAAACCCCGTTAATACGGAAACTGACGGGGTCATAGAAAGTGCCCGTTTAGTCCGTTTTAAGCAGGTTGAATTTAAAGAGAATATGTAAGATGTAAGTGCTTTTTTTCCCCAGTGACAGAGCAAACTGTCCGTAATAATGAGGTGTCGGAATTAAGCATAATTTATGCGATAATTACGCACACTCGTCACAAATACTAGCTAGCATGAGTACACACCTGTTGGTTTCTGTACATGCTCTCTAGAACCTGTTGACTTTGCTGTGCTATCTGTGTACTGTGTCCATGTATATCACCGGGAGCTAGCTCCCCTCCTAACTTGGCAAGAAACTCTTTATGATCTACATAGCCATTGCCATCAGTATCATATCTGCACAAAGAAAAGGGTGATAATTAAACAAACAAAAGAACAACAAAAGTGAAGTAAAACACACATTTCGCTGACTGAATTGTGAATAGTTTTTATTGGGAGTTTGGCAATATGTTCAAGTGAGAGGTGGGAAAAGACAGTAAGGAAGACAAGGAAAATATTCCCCGGTGTTCTTCCCGCTGTCTCGCGCGCACTTTACCATTCAATAATTGCTAATTGTAGCATTCAAGCATCTATCTTTCTGTCTTTTGTTATTCTTTATTTAAATGCGACCAATCGACAGGTTCTCTCATTTGACACTTAAACAATTTTGTTTTGCTACTTTTTCTTAACTTCTTGCCACTTCTTTCCTGAATTCTGCCGCCTAAGGACACATCGCAGTTGAAACAGCAAAGCGAGTTTAAGTCTAGTTAACTCTAACATCACCATTTTTTTCTAACTGTTTCTTATAGAATTGATTACAAGAACTGGTTTAAAACGACCTAAAATCATGAAATTTTATCTGACATATCCTTTGTTCTCATAACTCATTCGTTTAATGATACAATCATATTTATTTATAAAAAGAAATTGGACTGTGTCACCTCTAGAGCTTTAAGGGTTAAGCTGAACTAATAACATACTTGTTCCAAAGTTTATTGAACTCTTCTTTGTTGAGCGGTATCTGGTATTTATACAGGACTTTCCTGAGCTCCTTCTTGGAGACAATCCCATTCCCATCACGATCAAAGGTCAGGAAGGCTTTAGCTACATCTTCGTTTTGTTCCCAAGCTTTTCTTTTGATGACCTCGTCTGCCTGTTCTGCAGTCATGTAGTTCAGATCTTGCGTTTCGTTAAAGCTACATGTGACGGAAACAACGAAAATCCCATCAACGTCTAATTCCTTGTCAGAAAGAAGATTTTTAAAAACTGTATCACACTCTTTAGTACCTGAATCTGGTAATTTCAAAGTAGAGACGGATTATCTGCCTGAGAGGGGTTATCCGTTGGATAATTCGCGCCATACAGATAATGCGTCTTAATTTGAAACTGGAAAGGTCTTAATCTTGGATGGACAATCCGCCTTTACTTTAAATATCCATCTGTTTTACCGTCAATTTTGACGGATTTTGAAGATTGATTATCCGTCTCAGACGGATAATCCGTCTCTGGTGTGAAAACAGCTAATGAGTAATACAATCAAGGCAACAGGCTCGTGTAGCTGTTATATTTTAACATTTTTCTGCCGTATCCAGGGATATCCTTTACCTGTGATTTGAGTACAACCAAGGATGTCCTTCTTCGACCTTTTCCACATGTTCAAACCGTTTAAGGAATTCTCTGTAGTTCAGTTTAGCTCCCTTCTGTATGCCAAGGTTCGTCATCAGTTTGTCAAAGTCTTCATCCGATAACATGAACATGAATGAGTCCAGGATCCGTCTGAATTCTGGTCGAGTTATGAGGCCGTTGCGATCAAAGTCAATCTTTTGGAACGCTACACGCAAATCCTGCGGAACACAATAAGAAAAGTACGAAAGAAGATTTTAGATGACAAACGTTAACATCGCCTTGTGTTCATGTCTAAAAACAGTGATCAGAGTCAAAAAATCACAGAAAGAAAAGATGATTCGGTTGTAGAGTAGTTAACAAAGCAAGTGTGAATGAGCATAAATTCTCGGTTTATATTACCTGAAAATTCTCCCTAAGTTTGGTTCTCAGTCTTGCTTCCACGACACTTGCTTTCATGGACTCTTCCTGAGGAATTGGAAGGTTATACCTGAAAAAAGGGGAAAAGATAAATGTCTCTCAGTTTACTTCTTCAGAATCAGATCTGGAGTGATGTGACCCTTAGGGTTGTGTGCTGGTGACTGATATACAACGAAATTTCCCTTGCGGTCTTAAGCTTTAAAGGTATCACACCTGTAAAATTCTAAAGAAATTAAACTATGTTTTGGTATTACTTTCAAACTCTAAAAAACACATTGGAATCAAACAAAACCCTGGAATAAGGTTCAGTTTTATTTCAAATAACTTTTCTACTAAATCTCAACCATAAGTGCCCGTCTTTGACTTAAGGTGGTTTGACTTCAAGGTGGCCGTCAAGTTTAGGTCTGTCAAACGATAATTAAAGTGAATATTCCACAAATTGTTGTTTCACGTTTGTTCTGTTCTTATCAGTAAAGTTGAGTAATGTTTACTTATTTTTATAATTTTTTTAGCGTTATCAGCAGTGTACACGGAGTTGGATCAGAGGGTGCAAAACATTGTACCTGTGGCTTGGGTATTCTGTTACCCTCTCCCCCACACCAAACGAACGTCGATCCTGAAAGTTGTCCAAGAATTCCATGTAGGACAATTTTCCTTTGTGAAATCCCAGCCTGAAAAAATAGTCAGTTATACAAATCATTAGCCGTCGTAATCTGCGATCTTTTGAATTTCCCAGCTATAATGCCTCGCCCCCGCCGCTCGCGATCGCTTATTTAGAGACATCTTCGTTTATCATTGAGGAAAGCAGGGTTGGAGGGAGAGACAAAAGAGGAAGAAAGAAAAGCGACTTTCTCTTTTCTCTATTTTGGTATCCCATCATCAATTACTCGCGCACCGTGCTCATCTCAACCCTCCCTCCGCCCCCCGCACTAAAATCTACGCTCCTCGCTCGCTTCTCCTTAGAAAAACCTGCGGATGATAACCTGTCCACAAACGTTTTTTTTTTTCCTTTCTTTTCTTTGTTGTTGTTGTTGTTTTTTTACCGACTTTTGCGAGCAGTCGACCGAAGCAAGCGCGTAAGAACGAGCGGTCAATATTTCCCCCGCGGTTTAAATTTTCAAACGCGCGCTCGGTGATCTCTACAGAGAAAATAGCGAGTCGGTGAAAAGGCTAGTGTAGAAGGTAGCGAGCTCAAAAGAATTAACCAATCGCAACAAAGAAAGTGTACCTCGCGCTCAGAATGCGAAATTGATCATCATTCATGTACAGACCCAGACTGTCCAACACCTGCAGAAGTTAAAAACAAATAAATAAATACACGAACATTTCCCACGAAGGCTAATCATCTACTTTGAACCTATTTTTTCTCTTGAATAGAACCAAATTAACACATACCATTCTGAATTCTTTTCTCGAAATTTTCCCATCTCCATCACTGTCAAATTTTACAAACGTTTTTCTGAAATCTGGAGACCGCTGGGCAATGTACTCCTGAAAAGCAAATGCACATACCGTGAAAATAAGGCATAACTGAGGTGTCCAGTGTTTCAAATATTCATAAATACCTTGAGTATATCCATGCATTCATTGGCTGTTTTCTGGCCAGTCAGATTTTGTGCTCTCTCTTCTGCCAATTCCAATCTGAAAAATTGCAACCATTAAAAAGTAGCCCAGGATTAAGCAAAAAAAATGCAAACAAAATTTAACACCACGTGTACTTCACTGATACCATTGTTAAAAGCTTTTTGCGAAATTTGACTGTTTCATTATTCAATAAGATTCGTACCTCGTAGATTGATCCTGCTTCATGAACTGCACTTTTGCTTCGTTTTCATCGTGAATTCGAGTGCTCAACCCATTGATGTCTCCCCCAATAATATCTACGCCCTAAAGATAGGATATTATAAACTTCGTGAACGGTTTGAACTGATGAGCCAAGTCATAGGTATATCGAGTATGAAAGTTGTGTAGAAGAGTAGTCTTGGATGGGACTGCTACGATAATTAACAATTATTCCTCGAGCCCGAATGGGCTCTGAGTCAATAGCCGGCCTCATGGGCTATTGACTCAGAGGCCATGAGGGCGAGAGGAATAATTGTTTTAGTAAAATCCAACTAGTTGGTCAAAAATATCAAGAATACAAATTTTTAGCTAGTTAAAGCTAGACTTTAATCCCTTTCTGCTGCCAAAAAGCTCGCGCTTTTCACTTCTATTGGGCTATAACATATAGCATAGTAGTAGCTCAACCAATCAGAACGCAGCATTGATAATAGACCACTAGTTGGATTTTACTAAAGACTAACACCTCTGAGTCAAAGTGAGTTGCGTATCGTCAGAAGATGCGATTAAACTCCAGACATCTAGGTATCTTTCGAACTAGTGTCGCAGGCTTATGCTAAGGTCATCGCATGCAACAAAGTTGTGCCATGTAAATCAGCCTTATGGATTTAATACTGCACTGTAAATAACATGTAGTTCCCCTTACCAGCTTGCTAAGAAATTCTTGAAAATCAATCGTACCATCTGCATTCTCATCACAGCGACTCCACATCCTTGCAAAGATAAATTACGATACATAGTCAATAAATAGGCCCTTTCCGAGTTCCCCTGACCTCTGTATCAAAACGAGGTTAGGTGCTCAGCCTTTGATATGAAAATGATTTTTCGTTCTCATGCAAATCACACTCATTTTCACAACTTGAACCTTATTATGAAAGTAAGGGTTTTTGGAACTCGGGAAGTGGCCCATTAGTACTGTAAACAATGAATTAGCCTGTTCCAGGCTATCAGATCGTAACGATGACGTGTTAGTGAACGGAACGCGAAAATCTGAACGCGAGACCTGGGAAAAGGGAACGGTGGGGGGAAAAAAAGGAAGGGAGCCCCTCCTCTCCCCAGTTCCCTCCCGTTTAATGTTCGTGCTCGCGCTTTCTCCCACTCGCAGAAACGACCATCTCGGAGCCTGAAACAGACTAAAAATGAATCGGCCTTAAACGTCACCCCTGCATATTGGGACTTACAGGTCAAAGTGGTCCTCTGAAACAGGAAGGCAGTATCTTTCCAGTAGCTGCTTTAGTTCGTTACGTGAAATGGAGCCATCTCTATCACCGTCAATACCTAGGTACGCTGATGCTATTGCCTTCCAATTATCTGTGATCTTGGATCGTAAGATGTCTTCCACCTACATATAAACCAGAAAGAAATATCTACATCACGCAAGTTTGGCATTAGTATCTTCTTATTCACTGATTCCTAAAGAGACCCTGCTGTACGTTAGGCCGAGGGTAATTCAGTAGCTATGGCCCATGGCATCAAAATTGCATGCCCCCTGGGCCTCTTGTACAAATGCATTTGAATGACAACTTATTTTCATATGAAAGAATAAGCACCAGGACTCATTTTGAAAAAAAAAGGAGGGCTACATGTTGTTTGGAAATTGCTCAATACTGCCAATTTTGTTAGGTTTGTGTACTTTTTGTCAGAAACCAGCAGTAGACAATCAAGGAACTTACAGTTGACCAGGCCATCACAGCAGGAGGAGAAACACTTTTGGGTGAGTGATCTGATATCAGCCATGGGTGGGCATCCTAGAAACATAACACAGCAAAAACAGTTATAGTAACAATCAAGTAGGTTTTTATAATAAGTTACTGCAAGTTCTAGATTTTGGCACAGCAAGTGTCCTTCCTTTCTTGTCGAGATGACTACTACATTGCATATGATTTTTAAACATTTGATATTTTAAAAAGCGCTCACATACAGTAAATCATTAAGGAAATCTGGTTAAGGCCGTGTTTATCGCTGTGTATTGCCGGTTAGCTGCAAATTCCAATCTAAACCAGGGTGAAAAAGAGTTGTCCCAAAACCTTTTGGCCAGGATTGTGGCTTTGGAATTCCTCATTTCTTAAAGCTCAAACAAAATCGCTTCTGGTAAGAAATTTTCCTGTCACCTTCTCACTAAATGATAAACTCTGACAAAGATGAAATGGGCGTGAGGAAACAAAATTTGAGTTCTTCCTGTTTTTTTCCCTTGACCCTGGACTTAAGGGGTGGGGCTGAAAAAATTAATTTTCAAGGCAGTAGGGTAGGTAAAGATATTTCGTTCCATAGAGCTGGACTGTCTGCTATTTCTAAACACTACTGTAGTATACACATGTATTACCTTTGTTTCTCTTTGCTCAAATCTGTCCAGGAATTCCAAATAGGACACATAACCTTTGTTGTAAGGATCAATCTTGGCCATTAGCTCATGAAACTGCTGTTGGCTCATTCGAAAACAGAAGCTTTCCAACACGCGTCTAAAATCACGTTTGGTGACACGCCCATCTCTATTCTGCAACGCAAACAGTTGTTATAATGTAATTAATTAATATAGGGATATGATAAATATAGTTCATGTTCCGTTTGTAGTGTACGTCATTTGTGAACAAATTTCAAATGCTATGGAGCAAAAGCAACAGTACACATGAATAAGGCCAAGGCTGTGCTCTAAGGAAAATTGAAGGAAGCCCAGTGTTCTGAACCTGTAAAAACTAGGGTGCCCAGCATATGATTTGTATGAAAAGAAAATAAGACTTCTGAGTCACTCAAGAGGAAAAGTTGGGCCCCAGGGGCCACTGGGCTCTGCTAGAGCACAGCCCTTAAGGCACTAGTTAACCATTTCCCATGAACAGACTTTTTTAAACTTTATGTGGAGCCCTGAATATGGTTGAGAGTTATTCTAAGATTTTGTGACAGGCTTAACAGGCATGTTAGGTTCCATGAAAAAGCCAAATCAGGAATGGGTTAAAGGAAATTCAGAGGGCGAGTTGAATGACAGTATCTGACTGTATTCAAACCTCTTCAAATAAAGTATGAACTTGAAAGGTATTCTCAAAGGTATAGTTGGGAGAGAAATTTTCTGGAAAACACACTGGCAGAATGCAAACACAGAGATCAAGCTTCCTGAAAATATGTTCATAAACACCGCCATATGTACTATCGAACTTACATTACTTCAAATGAACATAAATTTTTAAAAGTTAATGCAGTTATTTTTTAGTTACTTACATCATCAAAAACAAGAAATGCTTGCTTGACAGATGAGAAGCTGTTCATAATCTTATCATGAAGAAGCTTCCAAATATCCTCTGTTGTTGGCATGGCTTCTGCCTCACGTACTGGGTTGTACCTAGCAATGTGTTCAAGGAAAGATTGATCAATAAGATATTATCACCAAGCACAAAATACTGAATATTCATTTAGGCAAACAACTATGGGCACCAACATTTAAAAGGAGCTTAACAACCAGCTTAAATAAAGTTTCCAAGACTTGCTAAGATATGTAGACTCGTGTTTAAATTCCAAACTTAGTGACAAAAAAATAAACTCGGTGAGACGGATGATAGAGTAGTACAAAACAGATGCAAAATTTTAACACCCCAAGAATACCTCAAGATCACCCATGTACCAAAATTTTCAGAGATTGGTACTTTTGTACACACATGTACAGTGTATGTCTGATCTTATTTGCCATCCCTGCTATTGTCAAATTATTTTTACTTCTGAAATGAGCTAACTGACATCACAAAACAGTCACAAAAGAGCATACTGGTGACTTGGTTTGATTGGAATAGTCTGTCCATTTCCCTTGCTAACTGGCATTTGGAATTTATTGAGGAACTGTTGGTATGATATTTTGTGATTAGCCCGGATCCCACATCTGTAAATGCAATAAAATAGTTTAATACATGTACATGCAATTTAATTTTATTCATAGGCATGCAAGGTGCAATGGAAGAAGTCCTAACTGCCAACTTTAGTGTATGATCTTACAAAACATAAACACTTAAGAAAAGAGCAGAAATAAAAAGATTGAAGTATTACACAGCCACATGCCAGGGCTCTAAGGATTGTTCAGCAAAGCCCAGTTTAAGCTTTGAAGCTATAAATCCAGGGTGTGTAGTATATCAGTTTAGTGCCAAATCTATCTCCTGGTTGCACTTAGACCAAAGCATTAAAGTAGCAAAGGGATATTGGAGTGGCTTGAGCACAGACCTGACTTGAATAAGTGTGAATAAACTGAACTGAACTAATGTAGACTAATGAATTTTTTTCCCCATTACCTGTCCATAAGCTCCAAAAACAATTTGTCTGACATTGGAAAGGCAAAGTTAAAGAGAACTCGTTTGAGTTCATCCAGGGTGACAAAGCCATCACCGCGCTTGTCAAATGCCACAAATGCACGGCTTATGTTGCCATGGTTTTCAAGCATCTGAGGTGAGAGAAAAGAATTGTTAGAATTATAAAAGCTGAGTATAGGAGTGCTTTCTATTTGAAATGCATGGACATGTTTAGATGAGTTGTCAAGAACTCCTAATTGCTTTGTGGGTAAACGAACTACAACTACTACTACATACAAATTCTCAACACTGATCTCCATACAGGTTGTACATAAAGAAAAGTTGGATCAAACAACTGTTAAAAGATCAAAGCATTTTTTCATTTTTGGAGGAAATTAATTTTTGTCACTATAGGGACTAAAAGGGTCAACAACTAAACTTAAGCAGTGTACCTTCTTTCTGAGTTTCAGTTCCAAGTCTGTTATTGTGAGCACTGGGGGAGATTGCTTGGCGGTATGACTTGATCGTGGTCTGCTGTTTACTGCTGCAAGCTTCACTAGATGCTGATCCTCAACTAGGTTTTGGCAAACAAAACAATATTATTAAACGTGACTTAAGTTACAAGCTATGCCTTGGCATTTAATTTTGCTTACACAAAAATATCTTCAAACATCATTTTAGGTTATTTTTGGCAAACCAGCCTTAATTCTTCCAATGTTTGGACACTTGACAAAAGTGCAGTATAATAATCTTTGATAGGAAGTGGATCCACAAGAATACACCTAACAATGTTTCTGCAACAACTTCTGCAAATAATGAAAGATAATTCAGTTTCGGTAATACCTAAATACTCAACTGACAATGAAGTAGTCAATACAAAAAATACATTTTGTACAAAATCATTAATATAATCACTCTACTAAAAGCATACTCTGTGGTCTCTTGTGAAGTTTGTAAATTGCCTTCGGAGTTTTCCTGTTTTTTTCATAAGTCAATTTCTTTCCTTCCAATGAGTAGGCAAATAGTTTCCCTTCACCAACATGGTCTTGCAATAACATTTGGCCAAGAGGCATTTTTTTCGTTATGACTGGGAAAGTCAAAGATCTTTTGCGACTTTTTGTTTGTAAACTATGCTTCTCTGTTGGTTTGTAAAATGAAAAACTATTTTTTAAATTATCAACAGCATAGCCTTGATTTGGTCTTTTCAGCTGTGCTCCAAGTTTGAAAGGAACATCCATGGCCAAAAACATTTTGATCACAAACTCTAATGGATCAATTCAGAAAACGATGCAGAAAGTAGTTTAGACTTTTATGTCTTCAAGCATTTGAAGGCAGATGTTTGTCGCTTGAGGAAGTTATTGGAGTGGTAGCAATGTTGCTATGGTGTTTTGTTACAATAATTTGTGACAAGTAAAAAGTTAATATTTAATTACCTTCTTAACTTAAGCAGAAAACTGATTAAATTTTGAACCACAGCAATTACTCTTTTCTACATTCAATCTCAACTAGTCCTAAAACCTTATGGTAATTAAACCCCTTCCACTTTCTTCAAATCATGGCACTTATTTTGTTAAGTGTGAGAAGTTCAAACACTGAAGATTAAAATTATAATTAGTTTTAACTGCATTAGATAATTTTAGATAATGGTGCCATTATCCCTTGTGACTCAACACAAACAGTATAAATATTTTATAGCATAATATAGTAAATATTTGACATCTACCTGCCCCAGTTAAACTATACTGTTTACATTGCAGTATTATTACCCATGCATTATCATAATATTGCTGTTATACAAAAAATGACCAAAATTGTTTTTTGAAAAACAAACTTATTGAAAATATTAATATACTCATTTTCTCACACATGGTAAACAGAGGCACGAATAAACCTAAGGGATTTGGAGAGAGAAGAGAAAAACTTCTCTCTCCCAGGCCCTTAAGTACAGGCATGCCAAGATCATGAAAGGAAACAAGGAATTTCCTTTGCAAGTGATTTTCGAAGCAATGGAAATAATAATAATAATAATAATAATAATAATAATAATAATAATAATAATAATAGTAATAGTAACAGTAATAATAAAAATAATAATAATAATAATTCCATTATTTACCCTTAGCTGTATTTATAGCACTAATGCTAGTAGGCCGAGAAAATGTCTGAAACAAATAATCTAATTCAAAATAACAGGGTTAAGAATCCCAACTGGTCACAGGCAAAGCAGTTAGCCATTTATTTACAAGCATGGCCAAGGATTTGAATTCGGGACTACCATGAACAAATCCAGCAAGCGGTCAGAGCCGGACTTGAACTCAGGCCAAGCTGCCTCCACATATGGCACAGCAAAGGTTTTAAAAAAGACAGTTGCAAAAGTAGACATTAGCTAACTATACATCAATAATATTAAGACTAACATGATAACTATCATCACAAATAGATAAATTTCATTAGTAAAAGTTGGTCAAGAGTGGAAACACAATCAACACAATAATGATCACAACACTAAACTTGATGCAATTAAAAGTAACGTTATTCAACATTCTGATATTTCTAACATTATTATCAAGAATCAAAACTATCAAGTGTCAAAGTTGGTAAACTAGTTGAGGTTTGAATAAATTGGATGGCAATCGTGTATGCTTGATTATTATGCAGAAGTCCTAACACATGTAGAATAGCTTTGCGCGAATGCAGTCTGATCACACGTTTAGCAATAGTTTGAGTTCCTGTTCAACACATTGTGTAGACAAGGCACTTTCTGAGAGTTGAAAAATTGTCCATGAGATAAGGCTGTTAAAATACATCGAGCTGTTCATTGATCACGATATTAACGCTGCCATTGCAATGGATCGATAGCAAAAATGAAACACTGATAACAATCGCGATAGTGTAGTAAACTATCGATAGTTTTGATAGTTTCAATAGCAATAGCAATAGTAACTCCACTATCGCAATACTATCGCAATATCCACGTGGTTCATTGCAACACAATAATATTGAAATAGTTAAAGCTTCCCCAATAGTCACCCATACCATGAGGGTTGATTTCTCGACCAAGTCCAATACCATGGAATTACTCTTATGGCTTTTTAATACACACCAGTGTACTACATACACTGTATTTTAGAGAGTATACCACTATGGAAACAAGCTACATTTGTACAAAGATACAACTGAACCTGTCACCTACCTGCTTTCTTTATTTGACTTTTGGGTTTTGCATTTACTCCAAGTCGTTTAAGAAAATCCATATACTCCAGGGTATGACCATTACGTGTCATGTCATATTTACACCACAATCTATAAATAAATTTTAAAAAGTGTTTTAACTTCTTATAAGCAAAGGTTTTTCATAATAGTCAAGCAAATAAAATTCAATAATAAAATAAAAACATTGGTTTGGCACCATCATAATAATTCACAATGGTGATTAAAATAATGTCAGCTAGAGGAAGTTTCAGTTTTTGTTGGCATGTCTGTAAAATGGCCGGTAAGGACTCAGATCACATAGAACTCGTAATTGTTGGACTCCCATAAAGTCCTTTATCCCAAAACTATTAAATGAACAAATATAAGGGTCTGTACTCAGCAAAATGTGTGCATGGCAGTTCATTGTTTCTCAGATGATGATTTACTGCCCAGCATAGATAACCTCTATTTAATAAGCCAAGTCACATAAACAGTTTGGCTTGAATTGAGTCCAACTTGGCATTAGAAAAAGTTGTCAATTCATTTCATGCACTAGAAAATCAAATTTATTCTCACTTACACTTCTTATTACTTATCTTTCTTAAGTTTAAGTGCAACTTTCTATTTAAAAACATTAGGCCATGAAATGAGTTTTCATGAGTTTTCTACTAGCCAATAGTCAACAAGGTGAGTTAAGTGCAAAATAAGTTGACTATTTGTCTCTTAGAAAATTAAAAACAAGTATTTTTTTGAGTATGTACAATTAAGGTATTAAAAGCCAATTCAGTTTGCAGAATTCGGGATAGTATGCTGGTTGGTTTATTTCTAATTTGATCAAAGACTTTATATATTATTTTGAAGTACAGTGAACATAGCCACTACTCATTTTTTACAGGGAATGGCATAAGAAAAAACGACTAGAAAATATATTTACTTGTTGAACTGTTCATCCGTCAGTCTGAAACAAAAGTTCTCTATGACACGACGCAACTCATGCTTTTGTATTTGGCCATCTCTGTTATAATCAAACAATCTCAATGCCTTCAACACACTTTGGAACTGGCCACCCATCTAAAAGCAACACCAACAACTACAATCAATACACATAAACATACTTTAGTACTCAGGGCCGAGTTGTTCAAAGCTGGGTTAAGATAACCCAGGGTTAGTGCGAGATTAGAATTAAGGTTTGAAAGCTTAAAAAGCATTTCAGTTTTAATTCTTTTGTCTACAGGTTGATGATTGGAAGCTCTTAAAATGACACAGAAAATTATCCGAGAAAATGCTTTTGAACACAAGAAAAGAAGACCAGGGTTAAATTTAACCCTGGGTTAAGCGCTAATTGGCCTTTGAACAACTGGGCCCAGTTTGTAATGTAAGCTTGTAAACCAATAAATTTTCCTATTTTATAAATGACTACAAATTAAATCATCTGTAGAATGAAAAGGTTAAATTGAGAAGCAACCACAATGGGAAGGGAAAATGTTACAGATACACTGTTCATGTGCTCAATGCTACATTTTGATAGCTAGGCACCACTCCAAAATTTGTTATTACCATAACCATCTTTCATTATAGCCCAAAAATTTGCAAAATAATCAGATCTAATACACATAAATTGCACTCCATTCAAAAAATACAGTAAGTCCAGTGAACAGATGTAAACAAATATAAAAAAATGAAGAAATTCTTACCTTTCTTCTTAACCGATCTTCAATCTCATCCATGGCTACTTGATCTCGAGGAGATTTTGTCTGGTTGAATCTAATGCAACGAAAAAAAAAAATAGCATAACAATGATTCACTATTCTTACTTTTTCATATTCCATTATATTTAGAGCGAAAGCACCATATAAAATGTGGTTTCATTAGGAAGTGTCTACTAGTAACATAGAGAAAATCTGTAGTCAAACACCTTTCTCCTACAGTTATTAATTATTGATTTGTCAAATTTATACACACACACAATAAATAATTGCCCTAAGACCACCTTCACTGTATAGAGACAGAATTAACAAAATCTGGATGGGATTCATTAACCACCCCTTTAGCTTTTAAAACTTCCTCCCTAACCTTTGTCATTTATAAGTGATTTACAAGTCATTTGATCCTACAGCAGTAGTTTTGTCACTGCCTGCTGCACACGTAACTCTACTTCTGACTAAATGTTTAATAAAAACCCCTGAAGATAGCCCATTATTGACATAATTTGCCTAGAACTAGCTTTTTGAGTAAGCCTAAAGCCCATGTCATAGGCACTTGACCTCTTCCTCCACCCAAAATTGCCAGGAAAACTCCTGAAACAAGGAGACAAAACACTTGATTAACCACAAAACAAACTTTAAAGGGACCTAACTTACTTCTGCAAGCTTCCTAACATTCGCAATCCATCTGGTGTACCTCCTCTTTGATGATACTTCTCTAAAAATTCCAAGTATGATATGGTCCCATCTCTGTTAGTTCCAACCTTGTGCCAAACAACACATAAATACAGATAAAGCATTAACACACTTGTAAATTATTTTGTGATACTTAGTACTATGAAGCGGAATGTTGCTGAAGTAAATAAGACATGAAAAATGTTAAGTAGACATAGAGTACTAAAGTGTGACATCATAAAAATGAAATTTTTGAAATTATAGGATTTGTCAGGATATTCTGAAAGAACAATGTCCAAGAGGCCTACTTGCCAAAAATGAGCATTTGGGGGCAAATTGTCTCTGAGATCGCAGCCCAGTTATGCTTACAAAACTCCATACAAACCCTTCTAAATTTTTTTGGGGTCGACCCCAAAAAAAATTAGAACGGTTTGTATGGAGTTTTCTGAGTATAACTGGGCTACGATCTCAGAGACAATTTGCCCCCAAATGCTCATTTTTGGCAAGTAGGCCTCTTGGACATTGTTCTTTCAGAATATCCTGACAAATCCCATAATTTCAAAAATTTCATTTTTATGACGTCATCACTTTAGTACTCTATTGTAGACATACATGGTAAAGCTAATGTAAAAAAAAATTGAAGTACACAACTTATGTACATTGGGTTACTCAAACATGCTGTCTAATCAACTGAAAGTTCAGTTAACAGCTCTCAGTGCACTTTTACCTTTCTAAGAAGTTGCTCAAACTGATCATCTGTGACTGGAATACAAAAAGATTCAAGGGCTCTTCTAAATTCACTCTGAGTGATGGTCTGTGTCTTCTCTGCATCAAAAGTTTGGAAAGCCTGGTAATTAAGAAGCAAAATATGAACTTAGACAATATAAAAGATGGTGGTCTAATGGTCTAAAAGCTCAGAATTACCATCCCACTCCCCCTCTACAGTGGATACCACCGGGGGGCGGGGGGGGGGGGGGGTTGCTGGATTTCAAGTGATGGGGATGATCCAAGGATTATTTGGGGTTTGAAATTTTTGATTCCAGGATTTTTTTGGGTAGGAAAATTTGGCAAGCATTTTTTTGTGTGGCCTAATTTAAGTAGGGATTTTTGGGGGTATACAAAACAATCTGAAGACTCATTGTAATGCCCGCGCATCATAGCCGCAAACACAAACATTCAATTTCTAATCTAGTTTTCGTGTTATATCATTTTATGCTTTCTGGTAAACTTTAAGGCTTGGAAATTCAGCATGGGATATTTTGGGGTTAATTTTTGGTCCAACGATTGTTTGGGGGTATCATTGGAAGCCCTAGCCATTTTTTTAGTTTTTAATATTTGCCCCATTCGATCATCCCTGTGACCTGAAACTGGGGCATACCATGCCCAGATTGATGCCAGGTAGCTTTCATACATGTAAATGTATGGTGTACTGTCCATAGCAGATGCTGTATTTCCCCTTTCATGCATAACAATTAATACCATGTCCTCTACAGACATGAAAAGGAATACCATTCATAATAAATCAAGCCTTTTGCAGCAAAAAATTGCATTTCAAAAATGAAATAGTTTGGTACAGATCTATTTCATTTGTGTCAATATAATCAATAGAACATTAAATGGCCACTTGGCGATTAAAAAATAATTATCTTCAAGTGCAATATTTTTAAACACTCAAAGAGAAATTTTGTGTCTCCATGGATCCATTTAATATCCCGAAGTTCTCTAACTTCTATAACCTTTTTGGCAGAGGCGTAAACCTTATTCACTGTTTCTTTTTAGGATTACAAACCACCCAATAAAATTTACCTGACGTAACTCGTCAGCGTTGACTCGAATCTTCTCCCTTAGTCGAGACTCGATCTCAATGAAGGTCAAATTCACATCTGGAGATTTGGGTGAACCTACAAAACACGAGACAAGAATCAAACGATTGTTGTCGTGTAACAACGCGAATGTGGACGTAAAGGAAACTGCCATGTTGTTCTGGTACACAACGAAATCAAAGCTCTGTGTATCACTCGGCTCTGTGACAATTAACAACGGTCACAAAGAAACATTTCATAAGCTCGCGCTCGATTGAAAAAGTTGTTTACATAAATATTCTGTAGCACGCGAAGGAAACTCGCATCGCAAAATAACATTCTAATTCTATAGATAGAATTCTGATTATATACTGCTCTAATATACAAAAATATAACATATTCCCTGATATAAGACTAAATTTCTCATTTTTAAATTTTCTATTCGCAAAGAAAAGTATATCCTGCCATTTAAAACAAATAAAATCACGATTGCAGTGCGTCAAAAGAGCAACAACAGACTGATGTAAAAGACGTCAAAAAGTTACTTACCAAGACTCAAACCCGAATTTCGCCTTCCCGGAGATAAAATCAAAATATTCGATACTCCTTTTGATCCACGCGGAGAAACAACCACATTGCTCCCTACACGAGAAATGTTTCGAGAAGGTGGACGATCAAGTGTTCCATAGCCAGTTGATTTACGAGAGGCTGGTCTTGGGGTGATCGCAAGAGCACGCGAGGACGGCCGAAGATCCGCAAAACTATGAACAGCGGGAGCTACAACAACCTTTGCCATCTTGCAAGATAATAATCCGTAAAACTGTAAAAGTATCACTGTTTTGTTTCAAACCTTGATCGAGAGATTGGCCTAAACAGAGCCGCCATTTTGAAGTCGTGTTGTGTGGTTGCTATCCCACTGGTGGCGTGGTGTCGTTGCTAAGCACTTCGACAGATTGTTCTTTTCCCGGGAGAAGTGTCCAATGACTTTCAAGCATGTCAATATTGCTGCCGACACAGTAAATAAATGTTTTCCAGACAAAAATACGATAATGGCTGTAAACTCTGCCTTAAAACTTAACAGGAAAAAGAAATTCTATGATATTTTGCTTGTCGAGTTCGTTGTTTTCACGCTAGCCTATGTAGCAGGCGCCGGTCATGGTTTTATTACAGGCCGCGAGAGGGGAACACTCCTTTTCTCCCCGCGCGCGTCCTCGAGATTTCTTCCTTCGCCCTAAAAAATCCGGCGCGGGCTATACGCAGGCTATTTCCAAGCCTTTTTTTCCAATAAAAAGTTTCTTTTTTCTGTTATTGAGTAAAAAAATCCTCCTGTCAATAAAGTTCATAAACTGCAGACAAGCTACATTTTATTTATTGCTTTTGATTTTGCTTCTTTTTTCAATTTTTATTTCCTTTATCGATATTTTCTCTTTAATTTCAAATATACCATATTTTCCTTTTCAATGTTCAAACAATCTGTTTCCGGTATCACTTTAAAAAAAATATCAAATTCCAGTCGCATTCTACACACCAGAAAAACTTACATGAAGTCTTTGAAGTTAAAGCCAAAAGAAAATAAATAAAAACAGTGGCATTAAAGACCTTTTGCCAACAAAAACCTTTTATTTCGGACGCTCCATGAACTTTTTACAAGCCTTCTAGGCTTCCACCAATAGATTTAAAGATAGCCTACAGTTTTGCTCAATAAAATGAGCTTTGTGAGAATCTACCAAGAGAAAGTTGTGAACTTTCTTTACAGAGTCCATCCCTTTATCCAGTTCTGACAAGCTGGCCGCTTCATAGTTCTGCAATCTGCATGAATTCAGAGTCAGACATCAGTGTAACACCGTGGCCTTCCATAAACAGCCTGTCTTAAGGGTCTTTTGAACTAAGCAAGTCTATATATGCCCCCTTGATAAGATCTTTGTCTTGAATTCAACTCCTAACTTGAACATCAAGTCTTTGGCAATCTCTTCACCTTCCAAGGCACTTTGGTTTTCTTTCATTACAACCTAATGATTAAAAAAGAATCCAGTGAAATTTACTGACCATTGCATAGATATGTAAACTTCAAAACAACCGTGACAAAAGGCATTAGCGAAAAGGGGCTAAACTTCATTTTTTTGGTGAAAATGAACATAAGAAAGTATAGTCATCATAAGGTAATAAGTCCAATTAGGCAAAAGTTGAGGTTTATAAATAAGCATTGTATTAACAAGAATCACACCAGTGACCTAATCATTGCAAAATATGGTTTTATTATCAAATATACTAAAATATGTTGTTCTTGAACCCATGGTTTCTCAAACCTCACAATAATTCAAGCAAAAAATTACTTCCCTTTGAAAGTCTAACACTGAAATTTACAGTCTAACTTTTCAAACCTCCTAGCCTGAATGAATGCATCCAAGTTTCCTTTTCTCCAGGCCCTGGTCGTTCACACGTTGGACAGTGCTATCCACTGGATAAAAAGAATCTGTTCAGTGGAGAACGCGATTGGTTTCCCTAATACTTATCCAATGGATAGCGATTTATCCGGTGGAAAGCGCTATCCAACGTTTGAACAACCGGGGCCTGGAAGTCTTTCATTCAAAGTCACATACAGTTCAAGTAAAAAACAAAATACTCCACTGAGGGAAAAAACAAAATCAAAACAAACCTCTAATTCCATAAAATGTCCCAGGCCTTCAACCTCATCACAGTGTATTCTAGTCTGTCCCACAAGATGCAGCAATCGTTTTTTCTTAACAATACCTTAATAAGTTGAATTTAATTGTCACCAAAACATGTAATGATAATGATGAGGACAAAAACAATGATGGTAAGAAGAACATGAGAGTTACTAATAACAGCTCGGTCAATTTCTTACACGTATGACGATGAAGGTGAATTCATGCATTCTGTTATTCCATTTTTATTTTCTATACTTCACTAAAAATTGCTTTTTATCCATAATATTCAGTGTAGTATCACAGTATTAAAGGAAAGGAAAGAACAAGACATATTGTCCTATAAAAAGCACACAGTTAAGCAAATTAATGAGTGGATCCTTGAAAGGAACACACATTCAAAAATATCATTCTTAACATTTCAATAACAAACAGCAAAAAAAGTCATTGCCCATGCTTATCACCTTACCTTTCTCGCCCAGTGCTTGTAAAAGAACATTTGCTAAATCTGTAGGTTCATTCGTAGTGGTGATAAAGTAGTCTGACATCTTTGGCCCACTCTTGTCATCCCTCTCATAGTATATAAGCTGAGATGGTTTGTTTTGAAGAAATCTGAGCTGAAGCCAGAAGAAACAGTCATACAGTAACAGGGTTCATACAAAAAATTGCAACCATTTTTTAAGGACTTTTCAAGGAGCATATTCGATTTTCAAGGACCACCTACCATGAATGTAAGTTACAGATTTGTACATAAATGCTCATTCCCAGCAGTCCAAGCTAACAGGACTTTTATAAGGGTTAGACTCAGGGTTGTCAGTAAGAGCCGGGGGCAGGGGTTTTTCCCCGGCTACTAAGAGAGCGGCCCCCGGCTACTTTTATTAGAAAATAGAAGAAAAATAGAACCAAAAGAAATCCCTAGCCATTTGATTCCCCGCCTACTTGTTGTATTTACCCGGCAACTTGAAGTCTTAGTGACAACCCTGTAGACTTGCTCCACCATACTCTCTACATTTTTCAGTTCAATTGTCTCAAGTTGATAGGTAATTCTTACATAAAACACAAAATGTGTTTTGTAAATCACCTTACAAATTCTCTGGGCTATGATTATTGATACATTCTATTAATCACACTTTCAAGGCCACTACGTTCAAAGTTGAAGAAAATTCAAGGACTTTTCAAAGACCAGCACAGAAATTTAAGGATTTTTCAAGGAAAAATGGAATTCAAGGACTTTTCAATGACCACATTTGATTTTCAAGGACTTTTCAAGACTGTGCAACCCCTGAGGACGTAAGGGGAAGATTAGTTTTGGTGGGATGGTTATCTGGAGATAGATAAGTATATTGGTCACTTAAAAATAATAAGGTTCTATCTAACACTGGGAAACAGACATTATTTAAGCTACTTAAATAATACATATACTTGTTTTTTGCTGCTTTTCGCCTGTTTGGTCTGGGGTTTTTTTGCTTGCTTTTTATTGCAAATATATTTCAGTATGATTTCACTGCTTATTTATTCATTTTATTTAGTCTTAGGTTAGGGAGGGAGCCCATAAAATAAGCCACAAGGTTTTGAGCTTCCTCGCCAGAAAAAAACTTCTAATTCTTTTACTAACAATTTGCATCTCCTTAATCTTTAACTTACCTTTTTTGTAATATATTGAATGTCTGTACATATATATATATATTTTTTTTCTGGCAAATAAATAAACCGAAACTGAAACAAATAAAAAAATATAACACCAAATGATCAAAAGCTCTGATTACCTTAAGTCTTCCTTGAGGAACATTGAAAAATATATCTTTCTGTTCAATAACTTCTCCTGCAAAATTCCATGGCAAAGTAATAAGTGCTTAAACAGTTACTGATAAGCTACAGTGTGAAACCTGTAAGTTCCACCTCAGCTTGCAGATTACAAGAACCATAATACATGAAATCATCAAGCACTTGGAAGAGCAAGCAACTAAGGAGCAAAGCAAGCAGGGTTGTCATTAAGATTTCAAGTTGCCGGGTATTTGTTGTAAGTAGCCGGGGAAGTCGAAAGCAGTCATGGAGCCGCCTCCCCCCCACCCCCCACCCCCCACCCCAAGAAGTTTTTGAAGTGCAACTTCAACAATCTCCATCATGAATACTGCTATCATTAGCGGTTTCATGATGATCACATCTTTATTAAAGAAAACTACAACATTCTGAGACACTAACATAGTAAGTTTTTACTTTACGTAAAGGCTCGTTGGAGGTTTTTTCAGTGGCCACCAAATGGGAATATATATGTAAGCACCGGGTCTGAAAAAAATACAGGTAGGCACCGGTAACGTTATCCGTGCAGTCTTATCTTCACACAGACATGGCGAATGCTGGCCAGTGAAGTGTTAAATCACAACGATACTTTACAAATGTTAAAAATGTGGAAAGGACAATCGATTCTTATATGGTGCAAATGAATTAACATGCGCTGTAAAATCAATTGTAAATTCTCATTTAGTTATACGTAAGAACGAAACGACTTACGGAAAACAAAAGTAAAACTACTATTACAAATGAATTAACCCACAGAGAAGTGGAAAGAAGACAAGCGGACGATGAATGTACGAAAAAGCATCATAAACATAAGGTTGCTATAGTTTGTTGAAAAATAAAAGTATGATAAGGCTAAAACAAGCGTAACGTACGAAAAATCGCGGGATAAAATATGGCAAAACTAAACCGACAACTGGTTACATTAGTGGTCTCGAATTTAGAAACGACACATCACTTAACATACGAAGAAACTGACCTACGGAAAAGCGTTTAAAAGACAGGGCTAATACTTTATAAACGACGCTGAGACGTCAAAACAAGACTCAAGAAGAAGAATGCAAAAGTAATGCTAATGCTTAACTTCCCTTTTCTTTATAACTTCTTGGAAATGGAACTGAGGGGATGTGATCATGACCTGCGGACAATGATCGAACATTTCCCTTTGACCGTTCGTTATTTTATATACTTGATATCTAAAGCCTGCTCACTTAAATGTCAATTTATTAAACATAGCAATCAGTTGTCATAGTCTTCATCTTCAAAGCCTAGCTTCATCATAATCCTCATTATCATCAACATCAGCATCAGGGAGATTTAACGCTCAGATGAAGCCTCAACTTCTTCTCTGATGTCAACAGAGATCTGCTGAGGTCTTTCATTGTGAACAAAGAGTGCAGATTCCTTTGCCACTTCTTCGACATGTTCAACACGAAGCCAACACAACAGTTGAAACTAAGGAATTTTAGCATCGACAAAGGTGATGGCAGCGAAAACGTCACTTTAAAATGAATTGACGTTTTTTCCAACTTTGTCGCGTTTATTTCGATTCGCTGAAAATAGCTATGTAGGCCAATTTCCCAGGAGTTGAGTCTGTGGAACCGCACTCAGGTTTAGAAAGAGAAAGAAAAGTTTGTTGTCGCTTGTTTACGTCCTCTGTAAAACGCGAAACTAGGCATTTTCACGTCGTAGTCGTGCAGTAACGGCAAATAAATGCACAAAAAAGGGTGATGCACGTGCAAACTAGTTGTTTTACTCAATAAACCTATTGCATTCTCATTGCCGTCGCGCGTGTGTACTAGTACCAAATCTAAGTCAGATGTCTTTTTCCGACATTTCTGTAAAGTTTTTGCAAGTTTTTGCAAGTGAGTATTTCAAAATTACTTAAACCTGCTGCAGATGAAACTTGCATTTAGTTTGATCAATAGTCTTTGTGTGTTTCAAAGGCGTGCTCTTTTGGTTTAATTTAACTCGAAAGTAGCCGGGGGCCATGCTCTGAGTAGCCGGAGGAAATCCCCGGCCCCCAGCCCTTAGTGACAACCCTGGCAAGTAAAAGAGGGATCTCGGTCTTATAGGTGGTGTTGACCAACATATTGGTCGACATTATCAGTCAATACATCAGCCAAGCGTCAGTCGAGTCTCAGTCGAGTGTTGGTAGAGTATTCGCCACGTGTTGGTCGATACGCTGTATGTGTCCGATAGTCGGCCCTATAACCCATCGGTTGATACTGGGTCAATAGTGTGCCAATAGTCAGTCATTACTTCACCAACGGATCACCAACATATCACCATCACCGACACTCCGTTGACACCTCACTCAACTGTCGGTTCAAAGTCAAAGTGAGTTGTATCATGTCAGTTGATGGTATTAAACTCTGTTAATTGATATGACTGGTCAATTAAGTAACAATGTTATTGGTCGTCTGTCAGTTAAGCCAATTGGAGCGTTTCAATCTGCCTTTTTGTCACAGTTGAACAGTCGTTTATTGTTAGTCAAATGGTTGGTTATAATCTGTCATTATTCTGTCGTGGTCAGTTTTGTTTGAGTCCATCAATAAGGTTTTTTTTATGGTGCTGGTAATTGTTGACTGCAATTCAGTGGCTCTTGTTCCAAGTTAGTAAACCAGCTTTCTAAAGTGTTGTTGGTAGTAGTCTCAAGAATGTGTTATGCATGTCACAAAGCGCCATGGCCAGTCAATTTGAGGTTTTGTCTGTAAATGGTGCTCAGCAATGTGATTGTAGACATCACTGACCATTTCTTGTTGCTTGTTTGTGTTCAGGGAGTCGCGTGTTAAGGTTTCCGCCAGTCTCACCAATGTCAGTGGTCTGGCAGTTGCAGCCTTTGATCTTGTATACTGCTCCTTGTTTGTCCTCTGGTCCATCTTTGTCCTTGTCATTACTAAGCAGTCGTTGTAAAGTGGTCATCGGTATGTGTGCAATGCATATGTTTTAAGGTTGTAGTATATGTGCAATCGTTTCAGAGGTGCCTCTGACGTACAGTATAGTCGCTGCCATAACAGGAGCAGAGATAACTAATGGTAGTCCAAGTGTTGGAATTGGCGTTACTGTGAGTGTTCCGTCTAACAAAGTCCGCGTTGTAGTTGTTTTTCCTTAAAATGTTGTTTAGGTGGTCAGTCTTGTCTTGTAGGCTGTCGGGTGAGTTGCAAACTAGTTGCGCTCGTCTCATCAAAGTGTCCCAAAACATCAACTTCTTCATACTCTGAATACATGTACATCTGTTAAAGTGCTCTGGCTCTAATTGTTCAATATAAAAGGGTGGAAAAAATAATGCTAGGCTATCCAAGATCCACAAGCATGGATTTATTAAAATGGTTTCCCTATTGGTTCGTATCACTAAATAGTGATTAATCCGTTAGATAGCTAGCACTATTCATCCCAGCCTTTGAATTGTGCAGATCGTGATCTCCAATTATCTCAACCAGGCATGCCCGTCGTTGCACCGATGTTGGGTGTATAATCAAGTAGCAGAAATAGGGTAGATGGGAAAATAACATCTCATTATCCCTTAAATGCTACCTTCAGATCCACTGAGTTCTTTTGCTTTTTTCTTAAACGTTTCAAAATCCTTGACCTTTGCTTTGATTTCCACGTTGGAAGGCATCTTTCTTAGCTGGCGTCGTTTGGCGCCACACTGAACATTAACTTCATATAAAGTAACTTAAAGTGTCTTTAGACATGCATTTATACAATCTCGACAGGAAAAAAAAATTGCTCGGGGAAAATGAGAAGAAAAGAAAGTGTGGCAGGCAACTCAGTTTAGAGACACAAACGTCATAAATGATGGTGTGGTTATGGCTTTGAATTTAACAATGAGAAGGTATTTTAAACCCGAGTTACAAAGAGGAAGCTTCAATTTCTCTTACATGACCATATTGCGAGCCGCTGAGCGTTTTTTACCGGGGGCTTCAAATTCGGCGCCAGGTTTTTCCGCGAAGAGAGCGCCTTACTTCGAACTCCTTCGAACTACCACCATGGCGGCGGAATTCAGAACGACAACATGACCCCTTGAAAGACTGGCAGAACGTTTAGCTACAATGAACAAACCATCGGTGGATCATGTCAGGGCTGTAATTAATGCTCTGTACGATGAATCCAATCCTACTGGAAAAGAGAAAGCTTCGGAATGGCTTCAAGAACTTCAGCGATCAGTAAGCATGCATGCAAAGTTGAGATCTGATCTTTAAGCTTTGATACTTTAGATCAAAACTTTCGGAGTTTCTTTGTAAGGTTTCCCTTTTCATTAATATAATATCATTGGCTAAAATATTATTAGTGTCTGAGTGCATCCTCTTTAAGCTATGGCTTTAATTAGTGATATTTCTTATATATTTCTACTGCTCTTCAATTTTGCGTGGGCCTAAAATCTCACTCAAAGCTCGTCACGGCCGGCCGCAAACTTGTTTTTGCCATTTTCCGGCATCTGAGTCATCGAAATGTTATGTTGCCTAAAAGCTTATTTATTCATTACTTGTAGTGCAAAAATACAACAGGGTCTTTCTGAGCAAGAATTCCAAACTTACGTGACACAATGTTCAACAGTTTGGGATATTTATTAATTTTTGTTTGAGCACTGAATCGTATTTTGAACTGCGGATAAAGATATGAAAGTGAACGTGATCTCCGCAGTAGAATGAACAACCTAAGCGGTTGAAAAAGAAGCTGAAAAAATTCAGGCTTGACCGAGAAATGAACCCTGACCTTTGCAATTTGACTGGACGCAACACTCTATCTGCTAACAGATAATGTTGATAAAAAGTTGTTTCGATTCAAGTCCTTTCGATACGAATTCAAGCAATGAAATTGTACAAAAATTGCGATCACTTTGTGGAGGCAGCGTGGCTAGGTGGTCAGCATGTCAGACTCGCAATCCGGCAGTCCTGGGCTCAAGTCCCGCTCTGGCTATTTACTGGATTTGTTCTCAGTCGTTCCGAGTTTAAATCATTGGCCTCACTTGAAATAGCCAACTGGTCGCCTCGTGCCAGGTGGGGTACTTAATCCTGTTGTGTTTTATTTGAATAATTTGTTTCTAAGTGTTTGAGTGGAGTGACTGTAAACTAGCTGGATAAGCTAAGTGCACTTTCCAGTATGAACAAACCTTCATTATTATTATTTTTTTCTATTATTAAGTATATAGTTTATTTACAACTTGACTTAATAAACTTGCTTTGAAACAACTCGTATCAAAACGACTTTGCGTCGAAACAACTGGTAACCCTCTATCTGTTGACCTTATCAAGCGAACTGGAGAACAAGTAATTGTGAGTGCGTAATATATCCGATGGTGAAAATGACATGAAAAATACCGTAAAATTCCGAGAAATAAGCCCCTCCATGTAAAAGACCCTCCAAATATAAGCCCCCTGAACCGGTAACGCAAAAAACCATCCGTTTAATCACCCTCCAAATATAAGACCCCTTGGGGCTTGTACTTGGAAAATTGCCCTCAAATTCAAAGTAAAGCAAAGCAAAAACAGTAAATTTATTTCCAACTATAAGGCTAGCCCAATCGGTTTTGAAATGCTAATTTCCCTCCATAGATAAGCCCCATCCAAAATCAAGCCCCTCAAAAAGGGCCTTTGAAAAATATAAGCCCCGGGGCTTATTTTCAGAATTTTATGGTATATGAAATGAATCAAGTTTTGAACTGCAGAGAAAGGCATGAAGATGAATGTGATGTTCACAGCAATGTCAATAGGTTGTTATTTCCATTTCTGTATTTTTTTATGTGTACAGGAAAAATGAAGGAACTATAACATTGTCATTTCATTGCAGGTGTATGCTTGGGAAATTGCAGACCATCTTTTGAGGTTGAATGTTAGTGTGGAGACAAGCTACTTTGCTGCACAGACCATGCGAACAAAGGTAAATAGCAAATAATTGTTTTATATCATCATACAGTGTACATTAGATAATAATTTAGTTTAAAACAATATATACCGCACAGTGACATTAAAACAGAAGGTGGTGTTATTATTATTGTGATATCTTTATTGTGTGCGTGTGTTTGTTTGTTTGTTTGTTCTTTTTGTCTTTGTAATACTTTTATCCTTAGTACATAATCGATGAGGACAATAACATGATAGCTGGTTTGGGTACTTACTATATCAATACAAGCAGTTTTGCTATCAATAATCTACCTTGAAGCTTTCTTTTACAAACATCCATTTATACTTTAAAAAAACTAATTTATTTATATGGCTGTCCACACAAGAACAACTTTTATCTGTTTTCTAACTGCCTATCTGATAAAGACCATTCATGGAGATATTTGTGTTTAAATCATTCGTATGAGAATGACGCCTCAGATTGCAATTTTTTTTTTATTACATTTTATGATTTTTATTATATATAATTATCGTTCAGCAGTTGCTCAAGCTTCTTACTGGGCTACCCTGATTGAAATAAACAAGGTCTCTCTCTCTCTAACAAAAATAATATTAACAGACTGAAGTATTTTAGTCAAAGCCTAAAGACTATTCCACATTGCTTTCAGGTTCAGTATCACTTTCACGAACTTCAACCGACACAGTATCAAGTAAGTCTCATTCTTTCTATACACTTTTTCAACCAGAATCCTCAGTGTTTCTTCTGGGATGTTTATTGCATCAGTACTCTTGGTGGTTAAGCAGGCTACGGGGGAGAGTGGGCATATAGCTGAAATGTGCAATCTAGATGCCCTAAAGTTCAAGCTCTGCATTAACCACTTGCTGGAAGTGTTCTGCGCGTTGGCCATGAGTTCAACTACATGTACTCAGCCATCCTTATACACTTATAAATTTTACTAGTAATAGCAACAGGGTGTGACTGGTTTGCCTCTGACCGGCTGAACAGGCAAGGTTGCCACGGGGGTGTAGAGCTGGACTTGAATGAATGAAGAGAGAGAGTTGTGGATGAGAGGACAACATATGTATCCTCTTACAATACATTTTAACATGTGAACAGTAATCTCGGACTTCAGCATACAATCTAGGGGCCCAGAAGTTTCAACCCCTGCATTAACCACTTTCTGGATTTGTCCTTGGCGGTCATGAGTTCAATTACACTGTACCCAGCCGTTGTATTTAATAATATTGTTAGCTACCGTAAAATTCCGGAAATAAGCCCCTCCATGTATAAGCCCCTCCAAATAATTATAAGCCCCCCAAACCAGTAACGTAAAAACCCTCCGTTAAATCGCCTGGGGCTTGTGAAAAACTTGGAAAATTGCCCTCAAATACAAAGTAAAACAAAGCAAAAACGGTAAATTTACTTCCAACTGTAAGACTAGCCCAATTGATTTTGAAACGCAAATTTCTTTCCATAGATAAGCCCCTCCGAAAATAAGCACCTGCAAAAATAAGTTCCTCAAAAAGGGCCTTTGAAAAATATAAGCCCCAGGGCTTATTTTTGGAATTATTACAGTAACTAGTTTACCTCTGACTGGTGGAGATTCTTCCATTTTATTTTTGTTTCAATATTATTTGCTTTTGTCCTCACATGTATTTTGTGGGCCACAACATACATGTGATGTAAGTATGGAGGTTCTGTTATATAATTTAATTTGAACACCTATGTGTTTTTTTTTTTTTTTTTCAGTGATTGAGGATGTTAACTTAATAATGCATGTAGTGCTTTATACTCACTTATTCTCTTCTGTAGTCACTAAAGGATTCTCTTCTTGATCATCTGTTCACCCTCCATGGAGCCTCTCATGCAATTGTCACCCAGGTACATGTACACAAGACTTGCCAGCACAGGCTTTTATTTATGTTTTTGTTATAAGTTATACATGTAAAAAGAAAAGCAGAGGTACAAAATGATGCATATTCACATTATGGTATACGCTTAGTATATAGTGCTTTCATAAACATATGATAATAATGCAATTGATTACATAGCTACATTTGTACAAATGCAAAAGAACAGGCATGTCAACCCAGAGGAGTATAATGTAGGAGTATCTGTAAATTGTAGAATAATATTAGCCTGGATGTAGTTAGCTCAAGAGTCACTCACTTCCACTCCCCCTCTCTCGATCTGAAGCAAGTGACCCCCCCGGATGTCTGAGAGGAAGGCTAGTGCTTGAAAACTCTTGTCTGGTTAACTCATTCACGCCAGAACCGCCCACCTGTGCAGATCCACATCCTTTGTACTGCTTGTGACATCAGTGTCAAAGGCAATAGGCCACTGCCAAATTCCAAAAACCCTCACTTTCAAAATGAGGCCAAGTGGGCAACCTTTCTTGTGAAAATGAGTTTTATTTGCATGAGAATGAAAAATCATCTCCATATCAAAGGCTGAGTACTTAACCTCATTTCAATACAGTCGCCCGGGGGAACTATGGCTTATTGACAACTTTGACGCCAAACCATCATCATGGTTTAGTTTTTGCTTATGTTAACTTCTGTTTCTTAACAGCTGTGTCTAACTCTTGCCGATCTTGCTGTTCAAATGCCACAGTGGAAAGAAGTAGTCAATGACCTTTCTCAGAGGTATAATAATTAATTAATTTGTACTATTTTCAGTCAGTTATCTGAGACACAGAAAAAACTTGAAAAAGTTCTGGCCTAATTAACTTCTTCAAGTTGCAATTCTTTTCCTTAACCTTTTTATAGTAGCAACCATAAACTATTAATGGTTCCATTTCATTTCTTAAGTGCTTTTTAACCTAACAGCAACATTTAGTAATGTTGTTTCAGATACATGTTTGGGTTTGTCCATATCTCATGAAAGGGCCTCTTAAATTTGTTTTAAAACCCAAACATTGCCCTCTGTGGCCTAAAGGTTAAAACTTTTTTCCAAGATACATGTGTACAGGCTGTCTATACCTTATCGATGTCCTATGCAGATGGAAAATGAGGCACTTTTTAAAATTGGTCCTGTTAATGTAAAACTTAAATTTAATTGAAAACGTGCTCTCTGTCATAATCCCAGCCCTTAGGGTGACTCGACCCAGTTTTTTCTAGGGGGTTCCATCCTACTTTGAAGCTCTCTGGTATCCCCACCTTTACTTTAATCGTAAGTATAACACATAGAATGGATAACATATAGATCAATCTACAATATAACATAAAATTTTTGGCGATCAGAGTAAATGTCACATGGTTATAATGCCACGCCCCGTTAAGGTCTGAGTCAAAAATTTGCTGTTGCCAGCATTTTTTCGTGAAAATCTCTCGGCTACACATAGTGCGCATTAGTGCCTTGTGCTGAACAGAGTTTCACCAAAATCACAAAGACCCAATTCGAGAAATTCAGCGGTTTCCAAATTTAGGTCATAATTTATGCAAAAATGATAAGCAAATTTTACACGGATTATATCTAATAAACTATGAGATTCATCTCTGTATTTTGGGCATCCTTATAACAGATGGGTCCTTGCAAGTTAGCAAAACGCTTTGAGGCCTTGTAAATTCGCGCGATTTCGAGCAAAGCAAACATATAGAAATTATAGTTTTCGCTATTTATTGACGTTTGTCAGCGTTTAAGAGTCAATCTCACGAAAAAAGCATTTTCTTAAAAATTCGTGGGTTTTTTTTCCTTCAAATTTTTTCAGGGCCACAATTGATTAACTAACTACCCGGACTCTGAATTTCATGGTCAATGAAAAACTGTGACATTACCTTCTATAAACCCAAACTTGAGTAAACATTGAAGATTTTTAACGTTTTGGCTGAGTTTGTGCTTTGGGAGTTGTCTATTGTTTCTAGTCTGTCATTATAGAGCATTCTTGCTCAGCACGTGTGCAATGACCATGCTTGGCTGACTTCCGAATGCTCACCGAAATATGATAACTTAGTATAAGAAAATAGAAGGGATTCCCATCATGAGTTGGTTTAATTATTGGCTTGCATTAAACCTATGAAAAAATGATATTTTTTTAATTGAAAGTAGATTTAGTGTGTAGCACTTCTTGATTTTTTTGCAAAGGCACAAGAAGCACGAGAATTGATTAAAAATTGTGAGTTAAACCTCTATGTATCACTCGATGGCCTGTCTCACTGTACCAAAATTATCATTTTCAGAAGTCAGCCAAGCACGGTCATTGCACTCGTGCTGAGCAAGAATGCTCTATAATGACAGACTAGAAACAATAGACAACTCCCAAAGCACAAACTCAGCCAAAACGCTAAAAATCTTCAATGTTTACTCAAGTTTGGGCTTATGGAAGATAATGTCACAGTTTTTCAATGACCATGAAATTCAGAGTCTGGGTTGTTAGTTAATCAATTGTGGCCCTGAAAAAATTTGAAGGAAAAAATACTACGAATTTTTAAGAAAATGCTTTTTTCATGAGATTGACTCTTAAACGCTGAAATGTTTGCTTTGCTCGAAATCTCGCGCATTTACAAGGCCCTAAATTGTTTTGCTGACTTGCAAGGACCCATCTGTTAAAAGGATGCCCAAAATACAGAGATGAATCTCATAGTTTATTAGATATAATCCGTGTAAAGTTTGCTTATCATTTTCGCATAAATTATGACCTAAATTTGGAAACCGCTGAATCTCTCGAATTGGGTCTTTCCGATTTTGGTGAAACTCTGTTCAGCGCAAGGCACTAATACGCACTATGTGTAGCCGTGAGATTTTCACGAAAAAATGCTGGCAACAGCAGATTTTCGACTCAAACCTCAAAGGGGCGTGGCATTATAACCACGTGACATTTACTCTGATCGCCAAAAATTTTATGTTATATTGTAGATTGATCTATATGTTATCCATTCTATGTGTTAGACTTGCGATAAAAGTAAAGGTGGGGATACCAGAGAGCTTCAAAGTAGGATGGTACCCCCCCAAAAAAACTGGGTCGAGTCACCTTAAAGCAACTTTTAGCCTTCTATTAACTCTATTTCAACGTATTGTACATGAAAGTCACACAAGACAATACAGTGCACAAGAATTCCAGGTTTCATTCTAAATTGTAAGCTAATGGTAGCTACAAATATTGCATACCTTTTTCCTTTTACACAAATATGACTAAAATACTAAAAGTATAAAATTTATATTCCAAGTGGTTTCTTTTACAGGTTTGGTGCAACAGTAGAAAGACTCCCAATTCTTCTGGAAATTCTGACAGTTCTTCCTGAAGAGGTATTTTGTCGCTCATTTTGTCTTAGTTTGTGTCAGCAGTTTAACTTACAGAAAATAAAATTGAAAATAACTCCATGTCTTTTGTGCTTTGTAAGGTGGGGAGTCATCATCTTCGAGTGGGTGCAAACAGAAGGGACGATGTGTGCACTGAACTTCGTGCTTCAGCTACAACAGTTCTTAATCTTCTTGTAAGTTCAATTGTTATTTACATATGTAGAGCATACAGTATGTTTTGCAGGTAAAAATCACAGTCTCATATGCAATTGTTGTGGTTTTTGTTTTTACCTCTAATTCCTACAAAAAAGTGACCAGAACTTTTCTTTGTTCTTTCTTTTGTATTAAAGAAATAAGAGAACAAAAAGTGATTCATTTTTATGCACCATTTGCCCAACAGGGGAAAGAAATGAAATTAATGCTTACAGTGCTTGCTAGATTTAGTCTGACATGTCAGTCACTTGATAATTTTTTTGTCTAAATGTATTTATGGGATTTGAACATTGTTGGCATAAAGCTAATGTAGAGCCAGCTAGTGTATCGAGCTGTCATAGCAGTGTACTCTTACATTAGCATATAATATTGATAATTATCATAGTGAACAATCATCATGTACATTCATTTAGTCCTTTAATTTAAGCTTGATAATTACATTAATTATAATATAAACTATACTAATGGATTTATAACAAACCAATTCAACGACCTGCTCCCAGTTGGCTTGTTAGCTTAATTGGTAGAGCGCTGCACCAGTATCGCAGAGGTCAAGGGTTCGAATCCCATACAAGCCTGGATTTGTTCAGGCTTTCTTTTCGCAACTGCAAAAGTTGAGTCTATAACTGCGATGATCTTCTTTCATATAAACTAATATTGTTGATATCGTACATTGTGTATGATACAGGCTGCTTGTGTTAGTCAATTTCAAAATGATGCAAATATCAAAGTAAAGGTCAGTAAACTGTTTCTTTTATCAACCTCTACTACGTGTGTCAAAATTAGTAATTTTTAAGATTTAAGGTGTCATGGTTTTAGAGTTTAAAATGCCACTTTTCTTTCATATGCAAGTATCCCTTTCATAGGCTTGAAAAAACTTTTTTGGACTGTTACTTTTTTGCCAGTTTTTCAAGCTGTCAGTGTGCTGCTTGTGCTTATGTCCCGCCCATTTATGTGTACCTATATTTTGCTTTATGGGTTAATTCAATGTACATGTAAGCTTCACAACTGACCTCAGTTGGGCACTTGCTATTGCTCCAGTTTCTTGAGACTTAACAGCAAAACAAACCATACCCTACAGAACTGTCAAGCAACACAAGTTGTTTTATTGTTATTAGATGTTTCGCTGTGCTGCCAGTTGGGTGACTCTAAGTGCATTTCCTCCTGCTGAGTTTGCACAGACTGAACTGCTTCAGACCACCTTTAGAACTCTGGTGAGTGATAATCAGCGTGCAGTACTCTATGCAAGCAAAACCAAACCACATACAGCTATTTCGAGAAATGTTGTCGGAAAAAGTGCACGCAACAATCCCGAAAGGTATTGTAGATGGTTTTGAGTTCTCTGTTCTTCAAAGAAATTTGAAAGAATGGCACAAGAAGCCGTGGTCATATGTTTGTGAGTGCTAAAGGAAAGCAGCAAAAGTAGGTTTGACACCTATAGTTTCAGGAACAGTGTGTTGATAATATCCCATATTACCTTTCGGATTGTCACGTGCACATTTTTTTTTTTTGACAACCTCTCTTGAAATAGCTGTATACTGATAATAAATGGAGTTTCCAACCATGGTTGTCAAATTCCCCTTTGTATGGAACAAACCTATTGTTTATTTTTTGTGGATACAGTGCAAGGGGGCAGATTGTTGCACTTACAGTTGAGTTTGAATTTCACTAGTCTCACAAGTCACCTTCCAATTTATGAACACAGATGAACCCCTATTCAAAAACAAGAAAATGGCTAATGCCTACCAATACAGGGAACCCAATGTAGAAGTTAACCCATTGATAGGCAGTTCAGTTCACATTTTGATTTTCTTTCTTTTTTCTCCTTCTGTTTCACTTTCTTTTAAAAAAAATCCCATAAAGTAGCAGTACCTTTTTATTTTTTTCAGTAAAAGTTTATGTACACTTTACAATATAAACTTGTACATCCCTCTTTCTTTGTTCTTTTGACATTTCTAAACACATCAATTGTAGCCTGTGCACAGCCACCCCTCCTCTCAAGAAAGGGCAGCTATACACAGGCTAACCAACATTTATACATTTTAAAATACTGCAACATATCAAAAACTCCGGGGAGGGGTTAAAACAACCCCCTCCTCCCCACTTGTACCACGGTGTATGATTTAGTGTGTATGTCCAAGGGTACGGTTAAAGACCAATAAAGTAATGAACAATCATTTTTGAATTACTATTTGTTTCAGCATGAAGCTGACTCCAGTGATATGTTACATGAGGTAGCTGCAGATTTTGTTTGCAATGCTCTTTTTACTTCGGAGGTATGTGTGTGTGTATGTGTCTTAATGGTCCCCAATTACAACAAAGAAATAAACTTTGTTTGAAGTTAGTTTGAATTTTTTCATACTAATATTAATTTCTTGTAATTCCTTATCACAAGACTTAGTTATGTATGAGTCTAAGACAAATAACAAAAGAAATTTCAACTGCCTTCCTCCCTCAAAAGAGAAATATCCAATGTACATGTCTAGCTGTACAGCCCATTTCATTATTTAATTGTTGGCAAGTACAATAATGCGCACTGCATAAAGGGATTGTTGTTAAGGTAAAGGATATTAATTCCATCCCTTTTTAGGAAAATGCTTTACTCTTTGCTTAAAGTTTTTAAAATGGAAGTGCTTTTAGCTGCTCTTAATAGCACTTAAGTGATTTCAGACAAATAGTACAAACATAACATAACAGGTTTGAAAACCTCTACTGGCAGGAGGCAACCAATTGGCTATTTTACAAGGGTGACTCAGAATTTTGAGTCAGGAAAACTGAAAGACAAATCCAGCTAGTGACCAGAGTGTTACATGAACCTGGGACACCCAAGACCAGATCAAAGCAAATTACAAGTCCAACGAGCTCTACTCTACAGGAAGCTGCTCCTTTGCTTATGTGTTTTAATCTTTTTTTTTCCTTTTTTGCTCAGAACCTTGACAAGCAACAACCACTAGCTGAAGGTCTGTTTAAATATGTTATGATGCTGCCACCAGCTTATGAGAAAGCTGTCAACAGTGAGGACTTTGATAGGTAACAAGTTTATTGGCCCCTTGTTTAATTTAATAATATATTAGAGGCTCCGACAACTAAGGTGATAAAACTGAAACAGAACACAACATGAAGTCTTTTTTATTTGCACATTTTGCAGAGAAGCGATGCCGCTAACAGTGTCGGATCCAGACCTTGAGATAATGGGGGCGGGGGAGGTGGGGAAGGGGCTGGTCATCCAGGGCCTCAGTTTGCTCTAAAAATAAGGGGGGTGGGGCCGCCCCCTCCCCCAGGCCCCTCCCCTGGATCTGCCACTGGCTAATGTCTCTGAGCTGAACTAGCTAATGTTGGTGGGCATTTTTGCAAAATGAAAACATTTCCTTCTATGTTTTCTGAGGCTCCAAGAACCCTTAAATGATAAGTTATGTTTTTTTGGAATTTGTAATAATTTTTGGTTTTACTTCTTTTCTGTTGACAGAGCTCTTAATCTGTGTAGAATTTTCACTGAAATGGGAGAATCCTATTTACATGTGATGGTAGAATCACCTGGAAAGGTAAATGATCCTTTGTTGTTTCTTCATCTTGTTATTATTAATTCACATGTTCTTCACTTTGCTTTATCTTGATCATATAGAGAAATGGAATTGTCTAGTTTGTTTCTAGCATGTATTCATGCATTTACTTAATGCACAATAGTCATGATTAGCATTCACATATAGTTTGTTCAGGGAATTGTTGATTCTTTTTAGGAAAAGGTGGACAAGAGATGTTTTTCTTTAGTCATTGATCTTATGATTAAAACTCTTCTTTGCACTATAGGGCCTGGGAGACTTGAGAACACTCACCATCCTTCTTACTTGTGTCAAACACCATCAGTATGAGGTAATGATAATTAGTACAATAAATCGAAAAAGGTTCGAGTTATCAGGAGTTCAAAGCAAATAATTACAGATTGTGCAAGACCCATAGGGTTGCAGTACATAATACATTGCACGAAAAAATGGAGATGAGATCTGTTGATCGAGTGAAGCAATAAAGGCAAAGCATTGTTATATTGAGGTGACATTTATGAAGTGCAACTGGAAATAAGGAAATACAAAAATGGATGTGGAGGGAATGCAAGTATCATGCACACTTCACTTCAAAGACAGCAAGAAATAAAGATTGATATTTTGAACAAGGAATTAAGTAGCAAATTACAGGGTTGTCACTAAGGGCCGGGGGCCGGGGATTTCCCCCGGCTACTCAGAGCATGGCCCCCGGCTACTTTCGGGTTAAATTAAACCAAAAGAGCACACTTTTGAAACACACAAAGGCTATCCATCAAACTAAATGCAAGTTTCATCTGCAGCAGGTTTAAGTAATTTTGAAATACTGACGTACAAAAACTAAGAAATGTCGGAAAAAGACATCTGACTTAGATTTGTTACTAGTACACACGCGCGACGGCAACGAGAATGTAATAGGTTTATTGAGTAAAACAACTAGTTTGCACGTGCATCACGCTTTTTTGTACATTTCTTTGCCGTTACTGCACGACTTCGACGTGAAAATGCCTAGTTTCACGTTTTATGGAGGACGTAAACAAGCGACGACAAACTTTTCTTTCTCTTTCTAAACCTGAGTGTGGTCCCAAAGACTCAACTCCTGGGAAATTGGCCTACATAGCTATTTTCAGCGAAATGAAATAAACGCGACAAAGTTGGAAAAAACGCCAATTCATTTTAAAAGTGACGTTTTCGCTGCCGTCACCTTTGTCGATGCTAAAATTCCTTAGTTTCAACCGTTGTGTCGGCTTTGTGTTGAACATGTCGAAGAAGTGGCAAAGGAATCTGCACTCTGTTCACGATGAAAGACCTGAGCAGATCTCTGTTGACATCAGAGAAGAAGTTGAGGCTTTATCCGAGCGTTTAATCTCCCTGATGCTGATGTTGATGATAATGAGGATTATGATGAAGGCTTTGAAGATGAAGACTATGACAACTGATTGCTATGTTTAATAAATTGACATTTAAGTGACCAGGCTTTAGATATCGAGTATATAAAATAACGCACGGTCAACGGGAAATGTTCGATCATTGTCCGCAGGTCATGATCACATCCCCTCAGTTCTACTTCCAAGAAGTTATATATAGAAGGGAAGTTAAGCATTAGCATTACTTTTGCATTCTTCTTCTTAGAGTCTCGTTTTAACATCCCAGCGTCGTTTATAAAGTATTAGCCCTGTCTTTTAAACGCTTTTCCGTAGGTCAGTTTCTTCGTATGTTAAGTGATGTGTCGTTCCTAAATTCGAGACCACTAATGTTACCAGTTGTGCAGTTTAGTTTTGCCGTATTTTATCCCCCGATTTTTCGTACGTTACGCTTGTTTTAGCCTTATCATACTTTTATTTTTCAACAAACCATAGTAACTTTATGTTTATCATGCTTTTTCGTACATTCATCGTCCGCTTGTCTTCTTTCCGCTTCTCTGTGGGTTAATTCATTTGTAATATTAGTTTTACTTTTGTTTTCCGTAAGTCGTTTCGTTCTTACGTATAACTAAATGACGATTTACAGCTGATTTTACAGTTCATGTTATTGTATTTGCACCATATAAGAATCGATTGTCCTTTCCACATTTTTAGCATTTGTAAAGTATCGTTGTGATTTAACACTTCACTGGCCACCATGCGCCTTGTCTGCGTGAAGATAAGACTGCGCGGATAACGTGACCGGTGCCTACCTGTATTTTTTTCAGACCCGGTGCTTACATGTATATTCCCATTTGGCGGCCACTAAAAAAAACTTCCAACGAGCCTTTACGTAAAGTAAAAACTTACTAGGTTAGTGTCTCAGAATGTTGTAGTTTTCTTTAATAAAGACGTGATAATGATAGCTGAACTCATGATGGAGATTGCTTTTTTGGGGCGGTAATGCCTTTTGGAAAACGGTAGAAGTTGCACTTCAAAAACTTCTTGGGGGGTGGGGGGGGGGGCGGGGGCGGCTCCATGACTGCTTACGACTTCCCCGGCTACTTACAACAAATACCCGGCAACTTGAAATCTTAGTGACAACCCTGAGCAAAGCTTGATTAATATACAGTAATGGACACTGAATTTGAACTGGAGTGACAAAAAAAGGAAAGACAAAGAACTGACATGATTGTTTTGAAATAAATTCAATGTTTTGGACTTCAGTACATTGTTTTTTTTTTCCAACTTGCCATGCGCTTAAAGCATGGTTTGAGTTATCGAGGGTAAAATTATATTGAAATGATCTCATGGGAAACAAAAATTACTTCGAGTTATGTTTGTAGGTTTGAGATATCGAGGGTTTGACTTACTGAGGGTAAAATTACAGTGAATGTATGAAGGAAATCCAAGGGAAATCAACTTTGGTTTGAGCTAGCGCAAAGTTCGAGTTAGAGAGGATTTGAGTTATTGGGAGTCAACTGCATTATCATTTTAAAAATGTGTTTTTCAAGAAATGAGCCATATCAGGATCCTCAACTCCATGGAAGGCTACTGACCCCCTCTCTGCCCCTCACCCTGCACCATATCTTGAAAAACAAGTCAGTTTAACTTCATATTTAACCTTTAAAAACTTTGCCATTACTTCAAAGACTTGTAAATGTTATGACCTGTTGTTTTTAAGGTTGCAGAGGTAACCTTCAATTTCTGGTACCGCTTGTCAGAAGCTCTTTTCAAGGCACGGAATGACGCCAAGACAGCTATTTTTAGAGAGTACTTTCAGACTCTTATTGAAGCTCTCTGTGTCCACTGTCGACTGGAGAGTGATGCTGTAAGTTCAAGCTTGTATACATTTGTACTTATCTCTAGCAGGGTACGCACATGTCCAAGATTACTTGGACAAAGATTTGTAAGTTTGTTTCAAAGTCATATGCTCTGTAGCATACTTTTAACTCAAGTAGTATAAAAACAAACAAAAAGGCAAACAGCTTTCTAGAGATAAAACATTTTTTTAAAAGCTTTGTCATTGGGGTGAGAAAACATAATATGCTGAAATGTTCAAAGTTTATTTCCCCAAAATGTATTCTGTCCTCTATGAAAGTTGGCATTCCTGGCTAGACTGCCTGTTTTTTACTGTAATGTAAATGTACATGTTTTAAAAATATGTATTTTGTGCCAGGCAAAAACTAATTATGGCAAACTTATAACAAAATACCATTATTTAGAACCTTTTTTACTTAAATTTCTGTTATCACCTGAATCTCTCTACAGCAAGGTATACCAGACGACAGTGATGAGTTTGGAGAGTTTCGTCTCAGAGTTGCAGACCTCATCAATGATTGTGTGTTTATAATAGGATCAACCAACTGTTTCAGCCAGGTTTGCAATGTTTTTTTTTTATGACAATTACTTACATAGTTCCTATCCAAGTTCCTATGATAAACTTTTTTAAATATAGTTGTTTCCTACAGTGTATTTTACTTAAAGTATTGTAATATGAACCATTATTTTAATGTTAATTGTGAATGGTTAAGTTTAATTCTGTTAAAAATAACTTTTCTTACTAGATGTACAATAGCCTCGCCCAGCAAGGAGACAAAATACCTTGGGAAATAACGGAGGCCATCTTGTTTGTGATGTCAACAGTGGCCAGAAATGTTTCAGAGTAAGTACCTGAATACTTCTGAAAATGTTTTGTGAAGTATTCTTTGTGAAGGCCTGGATGCCAGACAGGAGAAGGGATGAAGAAATCTATTGTTTTGACAGCGATACATGTGACAACAACCACAGCAAAACAATTTGTAGTGAAGGTTACTTACATTCACAAGTCACGCTGTTCTCAACGGCCTTCTTTTTTTTTTTTTTCGTCTTTTTACACATCTATACTATTCTTATTCAAACTTCATGTCCTATGTGAAATTCTGGAAGGCCTACTGGCTGGCTGGAGTATTAGTACTATACTGGCCTATAAAGACAGACTTATTCGGCCCCTAAGAGAACACTTTGCAGTTGTTTAAAATTGTACGCAAATTATATACGCAGAGCGATTTTCGTATGACCTTGAAAAATGGTTTCGGTTAGTGTTCGTTATTTGTTTTATTAGCCAAAGGATGACAAGATCAGAAAATGGGCTCTTCGTTTTCCCACCAAAGAAAATCCTGTTATGGAGAAAACATTGTTCGATTGGCCAATCGTATTGCAGGATGACGTCAAAGCGAGCGTTCGCTTAACTAACCAAAAGCCACGCGCGTTTGTATCCGTTCAATAAACCAATCAAATCGCTCTATTTCTGTTCGTTTGTTGTTTCTGTTCTGTTCGTGCGTTTTAGTTTTAAGGTCTTACGAAACTTGCGCTATTTAACTGACGTTTCTTACAAATTCATTTACTAACTTGGACTAACGACCTGGCATTTTTGCTTTCGTAGCGTATCTGAGGTGGTTGGTCATTTCTTGCCAATGGTGTTAAATCTCCCATCAACCTGTCATGTTGCTGTCAGACATAGCAGCATTAAACTTGTTGGTGAACTGGCCGAATGGATACATGAACACCCACAATACCTTGGTATGTAAAGCTTCTGTTGCGTATTACAGCCTCGTATGCGATTTTTCTAATCAGTATAAAATAGTCAGGTGCGCGTTCTAGACCACGAGCAGTCTCCCTTTTTCCTTAGGAACGAAACGCGCGAGACACGAAAATGGCCACGCGCGAGACTGAAGGCGCGAGGCGGGAGAGGCTGCCACCCCCATTTCTTGCCTTTTTCGACGCTCTCACGTGTGCACTCCCGTCACTATTAAAATCTGAAGAAAAGAGAGACTACTTGTAGAGTATGCACGGTCGGTTTACAATACATGTAGGACGGTTTTTTAAATCATTATCCTGTATACTTTAAACTCTTGCCAAAACAAAACACTTTTAATTGTGAAACAGGTTTTGAATGCAGCCTGGCTCTTCCCTTAATTCATGATCTGTGTTCTATTTTGCAGATCCTGTTCTTCGCTTTCTATTATCCAATATTCAAGATCCCAAGATATCTTCAATCACAGCCTTAGCCATATCGAGCGTCTGTATGTCCTGTTACTCACAGATGACAAAGTATTTTGATGTATTAGCGCAGGTAAAGAACATCTTTAAAAAACGCATCTTTTATTCATTGCTAGTTCAAGCAAAACAACAAGTAAATGTACGTTGTTTTTTATTTTCCCGGCCCTTCAGAATTAGTTTTGCCCTTGTTGCTTTAACTCTAACACGCTTTTGTACCTTGAAAAAGAAAGAAACTGGAGATAGCAGAGAAGGAAAAAAAAAACATGATGATGAAAACAAAACAAAACAACCACCGTGAATGTCTCTATTTTCCTTGACCTCATGACGTGACTCGAAAGTCACGTTGTTTAAACCCCAGTCTACTTTCGTTCCCACTATCCTATCCTTTTTTCCCCTTCTTCTGTCTGTATGAAATATTTTTGTTGCAATTAATTGAAGAGTATTCTGAGTGCAAAGCTTGATGACCATTTAACAAACTACGTCGTGTTATTACACGACATTTCTTTTTTTTTCAATCTGGTCTGATGTTCAATTCTCTTAAATGTTTTTCAGGTGGTGGTTGCAGCAGATTCTCTGTCCATCTCGCATGAATCGTACATTGGATTTCTCAAAGGTAACTGTCTCTCAAAAAGTGTTAGAGAACAATCAATTAGTGTTGAGTGCTTCGGTCATCGTCTTAACTCGACTAGGTCACACAAATTCAGGGGTTAATTTAATAAAACTAAAATAAAGTGTAATTTACAAGTGTAGCTATTGTTTTAGGGTCCGAAAGCAATGGCTACACTTGTAAATTACAATTGTAAAAGTAAATTGACCCTTAGTTGTTGCAACTGTTGTCGGCTGGTCTTGGAATATGAAACTGAAATGTCAAAGTCGTAATAGACGTACGTTTTAGACATACGTACATACATACATACTTTATTGCATAGACAGTTATCTCTGTTAATAAAGTGTCAAAGAAAATGACTCAAAAATCACAGGGAGAATTCCTGTATTTAAGAGAGTTGTCTATTTTAAAGGGTGTGTGGGAGGTGCTTAGCCTGCGGACACAGATGTGCCTCCGGTCGTCGGAGAGAAGCGACGACCGGAAATACGTCTGTGTCCGCAGGCTAGGAGGCGCTTGAAGAGGAAGGGAAACTGGAGAATTAATGCGCGCCGGCGAGTACATAACGGACGTCTTTCCCTCTTCCGCGCGCGCCTATCGCGTTCTCCCGCGCTTTTATTCCCCCTTTCCCCTCCGCTTCAAATGCCTACCATGCAGGCTTTCCATCCTATAAAAGATCAAAGAAAATGTCCGAAGTATGACAGAACTCTAGTCGACCGTTTTAGGGACATGTCCGTCTTACATGTCAATTAAAGATTAAAGATTTAAAGATTAAATATAGAGGTATCTGTTACCAAAGAGGTGACTATAATCAGGTAAAGAAATTTTAATTGTAATTGAAGGCTTGTGTACTAATTTTCCTCGTTGTCATTTGCTTCAGGCGTTTGTAAAGTACTTGAGGCAGTTGAATCGACAGAGAAGCTCTCAGAAGGTTTACAGTATATATGCGGGATACACATAGCATCACTTAAACAGGTAAATTGAGACAAATTTGTACATGACAGGAGTTCGAGCCTCCAGACAGCCTGCATAGGAAATCATGTTCTTAGCCCCAAGGTAGTGCCTTTTTCTTTGTTCACTGTAACGACGAGTTAAGCTGGATTTCTACTGTCGCGAAATTTTAACGTGTGTTGGTGCATACGTTTTTCGCGCGTAAATGTAATAGAGGCAATGTATGAAGTGTCCCACATGACCGTAAAATTTGAGCGAGGTTCAACTTTTACGTTTACGTGCGACCTTTCATACATTGCCTCTATTTATATTTACGCGCGTTCGCACGTAAAAATAACGCGACAGTAGAAATCCCTCCGGCCTTAGAGGGAAAAATACAATATATCAGCAAAAATTGTGTGTTTTTAACTCAGCAGAAAGGGAGCGAGGTCGCTTAGACTCTGAGGATTACGGGATGTGTATTTTAAATCCTTATGCTTGGAATTCAAATGCTTTCTTTTCATTTCAAAAACGTTGTTAGTGATACAAAGTCTTTTCCCTTGAAGATTTTATCAGCCCCTGGTAACTCCTACCCAGACCCCACTCTGTGGCTTGACAGACTTGCAGCAACATTCAGGTAAGAATGGAAATGATAGTTAGTGCTTAGCGGTAGAGGATCTGCACTAGTAACCAAAAGGTCATAAGTTCGACTCTTTTCTGAGCCGCGTGTGCCACTAACTGAAAAATTATCTTTCCTCATGTTTTCAAGGCTCAAAATTCACCATCACATCTCTATCAATGCGCATGAGGACATATCGACATTCTTGTCCTGGCAGTGTTCAGGATTTTTGTAGCCTCAGCTCCCACGATTCTCTTGTAGCTTAGTGATAGAGCATCTGGACTGGTAACCTGAAGGTCTTAGATTCAACTTCTATCGGGAGTACTCGAATTTTTTCGTCCGAGCCGGAAAACCATCTTTCTCATTCTTTAATAGCCTGCGAGCAATTTCTCAGGGGGGGTTGGGGAGAACGGAGAGCTTGGAACTACGTCTCTGGAATTTGAATTCCACCTCCGATTCCCCTGTGGCTCCCCGTCGACTGAGCTGTCAGATTTCTGCCAATCAGCTCGAAGCGGAAACGAGCGCGAATGTGAACAACCATTGAAACACACTTGCCAAGGGTTATCACGTCATTACTAATGTCATCTCCGCCAATCAGCGTTTTCCCTCTTTTTCCTGCCCCGCCGCCAGAGCGCCCGCCCCTTAATTGAATAACGGATCCAGTCCCCAAAGAAGCAAGTTCCTAAACAGTGAAAGCGTCAGCAAAACAGTTTAAAACATGTTTTAAATTTGACATAAAATAAACCCATTCTCACTGTGGAATGTTATTGAAAATTAACAGTCTTTGAATTATCTAGTTACTGGTTCAATTTGTTGCAGATATTTAAATCCTAAAGTGGACAATGGTAAAGTTCATCCAGCCGTTGTGGTCGTAGAGGAGGTAAGCTCCCAAACCAAAACAAAGTATTATTATTTCTACTACAAGAACTTTCCCAAGTGTCCAGAGAAAAGAGACGTTAAGATTCTAAGACGACGACGACTACGAATAGGAGATTTTCTCAAGGCAAAGAAATAAGGTGCTTGCTCATTGACACAGCAGTTCCATCTGAAAGTAACACCTCAGCAAAATTCACAGAGAAGTTGTCCAAGTGCAAAGATTTGGAGATTGAAGTCAATAGGATGTGGGATATGAAAACGGAAACAATACCAGTGGTCGTTGGAACCCTAGGTCTAATTAAGAATGGACTAGACAAGGTCACTAGTAGAGTCCCGGGTAACATTAACACCAATGATATCCAGAAAATCAAAATGCTTGGAACAGCCCACATACTAAGGAAAATACTGTCGCTGAAGTAACTTCTTCTCCTATAGCGCCCCAGGTCCACTGCTTGGACCCGGCTACAATCGATGGAAAGCAGGAAAACGTGATAAGAACATATTAATGTTAATATTAATATCAATATTTATAATAATAATAATAATAATAATAATAATAATAATACTTGATGTTTTAGGTTTGGCCTATACTCTCAAGCATTTGTGATAAATATCGCGCTGACATAAAGATCATTGAGAGATGCTGCAGGTATGAAAACTTGGTGTTCCATTTACTTCCATTTCTAAATTTCCTCATAACACTTCCTTAATTTTATTGTTACCCAGCCTCCCAGCCAGACGTTCTTTTGCCTCATCACGCTTTCCTTCCCCATGAAGGAATGCTTAACAAAGCTCTAAGAACGTCTGCGTTTGAGGCTAATTGTAATCCCCTTTTCCCTCTTATGACATGCAGATGCATTCGATTCGCTGTCCGCTGCCTTGGTAAAGCTGCTATAAACCTGCTCTCTCCATTGGTTTCACAGGTAAGGTGTTGTTCTTAGAAATCATACAACTCTGTGTCTTCAAAAAGTGAGGGCATATCAGTGTCCCAATTTCTGCAAGCTGAAAAGCAATTTAGGCGCTATTACACTTCAAAGCTGTGGAACGAGAGAAAGTTGCTAGCGAGCTGTCTTAAGTTTGTAAAATATATTACCAGTACGCTGCTAATCAAGATTTTCTAAACTTTTTCGAAAGATAGCTAAAATAGGAAAATAGCTAAAACTAGTGATAATGTCGGCGCCATTTGTCAAGATAATTTTACACAGACGCGAAGAAGGTTATTATTATGAGAAACAGAGGTACGATATTTACTTTAACGAATTCATTTGTGAATCCTCACCCAAGTTTCTAGTTAATAGTAAATCAAGTCCCTCTTAATAAAGCAAGCAGCGCCTCAGTCGTCTGACAGCGTTGGACTGTTACTCTGCCCAATGTTCAAGTGCCGCTTTTTTCATAATGAGACCTTGTAACACCCCCTGAAATGAACGGAGCCTGCAAGCAAGCTCTCCATTTGGGGGAGTCGCGAGAAGGCACCCGAAAGGAGACGTGAGTGAGTGCCACACACTCGCGCGTTCTCTCGCGGTTAATTGGAGAGCTTGCTAGCAGGCTAAAATGAGCCTGTCCTGTAAGGATACCCCGCAGCAATCGTCGCAGTTGCATTAGAATAAGAAGGCACGTTCTTATCAAAGAGTGTTGCACCAGGGACATTTTTGTACAGGTTTTGTCGAAACAGGATTGCATGTTGCAACAGAGTTCTTACAGGCGAATCGTTGCTGACGTCATTGTTTACATTTTTTTCTCTTTAGCATACGATCGAGTTAACCCATTGAAGGCGCCACTGTATGTACAAATTAAATTCAGAGGATGAAAGAGTTGAATAATTCGTGCAACTTGTACAATTTTCAGCTCTCTCCATGCAATAACAAAGGAAATAGCAGCCATCGAAAATTGCGAAATTGCTGGGTGGCAAAACGCTAATGAGTCCATACATTCTTTGTAAAGTTTCGAGTTTTTCAAAGATAATTTCTCCGAAACTATTCGATATATCGGACTCAAATTTTCAAAGATAACTGAAATTGTTATGTTCTTTCGACATTTAGAGAGTTTATTTTAATAGCGTGATCAGAGAATGAAAGGTATATGCTAATGAGGCAAAAAATGTAAATAAAGATTTGCCTATTCAGTCAGTGAGTAATTGGTCAAATCAACCATGTCTTTACGAAGGACGAGATCCCTCAAGATGTGTTAGCCGTTACTACCAGACATCGAAGAGTAAGATTAACTCTTCCTTTTATTCTCGAACTAGATGGTCAGTATTTATGGTACCAATCCCCACTCGTGCTTTCTGTACCTGGGCAGTATATTGGTAGATGAGTATGGTGAGGAGGTCGGATGTATCTCTGGACTTGTTGATATGACTGTGGTACGTTTATTTCCGTGGTATAACCGATTAGCAAAATATAAAAGATCTGTAGGCTGAGTAGTCTAAACACGAGATGGTTGTGGTTGCAAAACGCTAGCTACTCGCAGAAACTGTTTCCAGTCGATAGCGTCAGGGGCACCCAACGGCAATTTTCGGGAAAATATCTGTTCGGAAGACGATTTGAGATCTAGAATTTTCGAAGCATTTGTTGTAAAATTTCTTGCTTGCCTGCCTCTCCTAGGATTTTCGAACATCTACAAAATGGTATAATTACCCATTTTTAACGGAGTTTGACCTTAAAAAAGGCCACCTAGAATTTTCGGGAGCCTTTTCCTGGCTGAAATTTTTTTTATATCCTCGTTGGGTGCCCCTGTAGCGTGACTGGTTCTATTGTGTCGTCTCTGACCCTGACCCCACCATCCCTTTGTGTCCTTAAACTGGAGTCTTTGCTTAATACTCTCTCTTTCCACCATACCGAACAGCAGTTGCTACTCCTGATCGCGCCCGTCTTTGTCCATGGATTTCGCTATGGCATCGCTCTTCAGTCAGTTGATTGAGGTGTTGTCAAATTTTCCTCCCAACAATAAGTTGTCCCGTGAACTTCTTTGCCCTCTGAGAGAAAACTCAAAATGGTGAACATTCTGAAAATAGCTTTATGATCGTGTTCATCTAATCTCCTTCATCCTTGGTTCCCACTGAATTTCTTTCAGGCTTTTTGTGTACCAGCATTTCAGTTGTTAAGTCAAGAGAAAGGAATGATTGAACATCCAGACACCATAGATGATTTGTTTAGACTTTGCAGCAGGTAAGATAAGCTCGTGTGTTAGTTATGCGTGCCAGGTTTTCGAGCATCAGGGAAATCTCCTTTTCTTGTTCTCGTCAATTATGGTTAAATTCTTTACCCGGCCGTTAGTTTTGGTTGTTCTACCGACATTATTTTCATTGACGATTGAAGCGTCTTTATCATCATCATCATCAGCAGCAGCAGCAGCATCATTATCATCATCATCATCGTCGTCGTCGTCGCCGTCATCATCTCCATCATAATCGTCATCATCATCATCATCATCATCATCATTATTGTTATTATTGTTATTGTCATCGGTAGCGAATTTTTAAAAGCCTTTCTGTTAATTGATATAAGTTTTTGCATCTTGCTTTTCCCTTCAGATGTCTTCAGAAGTTTCCTGTTTCATTTCTCAAGTGTGATATTGCCATCCCTTCAATTCACTGCGCTGTTGTGGCGAGTATAATCGAACACAGAGACGCCAACTTATCTGTAATGAAGTTCCTCAAATGTCTTGTCAGCTGTGCAACGGAGAAGGTTAGACTGAAAGATTGTACTTCTTTCTCTGGCGTTTTTGTGCCTTACAACACTCTGGTCTCGGTAATAGGGGTATACATTAAAAACCCGCTACTAGGAACCTCATTTTTAAGAACCTGTTAGGCTACCTGTTAGGGTCAAGTCAACATTCAGAATCCTCTTTGGACACATAGGTGTCTTATCACCCCAACTACAATGTGTCTTCTCAGCTCGTTTACTTTTTTCGCTGTGCTGAGTAGTTTTTTGCCTAATTTATGTTAATTAATTCTCTTTTTTTGTAAACGTGTTTTAAGTCGGCAAATAAAATGGTTGGTTGTTGTTGTTTTACATAAGGAACTAGTAGTAATTGCAAATTAGGGGAGTGCGTCCGACAGTGACTACACTGAACTATTCACGTGAATTTTGTGTAATTGAGGCTAAGCCACCGAGGCAAAACATAGATACTAGTCCCTGGCCGAGAAAAAGTCCCTGAAAAATCTGCGGGGCGGATAAAAGGGCGTCCGTTATTGAGAAAAGTTTCATGACAGACGGAGATTAGGAATGCATCCTTCGGACGCAATAAGTTGAATATACCACTAAATACTCTTGGCTTCCATGTAATCTTTTTCTTTCAGAAAATAAGAACCTATCTAAGAACCTACATAGCTTAATTTCTGCTTATTACCATTTATGTAAGAACTTGTTGAGGGTAACTTGGGAAAATACAGGTTCTTAGTCGCGTGTTTTTACTGTGCAGCTGATAGTTTGTATCGCATATTCAGTAGTTTGCAATGCATTCAGTCGTCTTCTTCTCTAGCCTCCCTCGCTGACGTTCTGAAGGCTTAGGAAGGGTTACGAAGCCCTAAGAGGGTTTGCGTGGGAGCCTGGCTGGATTAGCTTGAAAGGCTTCTGAGCGAATGAGCCCACAACACAATTGCAGCCAGAAGTGATTCCATTTCCTCAGTGCTGACACACCCGTCGCTCAGAGCTTGGAACTCACGGAATTTTGTTTACTCTTTTCTTTAGTCACGAAATGATTTTCAAGAGAGGGTTTCATTAGTGCAGCAGATACTCGCTGTACATGGTCAGAACATTATAAATGGTAAGAGGCTACTCTGCCTTCGTTTACCTGTCCATAATCTTGATGGCTTCAAGCCTGATCATCCAGCTCGAAGGACCACTTGTCTAAAGGAGTTTTAAAGCTCTATTTTTTTTCTTTGTTTTACGGTCTTTCTAGATTTTTGCGTGTACAATCCTTTTTAATCTTTTCAGTCTGAATTTGTTTTCTGTACCTTTCAGTCAACACGTTCTAGTAACAAGGTCTCTCTCTTCTTACGTTGCATTTACTATTAAACAAGTTAAAGTAACGCAATATGTAAAGCTACGTAGTGTGTCACACTAACAATTCGTGAACTTCCCTTTTTTTCTTGCTCCCATTATTGAAATATTTAAAGTGACGTCTGAATTTCTGTTTTAAGGTCTGATTCAGGCTTGCGCAGGAGCATTACCATCCTACATGGTGTTAGACGTAGCTGAAGTGCTGTGGGAATTCATCACCTTCTGTAGAGAGGTAAAGTTGTAATTACGACATTCCATTAATCTTTGGTCCCAAACTCCTTTAATGTGTAGTTTTATGTTAACAGTGGTCTTGCGATCGTTTGAATTATGGTCAGTCAATGATATTCATCGAATATTGGTTTCCGTATTGCAACCTGCTACGGACCTTTTTTCAAAGACGTTTCAGTTAGTGGGGATTTTCTAACACCTTGAATTCTTATTCAACGTTCAAAGAGCCTGATATATTAGTTCACATACTTACTGGAGTGAAACACATGTGAAAGCTGGTTAGTTAAACATGGTTTCCTCGCTAAAGCTGACTCCTTATTCTGTAAACTAACAGTTAAGAAAATTTGAAACATTATAGCTTACATAAATCCTGTCTAAATGTCGGTTGTATTAGTTATTCCTTAAATAATTTACAACTGTCAAAGCTGTAATCATGTTTCGTAGGTGTCAGTAACACTTAACTTTTTTTGTTATTTTTTGTGCTACACAGGAGACATCCAAATGGGTTGAACTGTCTTTGCAGTCAATTCAAACCCAGATTGTACCGGGCAGTGTTATAGCCACACCTCAGCAGCTCCAAGAGTTTCATCAAGCCATTATTAGGTGGGTTCGTTCGCCTATTATTGAAGGACTAGACTAAATGGACGTTATAACTGATTCTAATCATAACGTTGAAGTAATAAAGATAGGAATGCAACGTAGGGGAGTGGTTAAGGGCGCCGAATTTGAACTCTTTTCCCGCGGGTTCAAATCCCGCTCTAGTCATCCTTATCAATGGTAATAATAATAACAACGAAAAATGACTGAATGTGCGAACGAAAACGCTCCCGCCATTCCATGGACGGTTTTTTGTTTCCGTTTCTTTTTCTTTTTGTAGGGAGAAATGCGTCGTCTTAGTTTGTGATATATATTCGAAGTGATTGTAGGTTTTGGTTTAAAAGGATGTTTTTTCTTCTTTTCCAAGTAAAAGTGAAACGTTGTGTTCTTGTGTAAAGACAGCAGCATTGAAACTTCTTACGTGTTCTTCCGCTAATGACGGTCTAGGTAACTTGGGTTCCTAATTTCCACAACATTTCCAGTTTCCATGTTGTTCTTTTCAGATCTTCCAATCAAGACGCTGTTTGGAAAGCATCGAAGCGCTTTTCTCGACTGTTTAGGTGAAACTAAACTCAAGTGGAACAAAACAAAACAAACGACGTATAAATACGAATTAAGTCATCGGTGACGTCCCAGTGCTCCCAGCCAATGAGAAACCACCCCCGCCCAGTTCAGTGGCAAGTGAAAC
>OZ037996.1:12414631-12452131 GCA_964035705.1 Porites rus
AGGCAAGGATCCAATTTCATTAATTTTTGAAATGGACAGTTGTAGTCAATCCGAGTTGGAAAAGGAGATCGAGGATGTAAAGCTTCTACAAGAAGCTCTGAGATATCAAGAAGATGATCCTTCTCAACAGCAGCAGGCTTTGAGAGCTTTAGCTGACATCCTCTCTCAAAACAGTGAGTCGTTTCCGTTTGCCAAGTGTTCTTCTTTTTGCAGTACATAAAGCTCATGTGCATTTCTTGTAGCGAAAAAAACGTAAGCAGTAAACTTAACACTTTAGTTGAAAAGTGTCATGTCATCTCTAAGAAAACCGTAAGTATCTACTTAGCCAAATGCTATCAGCTTGAAAAATTTCAGGTTTAAAACTCATTCCAGTTTTGCATCGGCTCTCAAGAAAAAAATTGTCGGTGATGAAGCTATGTTGTGATAGAAACGAAAAACATCTTGAGTTTCTTCTAAGTGGAGAAACTGGCTGTAAATTATTTTCCAGTGCTTGGTTCATAATAATACTGGGTGGTTTTAAAAGGTATAATAAATCTATGCTCATTCATTTATAGAAAAATAATGAACTTTACTGAAATGAAGAGTACTTTTTGTTTTGATTCCACTAATTGTTATATCCCAACTCTAGGAAGAGCACAAGACTATTTTTGTTTCTCAAGTGGCTTGGAATACTTGCTGAGCCTTTGTAAGGCCACAAAGAGTCCTGCTGTATGCCGGGCCACATTGTATACTTTAGCAATGGCTACAGAAGGAAATGGTGAGTTTCAGGTTTTAGTTGTAGAACAGTCATTCATTCAGTTATTAGGAGAACATTGCAAAAACTTGGGGTTCCTTATACCAATTATCCAATATGTATATTCAGCATTTTAAACATTAGACAGATATTCATCACCCAGGCAATAGTACCCATGCATGGACAGGCCCTTTTTGCCAGTATTTCCAGGCTAATTTTTAAAAATAAAAAGGTTAACTTTTCAAGGAATATACCACCCAATATAGCTGTTGTGGTTCAATTTTATCCTTGGTTAAAATTTTATTTTCCTTTTTTTTTAACTCAGTCTCTTACATTACAATTCCCCAAAACGCAAGGGAAATAAAATTTCAACCAAGGATAAAATTATTGAACTACAACATGCCCACCTCTTTGTAGATGCACAGGCCTGCAGCTTGTAATAATTGGCTGCCATGCACTCTTATTTTTTAAACCTGAATCTCCGCCTAGGAGGATCACTGCCATCAAGACTTGTGGTGAAGTAACCTTTTAAGCTTCAATTCTATCAATCCATTTCAACCATATAATGGATGTTGAATAGCAGGGCTACTCCAACTACTAGTCATATCAAAGTCAAAAATCCTAGAAATGTAGGGTATTGTGACAGTTGAACCCTGAGTGTTTATTGCAGCATCCTTAACTTGTCAATATTTCTCACTCAACACCTGGGGCCCGTTTCTCGAAAGTCCTGGTAACTTTTCGGGCCCGAAATCAAATATTCAAATTGAAATATAAAGAATAAGAGAACAGGTTCTGGCTAACAAACTACTCCATTTTGTTTCATTAACTGATAGTTTTTATCATGTTAGACTGATGCAAAACTATTGAAACCTCGATCTTTAATGTAAATGGCAACAGCTTACCGGACCCTGTAATTATTGGGACTTTCGAGAAATGGGCCCCTGGTACCAGTTGTTCAAACAGTGGATGACAGTATTCCACTGGATAAATCTTTATCTACTGAATAGTGCAATTGGTTTCCCTACTACTTATCTGCTGGATAGTGATTTATCTGGTGGAATTAGCGCTATCCAATGTTTGAACAACCCTGGCCAGATTAATGACAAAGTGAAAAACTAGTGAGATAATTAATCTAGTGAATTGTTGTTATATTCAATCATACAGATATTTCTCAGAGAGCCATGACAAAGAATCATGTGTTTCACTTGTTGCGATCCAACTTACAAGCCAAGGACAGGGCAATTGTGACAACGTCAGCTTTTCTTCTCCTGACTATCTGTGCTGATAACTGTAAGATTTAAATGTGTTGTGGTTTTATGTTACTGTATCCTATCCAAAAGTACCAAGGAAATATCAGTATAATTTGAATAATGAACATCAGTGCTGTCATTGACTTAATTAACTTTATTTTCCACTGACTTTAGGCTTAAAGCTACCTTTCAAAATTCCTGTATAGATGAGTCTTCTTTCCTGTGCACAGCTGTTGGCCTTTCTATGTTTTTTTACTAAATTTTTGAGTTTATGTTTTGATTTCTTTTTTGTTTTTCAATTTTAGGTCAGGGACAGAATCTTGCAAGAGAAACAAAGTGTTTACATAGCCTGTGTGACATATTTAGGTTAGATCCTTTATTATACTATTATATGCTATTACTCTTTTGGTTTTAGAAAAGATCCATTTTGTCAAAAGATTACAGTATTGTGGTTGCATTTAATTTTCCTGCTTATGGCAGTTAAATTCAGATTTTGAGCTGTATTCCTAATTTTTGAAAATGCCATAAACATGTTGTTCTCGTAATTAGGAGCTGTCTTCCAGTTCATAAGTTTCCCTCCTCAAGTCACAAGAGTGAAAAGTGGTTTAATGATATTGATGAAGACTGGGCAAAACTCTGGAACAGTATTGTGGTGGCATTACATTCTCTGCTCCAAAACCCTCAAAATGGTGAGAAAATAAGTTATCTACCTTACACCAGTGAAAATCAGATTAAATATTGTGATTCCTTTTCCAGTAAACTAGCCTGCCTCCCATTTGATGGAAAGACATTGTTGTTTTTCAGAAAACCCTAGCACTGAATTCTATTGATTTGTTAAATGTGCCAATAGAAATTAGTACTTTACAGGGCATGCCCCACATGGTGGGGCTAGAGAATACTAAAAAAGGAGAGAGACTGTGTTTTTTTTGTAATAACACTTTAATAATTCAATTATTATTACTATCCAGGGCAGTCACTAAGATTTCAAATTGCTGGGTAAATACAACAAGTAAATGGGGAATAAAACAGCTAGGGATTTCTTTTGGTTCTATTTTTCTTCTATTTTCCTATGAAAGTAGCCGGGGGCCACATTCATAGTAGCCGGGGGGAACCCCCTGCCCCTGGCTCTTCATGACAGCCTTGATATTATCATAATTCAATTTGCAGCTCAAAATCAGCGACTTTGCTGCAGGCTCCTTCCCATGATGGTGAATACTTTACACTTGGCAACAACTGAGAGAAATGTTATTCTACCCACAGTCACTCTCATTGGAGCCATTGTTTGTGAAAATGGTAGGAATTTCAAATAGTTTTCAATTCTTTTTTTGCAAAGTTAATGAAACTTACTGTTAATCTTTATTATTTAGAAAGTGTAGCCTTGATGCTTTTGCTTCATGATCAAAAGAGTAAAAGATCGAAGCCTGTAGCAAAACAGGAAAGTTGCATGAGATTTTGTTGATGATGTTTCAGGAGTATAGACACAATTACCTGTAGACAAAATTTATAAGACAGCTCTCAAAACAAAAGTAAAATCCATAAACACGTGAGCTTTTCCAAATGAACTTCTTTTAAGAATGTTTGAAAAGATTCCATGAAACAAGTTTGTTCTTCTTTTCTTAATCTTCTATCAGTACCCCAATGTTGGATTTCCATGTGAATAGCATATTTCACCTTACAAACATTTTTCCATGGGTTTGGTATTGAAAAAACCTACTGCTCAAAACATCTGAACTTAATGTATTTCCGTAAACTCAGCTGAGTGCCAGTCCAAGGTGCGACTTGTTGGTGGACTGAGGGCCTTGATTAACGTGTTTAAACGGTTTGTGAGCCTTCAGCAGGCAGATAATCAAGACTTCTGCCTTATGGAGCATGTTGTTAATACCATTGCATCTTCTATAGCAGGACATGGTAAGTTATATCTTGGACGATTTTATATAAGTAAACAGGCTAAAGTGTTTTCTAGTTAAATTCACTTGAAATCTAGAGAAGAGATAAGTGGGAGTTAAAGTAGCTGTGTCACAAAATGTATCAAAATTCAAACTGCCGGAACTGCCACCAAATGAAATAAAAAATTAAAATATCTGCTCAGCACATTAAAAGAATGTGTGGATAACACAGCAAATAATAAAACCCAAGCACGGATGGACAAACCTGAGGAAGATTGAAATGGATTGTAGTTGTGGTTTTTGAAAATTTGCTAGCCTAACAGTTTTCCAAAGTTCACTTTTGTTGTCTGTAACATTTGACGCAATGCTTGCGAGGTATATTTTTTGATACAAAGCTGCTATTTTGTCATTCACAAGATATTTCTAAATTTTCATAGCGATTAAGGACGAGTAGTTAGCATTATAAACAAAATGAACTTGCCAGCCTTGACACTGCAGCTCTTTTAAACATGTAGTAATGCTTATAGGTTCAGGCTGAGCTGGAACCGTTGCAGAAAACCTACGACACAGCTTATCCTTACAGTCGTAATAGTGGGTGCATCTAATTACCGGAAATTCAGTGGAATTTGGAACAACATATAATGGCACAGAAATGACTTTTAGTAGTCTTTTGAAGTCATTTAAGGTGACAAAGAAACATTTCAGACCGACCATACAAGAGGTTTAGCCTTGGTGAACTCCTATTTAAAAGACAAAGTCTATCCTGTCAGTAACGCTGCAAGTACGTTATAGCTATTGAGCTGGGTAGCAATTTGTTCCACTGAAAAACTTTTCATGAGACAACTTTGCCAAGTGGTCCACGTGACAGACCCCCAGTCTGCAAGTTGGGTTTCGAGCAATTCAATGCACCGCTAGCGAAACTTTTTGCTCTGCGTAGTCTTGAGATTGACCATGCATCCTGCTTCTAAATAGCCAACTATCAAGTTATTTCCTACTTTGAAGGGTTTTAGTCATGATATGTTTCATTTGATTATTTTTTAAATGTTTTTTTGAATGGAGTCTTGTAATGTAGCTACTCGCCACTTTACAAAAGAGAAGAGAAATAGATTCGAAGTGTGATTCGCAATTGTTTGTGGGATCGTGACTGGGCACGCGCCGGTCAGCTGTTAGAGAGTTTAAGATCCAACGTCGCGACGGCAACGAGAACGTCTGAAAAACAATAAGTTTAATGAGCAAAACAACAACCTTGCACGCGCATCACACTTTTGTGTACATTTCCTTGCAGTTTTTGCGCGATTACGACGTGAAAATGCCTAAATTCGCGTTTTATGGAGAATGAAACAAGCAACGACGGAATTTTCTTTCTCTTCCTGAACTTGGATATGATGCCTTGGAATTCAACTTCAGGAGGGTTCGCCTACATTTGACAAAGGAAGTGCGTTGGAATAACTGCGATAAAGACTCAAAGAACGCAAATCCACTTTTTAATCGACGTTCTCGTTGCCGTCGCGTCGTTGTGATCTTATAGTCCCTATTGGTGTTTTTTTCCTTGATGTTCCTATAGTAACAGTGCCAGACGTCTTTGTGAAAGTTGACTCGGTCTAGTCTCCTTCCGGTGTCTAAAGTGGCAAATAGCAGCTATAAGAGCTAAAGCTTTTTTTTCCAGGAATGTGTCAGGAGAGTGCAGCAGATCTTGGACTGGTGTCTTTACTTCTTCAGTGTCTGCACATCACTCAACTAAGTCCAGATGTGAACGCTGCACTTGCTAAACAGCTCAGAACTAAGTGCGTTTTAGCACTCTCCATCTGCGTTGACCAGAGTGGTGGGTAATATACTTGTTCGCCAAACAATTTTTATTTCCCTGGTTACAAAGTAGTTTTTGGTCTTTATGTGAGACATGCTTACCTAACATTTGGTGTTTTTGGCCTGGAGAGGAATATAATATAGCTTATGTGATGATGTTTTTTCAGAAAGGAACCAACAGCAGCTTAGGCAAATGGGAGGTGTGGATCTGCTAGTTGAGCTTCTAACCCTCGAACAGGTACCATGTCAATTTTAAGGGTAGGGTAAACCTACGCTTGTCAGGCGATGGGTAGTCAAGTGTTTTGCCACAAGAAAAGAGGCCTTTGAGAACAAATAAGCGACTGAGATTCTTAAAAATGGTGGTCTGTTTTAATGTAACCGGGTCAGTCAGCACTTTGCAGGTTTTCGTTTGCACCTTCGTGGATATATAGACCGACCAAGAACAAAAATTAACAGAACTTTCACCCTCACCTTGTAGAGGAAGAGGTTGTTTTTTGTAGCTAATAGACCGTCTATTCACCAGCCCACATTTTAGGGCAGTTATCAAGTAGACATGTTTACCCCAATTACGCGATCCTCGTCACGGCGAACAGTAAAAAAAAAAAAGTGGAGGAGAGAGTTGACGCAATGAAGCCTTGTTCAAAATCAATACAAACCTGCGGCTCTCTGACAGGAGTCTGCTAAACCCATCCCACTTACAACTTTTCTTTCTTGTCTCTATAGTCCGAAGAATTCAGGAGAGTTGCGATATTTGTTCTCCATTGCATCACCGGAAACTCTCAAGGTATGACCCGTCTTCGGAGTGTTTACACTTTGTTTTAAAATTATTTTGTAGTTATTATTTCCTCGGTGATTAAAACGCTCTGCCTCATTGCCAGAACCATTTTCCCTTTCTTTACGTCATCTTGAGTTGATGATGAGGCAACAAATGAGAAAGCTACCCTTGGAACGAGGTTGATGAAACACCGCTGAAGAAGTGGCTAAAAATGAGTGCTGCGGTAGTGCCGTGAACACTGGGAAGAGTGTTGGGAAATATCAAAACTTTTTGAGATCAGTTTATAATGACTCAGGGGTTTCAATAAGCACCGACGGCCGACCAAACGCGTCGGCTACTTTGCTCATAGAAGTCGGCTACTTTTTTTCCACAAAGAAAAAGTAACTAGTTTGAATAACGTTGTAAACAAAAAATATATCGTAAAATCTGAATGAAACTTAATTATGACGTGCTTTCCTAAAGGTTTACTGGTTTTATGTTGTGCTTTAGTCAATTTTTCAGAATTTTACGCAGAATTTGTTTACGTGCAAAAGTAGGTAATCTAGTTTTCACCATTTTTTCATTGCTTGTGAGAATTGATTGTGTAACTGATAAATCGAAAGGTAAATGAAAGCTACATTTTCTTGAATAACGACACGCTCTTTTATCTTAAATTTAGTCCCCAGAACGCCGAAAATCGTATCTAGGGCTTTGAAATTTCGAAGTTTTGTGGGGAAGCACGCCCCAAGAACTTAAGGGGACTAACGGTCCCTTGTTGATACAGTTGGTTACTCTATTCAAACCAGGCCCCAGTTGTTCAAAGAGCGGATAACTTTATCCAGCGGATAGGCCTATCTAGTGGAGAAAACTGCTATCTACTGGATAGTTATCCAAAGTAACAAAAGGCACGTAGGGCTCAGCCAAATGGTACCATAATGGCGTCGAAACGTGTGGAAACAGGTTATCTCCGTAACCCGCCCCATTCCCCTACGGCTATAATTTTACCTTCCCTCCCCTCCCTGACTTGTTTCCTTGATTGCCTTCTGAGCTCCTGATGAGACAAGGCTTTCAAAATTTTGTTGAGATAAGATGCTTTTTGTTTAAAAGGATGAGCTCATCATATCTCATTATCATATAGACCGGGGAAAGATAATAACAATTAGTAGAAAGGTTATTATAGGTGGGCTAATCATTTTTACAGCGGCCCCCGGAGGAGGAAATTGAAGTACGTAGCTGCCTAGCAGCCATAGAAATAGAAGAAAGGAAGAAAGAAATTGAAAAGAAAGAAAACGAATTACAAGAAAAAGAAGAAAGATTAAAACAGAAAGCAATGGAAATTAAAAGCACAACTATAGAGGCCAAGCGGGTGGCTGCCCAACTGCAGCTAATGGCAGGGCAGCTAGACCGCTTGGCTAGCCACATTCCAGCAGAGGCCAAAAAGTCAAAAAAGATTAAAAAAAAAAAAAAAAAAAAGATTAAAAAAGGAGAATAACAAAAGGAAATTATACACCAGCATGCACTATATGTGATAGTAACAGGACTGAATGGAGTCCAATTCGGTCTGTAATCATACGAGTGATGAACAAAATCGGACGACCGCGTAGCGGGAGTCCGATTTGTTTAATCACGAGTATGATTACAGACCGAATTGGACGACACAAAGTTCTGTTACCAAATTAATCATAACTTTAACAAAAATTTGTGATATAATAGGCTATTTCTTAAATCAAAACACAAGAAATTCGAAATTTTGTTTTGCTAGCAGTGAAAAAAAAAAAGGCCATTTAAGCGCGCGCGTGATGGCGCGTACTGTCCAATTACTTAGGCATGACGCGTACTGTCCTATTAAACTGTCCAATTAAGGCTGAAATCAGGGCAGTTGATAGCCAATCAGATTTGACAATTTTGTTATTGTTATGATTAGTAAATTTAATGTACAAATCGTTTTCTTCAATACAAAAATAATGTACAAAGTCCTTATAGTAGAAATGGCCGTAGTCAGACCTGTAGTGATATAAATAACATTAATAAACATATTTCTCGCATCCTGTATGATCTTTTCCTTTTCCATGTAATCCACACCTACGCGTCCACCCTTCGTTTTCCCACACTGCACCACTCTCTTTGGGAAATCTATCACTCTGTACTAGATCTTTACAGATATCCAATTAGCAGGCACCTCCTCCATCATACACAGCAAGGATTCCTCACCATTATACACTGTAATGAATCCACCATCTACAAAGGTTTCCCTCTCAAGGAAGCACCTATTTTTGACTGAACCGGTCAGATAAAAGTAAATAAAATAAAAGAAATTAATAAATATACAAAAGTCCAGATATAGAAAATAAATAAATATAGACAATATTGTCCCTAAAATCCCGAATTACATGTTTAGCATCTGTATAAATATAGGCAATATTATCACTAAAATCCCAAATTGCCTGTGTAGCATCTCTTAAATCAGGCATAATAATGTTTTCCACACCGACTCCCTAAACTTTACCAGAAACTAATTCCACAGAAACTAATTAATTTAACGCTTGTGTCATTTTCTGAACTTGTTATTGAGCTTTGTTATCGTTCTTGAACTTTGGTGTCTTTTTGAACTACACAAAAAGGAAAACTAAAAGATATCGCCATCTTAACTCGGAGTCGGTGTACGACGTTAACGGGTCAAGCTGCCGGCGGAAAGTTCTCCTTTTTCTGGGAAGTTGGTTTAGACGGTTTAGCGACAAGTTGCTCTGTAAAAGATGCAACTGTCGACCGGCCATGTTTGTGTCGTTTATCCGGTGGATAAAAATTTATACTACTTACCTTACCATGCATAAATTTATCCTCTGGATAGCGAGTGGATAACGCTATCCATCTTTCGAACAACCGAGATGGCGCGAGTGGATAGGACTTATCCGCTCTTTGAACAACCGGGGCCTGATGGCTACAAGAAATATTATTGAAACCCCTGAATGTTAACTGAAGAGTTTGTGAGTTATCTTTTCCGAATGAATGTGTACAACTTGGGCGGAGGCACACACCTCGAGAAGACCTATCTTGTTCAAAATGAGGTCTCCATTAATTTAGCGTGAGTTGACAAAGGTCTTTGAATAGAGGCCACAGGCTGCCTGGTATTGTTCATGGCAAGTGGTTCTTTTTTGGTTTGAATAGTGCCAGAGGAAAAACCTGGTCGTGAAATGGAAAAGGAAGAAAAGGAGTTTTGTGATCGGTCTGATAAACAGGACATCTTGAGCCAGGTAACTAAGTTAAACGTTATGGTAACACTTCACAGTTCCAAAACCTCATAAAACTGTACTACACTAAGTGTCCCCAACTAATAGAATACACTTTATGGGATCGAATTGGAATTTGTACAATTGTTTGCACTTGAGAACAGGGGAAAGTCGGAGAACACGGAATAAAAACCTCTGGGATTTGAAAATTGAACGAATGAATTACTCATGCTAATATGAGGAGCTATCCTGTAATAATATGAACAGCTGCTCCGCTACTGCGCCAAAGAGTGGCACAAAGACCTGTCCGATATGTGACGATCCACTAAGATTGACGTAGCCTGTTCCAGGCTCCGAGATAGTCGGGTCCGCGGGGATTGAGAAAGTGCTCCCCCCCTTTTTTTTTTTTTTTTTTGCGTACCTCTCACTTTCGCGTCTTCCCTACTATCTGAGAGCCTGGAACAAGCGTCACAGAAATAAGGCGGAAATCATCGCTCTTGTTTGTTAGCAGAAGCCATATTCGGTATGGTTTAGACATATAGGCTCGGTTATTTTAAACGAAGTCTAACTTACACCGCGGTTTAAGAAATCTTTGGACCTCCAGATCTCTTCCTTAGTGGGTTATTTTAAGTAGACAAATGGTTTTGTTGTGTACTTTATATGCTTTAATGAAACTGTTCACGATAAGTGGTGGTCACATAAAAGTGTTCGGCAAATTGAAAATGGCTTTTAAATAACCGGCCCATAGTGTAGACATACGGTGTCGACGCCGGGACTCGAACCCAGACCTTATTAGTACGAGGCCAGTCCAAGGCCCAAACCTTTGCTCTCCCAAAGGAGGGTTTCCAGTAGAAGGATCAGCGGTGAATCCTCAGCGTAACGGGCTAAAGAGATAATAGTAATTGATCCTCTTCGGTCTACACTTCTGGAATGAAGACCATCGTGTTTTTTTAATTTAGTATTTCGTTTTGAGTGAAATCGAACAGATCTGCCCACCAATTTACACTTATCAAAGTATGTATGGGGCTCTCTTTGAAAACCGTTTTTATAATTATTAGCTACCTTTCCTAACTGTGATTTTTTTTGACGGCTTACTGATGTCTGTATTGTAGGTTGCCTCTCCAACTCGAGATGCGGTCACTCAAACCGATAGCCGCGATGATCAGATAGTCTGCAGGGAGCAAAGCAGCAAATACACTGAAAAAGGTCTACATAATACTCCAACAGAACACGAAAAGTTAAGAAATACCCACCAGCCAAATAAACGGAGAAAATATTACACGTCGACTTTCGCAAAACCACTCAGTACTCAAATGAAAAGCGCAACGCCAAATATAAAGCTGATTCACCCTCAGGGTTCTTCAGCTGCTACGTCTTCAGCTCAAAGTAAAATTGATTGCGTGGCTTGTACAACAGCTCTTAATAGCAGAAACTTTCTCCCCACCTTAAACAGTAACTCGCGTCTTTGCCCTCATCACCATGCATTGGGGGCATTTCTCCGTAAGAAACTGAAAGATCTCAGAAAACGGTAGTAAACTTGTCTCTACTTTATCATGAACTCTACGTAACTAAAAGTTTGTTCGAAGATGATGCTTGCTTGGCTTTGAGTGGCAGGCGTTAGAAGAGAAAAGGGGGCGCACATTGAAATAAGAGAGAGAATTTCTCGCACCCCCGCCAGCCCCCCTCCCCCACCGCCTCTGCTCTTTAATTCTTGCCATTGGCCTTTGTTATGCGACTGTAAATGGTGATCAAGAATATTTTTTGAAACGCAATAAAACAAACTAAAAATACAAATCTTGCTAAAGCTCTTTATTTTATCAATTAATGACTTCGAAATCTTGCTAAAACTAGGAGTGAAGTGTTGCCTATTGTGCTTCCGATGAGCAATGATTCCAATTCTATTCCATATGTGCAATAACCCCAAGGCAATCTCTTTCTAAATCTGGTTTAATTCTTTCTTTTCAGACTTGGCATTTGTTTCAAAACTGAATTTACTTTTGGCGGATCCGTCATTCTAGAATAAAAGTTACAACTAAGTTCACCGTTATTACTTTTTGCGGAACCGTGGGCGAAAGCCATTATCATGAAAATATCAAGATGCCACGGATGATTGGAAACGTGGGCAATCTTCATCAACTTAATTCGACCGTATATCGCAATCTCAACGTTTCGGGATAATGCGGCGTTTGAGAATAATTGGACGTTTTTCTGCGGAAGTTACTGCTTGAACTTTCACTGCCCGCTCTCACCATCAACTTGATCTGCTGCCGTAATCTCTTGCACAGGAAAAAATAAACAATAGGATTATAACAGCCCGATGATTTAGCAAAGTATGCCGGGATGGTGGCTGTGATGTCACTGATGACGTCAGGTCTGCCGACCATGGATATTAGTGATACGACAGCATATGGTGTCCAGGCCACGAGAAAAGCCACAGTCATTACACCAAACAAAATGACCATCTTTCTTTCCATTTCAAATGTTTCCCGTGTAAAAGGTGAAGTTTTGCCCCATGTCTTTTTCGCACGCCTCGCGCTTTTGTTTATCTCCCGACAGATTTTGAAATAAGAGATGATTATAACACTTACAGGCAACACAAAGCAAGCCACCAACAAGCAAATGTTATATGAGAGATCCAACTTGTCTCGAGACTTCCATCTGACTGAACAACTAGTACCGATTCCTTCCTGTTCAAAGCCTGACCAGCCACACAATGGCATTAGACTCCAGAACAAAGCGTACAGCCACATAGCCAATGAAAAACAAACTGCTTTTCTCCTTGAAAAAGTTCGGTTACTTTTGAACAGAAAAACTAGTGCGTGGTATCTTTCGTATGAGGCGACTGACAGGTTCATCAATGAAGTCAGACCGTTCCATGTAGCAATGAACCCGATTATTTTACATCCACTATCCCCGTAAATCCACCTTCCTTGAGTGTTTGTAATAACAATCAGTGGCAAAATAGTAATCGAGTGAAATAAATCGCTAAGTGCCACGCTAGCGATGAAGATATTCGGGGCATTTAGGAGTCTCCTGTTTTTATAGAACACCAGGCACACAAGACCGTTAAGCGAAACACTTAAAACACAAATGATGCCAGTAATGACAGCGAAAACCAAGTAGATTGGGGCAATCATGCTCCATAACTCTATCACTTCGTTTAATTCAGCACACCGGAACCACCGTCTATATAAAAAGGAAAAAAAAGCCAGAATCAGATTTATCACAAAATAAATCAGCGACATTTGTAAAAGATAACAAATTTATTGTCTGCTAGAAAGGAAAAAGTCATCTCCAAAGAATCATTCATTAACTTACAAATTATGAGGTCTATTTCTTACAGTTTTTGTGGAATGATTTTCTACCACAAACTGTTATAGAATATTGAAAGAATAAGAAAATGTGTTAAAAATAATTGCTTTTGTTTTTTTTTTTTTTTTTACCGACATTATTTCGTGCGATATCCCTCATTCTCTCCTCACCGTCTGGATTATCACCTAGATAATCTCCAGGAAACTTTCGCCGTCGATGATATTTCAGCTAAAACTTCGAAGGTGAATAGACCGCTTCTAACAACAGCATGTCCTTCCTCTTTTTAGCTCGCTTTCCGCCGCACGGTAGATTTGTATCGTGTGACAAACAAGCTGTGAAGGCTCGATCTGACTGTTACGTTTCTTTGTTATTATAATTCTTGTATTATCATTCACCCTAATAGTTACCAAACGTCTCGAAAAGTTTTTTCAAGAATTTCGTACCATGTGATATATCAAAAGTGGTTTTTGGCCGGGCAAAGAAAATTTGCTGTTTACTTTTGTAAACCTATCGTAAATCTTAAAGCTACGATAAAACGGGCAACAAGAAGGTACAGCTTGTGGCAACACTGCTGAAAAGTGATGTTACGAGTGTGACCCCCACGCGCGCGCTGTAAAACGAGCAACATCACTTTCCATCTCGTTTTGCGCCAATGTTGCAAAACAAATCGCACCTTTGGTCGCCGGTTTTACCGTAACTTTACGATTTGTTATTACCTTTGAGGTCTTTCAGCCTCTTCACATTTTTTTGAAATCACCCTAAGTTTATCAATTTTTTTGGTGGTCATTTTGAATTTTAAATAGGCGGTCAACTGGAGCGACGTTTTATCTTTCAATGTGGGTTCCAACTGGGTTGCACCAGCCGACAGCCTACTTAAAATTCAAAGTAGCCCTCGCAAATCGATAGCATTAACACTAGTCCTCTTGGCTACACTTAGTTTTAATAAAGTTTATTGCCAACGCTGATCTACAATTTACTTTATGTACGAGGACACCTTACAGGCCGCTTCTGTTACCGGATTCGTAGCAAAAATTTTGAGCTGCCCGATTTGAGACTCTTTCCGTGGCATACAGAAATGGAGAGAAAACGAGGAAAGGAAAACAAAAAAAGATGGAAATAAAGGCGCCAGAAACCTTTTGGGACTACTTGTTTCAGACGTTATGACATTGTAACATACATATCTCTTCATTTCCTTTTGGTTTGTTGTTTTTTAATCGCCTCCGATTTTCCAAATATTCACTTGAGACAGAGTGATGTCTCTTATTAAAGTTCTCCATTGAGCAATTAATTCTTTTTCTTGCCGTTTAAGACCCATTACACGAGCGGTTTTTATAGAGTACAACTGTCTGTTGTTTAAATAACCATAAAGTATGTGAGTGAAATATATGAATCATAAGTATATTGCATATGAATAAGTTGTTCCCTCTGAATGTTCTGAATATCGTTAAAAGGACGCCGCGACGGAGGCTTATCGATAGTTCACAGCCTGAACTGCAGTATTTTAGATCCAAATCCCTGTATTATCGAAGGAAACTTACCCCCGTTTGAGTTCAAGTCTGTGTTTTTCTCTTCTTTCGTTTCGACTTGAAGATCCTCAGCTACATGTGTAAGTAAACATTTATGTTGTTGTTTTTTTTTAATCAGTAAGCACTCCAGACGATTGAGTGCCAAAAAGGATTTCCTCTTTTTAATTCTGAATTAACATCCGCTGAATGTTAACAGGTTGCGCCGGAATCGGAACACCTTCCTTGAATGAATTCATATTCATAAGGCAAATTTTTTTACTTACAGGTCACAACTTAAAAATTCGCGGACAACTGAGTTTAAACTTTACGAAAACTCCAATGTGAAGGAAAGATGGAAGTTTCCGTCCAGCAGAAAGCAGACGCATCGTCTAGATTATAAATACAAGCGATATAGAGTGTCTGCAATGCAGCCGGGCTAGAATTGCTTTTTATTTTACGGGGATGCTACAAACCTCAGTGCAAAATTGGTAAAACGGGATCAAGTTTTGTGTGCAAGTTAACGGCTCCATTCTATGAAAGCACTCTGAGATTTTATTAAAAAATGATGAGACAAAACTTTTAGTAACTCAACAAAAGCGGAGTTTTAACGTTTGCCAGAAAAATACTGATGTTTAATGAACAAATTTTGTCCTTCTTGACTTAAATGCCTTCGATATTTCCTGAAACAACTGTTATAAAATTCGCTGAACTCTAATTAAAGTAAAATTAGAAAGATTTAGCTTTTTGAGATTTTGGACAGAATGCATTTAGACGTGAAGTATTAAATAATGAAAGGTTTTTGCTTTCATTATAATACAAGTAAAATGAGGAATATATTAATTTCATTCATATATTGGGATCGCGGAATGAAGAAATAAATGCAAAGAAGATCATCGTAGTTAAAGACGCTTTAACTCAGTTCATGCAGTTTCGAAAAGAAGGCATGAAAAATTCAGGCTTGCAGGGATTTGAACACCGACCTCTGCGATATAACGGTGCAGCGCTCTAACAAATGGGCCAGCAAGCCAACTCAACTGGAAACAGGCCAACTGAAATTAATCCCTAGAATTGCCCTGTTCCAGGCTCTCAGAAAGTGCGGAAGACGCGAAAGTGAAAAGTACGCGGAAAGTTTGCTCTCGTTTTATTTTCATGTTCGCGCTTCGAATTGTTTCTCAATCCCCTCGGACCCGACTATCTCGGTGCCTGGAACAGGCTACCCTAGTGTTCTCAATCCGGATGTGTGGCGTTCGTGGTGAAACTAGGACTGTTCAGTAAAAACTAGCAAAGCACCATTTTAATCTCCTTTCACTTGCCTTCAAACATCACAGATCGCGTCAGACTTTTTTGGAAAAAAAGTATGGAAACCTATGCCTTGCAAAATTTTTAAACTGGACCTGAAAACGTTTTTAAGAGCCAAATATTGTAGCCTGAAATTCATCCGATTGCTTCGAGTCGTTTTCTCCTCTCAACAACGTCTGAATCGACGAGCCGTTAATGCCGTCCAGTGACGTCACTCACTACCCGAAAACCGGGTAGTGATTTTGATTGGTTGATTGTCTAAACATTCGCATAATTATCTATAATTATGAAAAAATTTAGCAGGATTGTCGCTTGATATTCAGCGGATCGCATCCCTGGCATCCTTTCGCTTAGTTGAAACATTTCGATAAGCGCAATCTTTATCTTAAACGGCAAAATTGCCCTTGTCTTCGAAACTGAAATGCTAAATTGAACTGCGAACGAAGAATCATTGTGGAGTAGGTTTTTCATTTAGAGCCGCTTTGTGGTTTCGGCAGCCGGTGATTTTGTTTACGCGAAGTTTTCTGAAATCAATATTATAATTCGACCCTCTTGCTATTTTTACCGTCAAGTGTGATGATTCTGTTAGCTTTTCTTTCTTGTCTCCTTGTTTTTTTCTTCCTTAAGGACCAAATAGCATCTTTTCAATTAAAGCAAATCATTGTGTTTTTGAACTACGTGTTCCGTGTGTGTGTTTATTTCATTGCGTGATTGCTACCGAGTTTGCTTGAAGAATTTAGTACAACCGGTTCAGAGTTTTGCTGCATGCAGTTGATAGTTTGAACGTTAAACATGAATTACGATCGAAAAAAATAAAGCAGTTCTGTATCATGCAGACATTTCCAAACGATATTTCTCGGTTTGCCACTTGAAAATCGTGTTTTACTTTTTGCATGAATTAAAGCAAAGGTCAAGGAGTAGTGACGTCACTGGACGGCATTAACGGCCGGTCGATTCAGACGTTACTGAGGGAGTTATAACGACTCGAAGTAATCGGATGAAATTCAGGCTACCAAATATTGTAGTTTTGTAAATTTTCATTTTATCCTTTTTAGTCGTTAGCCTTTGTTTTTTCGATAGTTAAATCTTTTAGTCTGATTGTATTTTTATTACTTTTTTTTGCCTTTTTTAGTCGTCTAGCCTTTTTAGCCTTTTAACTTTATAACCACTAGTTTTTTAGATTTGATTGTTATTAGTAGTTTTAACATTATTTTATCTTAGTCAGAGGACCTCCCTGAAAAACACTTTATGTGATGGGAGTTTCCTCTATAATCATTATTATTATTATTATTATTATTATTATTATTATTATTATTATTATTGTGGAACACACAGAAGTCGAAATCGCAAGTCGGATCTGGGGTAGCAATCTGAGTCGTACTTGAAGAGCGCTTGAAGTTTTTCTGATGGTACTTATCTCTCAATAACCAAAAACCTCAGCAGCAATTAAAAAACCTGAACAGCTGAAACAACACTTTCCAATTTGTTTATATTAAAATGAGGTCAGCAATTTTTGCATTTAAGTATAAAGCTTCGGTCGAAACCATATCAAATTGACGGTTATGGTGCTAAAAAAGAAAAAAAATGAGAAATAAGTTCCCTGCTTCAAATTTGAGGTCAATCGATCAATTTCTCCTCGCTTTTTATCTCTAAGTTAAGTGCCGTTATCAAGCCAAAACTTCCATTTCGGAAAGCAACATTTTTAACAAACATCGATTAGTGGACTCTTACGTCAGGTCAAAATGTAAAAACTTCGACCGTCATCAGATGACACTCTCGTTTTGGAGATGGTACGGCCATTTACATCCAAGCCAAACGAAGGCCTAGCCGTTTGTAGTGCTATGGTTATACCTTCTCATTCAGATATTTTAAGACCTTGAGTATTAATCCGGCCCCGTAGAAAGCATCCGCGACCTCACGCTCTGCAGTCAAGCGCTCTACCGACTGAGCTAGCCCTGACGCGGTTAAACGGCATTTCTCCGTCAATATTCACTCAGTATTTTGTCGTATTTTTTTTCTTTGGATGAGAGGTCATATTCAAACCTTCATTTTGACCAAGAAATCAAAACTGACCAAATTTGGAAAATAACTCCTATTTTTATCCACTTAAATTATTTGTCCGTTTCGGCTAATTCTTCTTCAGATATAACCAGCTGGTGTTGACCAAATTTGAAAATGCATTCGATATCCGAGAAATGACGTCAGTAGTACAGGGTAATGGCCAGAAAAAGGGACGGCATTCGAGAAGTCCTGGGGACGAGGCTGCATTGGTTTGGTAGCGCAGCGGAAATGGCAGACTATTTCAGACGTTTCGCACAAAATGCAGTGCCTAAATATGGCGCGTTATTAGGGTCAAAATTAATAATGCAAACTTTTTTTTGAGATGACTTTCGAACTGTAACTTTTGTGGCATGATTAATTGCTAATGTAGTTTCTTTTGACATTTTTTGCGAAAACTTTTTTCTTTCTGCACGTTCCATGGCGTACAAGTGTTTTTCTTTACCATTACTTTCCAATTGCAACTCTTGTTACATGGTTAATTGCCAATTAAGTTTTTCTTCACATTTTCTGCTAAAACTTACTTCTTTCTGCCGGTTCTTGGCTTGAGACAAAAACATACGCAGGCTATTTTCCGAACATAAGAATGACTTTACACGCAAGATTATTTTCGAAATATCAAAACTCTTACCATAAACAAGACACCCGCAAGCGATAAAAAATACCAGCATCGAATTACTATTGAAATAAAATGTCTTACCGCAAATTTTCTGCGAATTAACTTACCACGCAAATTTTCTGCAAAAAATCAACCAGGCGTTCCAGTCACGTGATCTATCCCACCATGCCTTCGGATCGCTTCCCTCGACCTAGACCGGCCGTGTTCACGTAGTGAAATCGAAAATGAGCTCTACTGCTGATTTTTTGGTGAATCTTCGTCTACATCTCATCGACCTCTCTAGGAGACTAGAGCAAGATTCGAGTGATGATGTGGCGGACTACGTATTGTACCGAGGGTGAAAGGTGTTGACAGGCCAAACACGACTCATAAGCTCGTGATAGTGTGATACGTGACCTTATAGTTTTACTCTAACGAGGATATCTCCCAGCGATTTTGCTCGTTTATATGAAATGACGGGAGACTCGTTGTATATTTCTCTCAGTAGTGGTTGATCTTGAATTAAGTGCCATTTGCTCATTAAAATGTTTTTAAGGTTCGGCAAAGCAGGGTGGTATGTGGTAACGAAAGGCAGAATTTTCTTTCGCACTTCATTGTTCTTTTGTAAAGCTGACTTCCGTTCGGTAAATTTAACCTCAGAGGTGATTTTTTCTATGAGATTGTGAGGGTAACCTCTAGTGCGAAGGCGTTTTTTATAGTTGTAGATGTTCTCATAGAAGGATTTAGCTGAGGAGTTAGTTCTCAGAAGTGTAAGGGCTTCGCCCTTTATGAGACCTTTTCTGACCCCGTGAGGGTTACAGGAAGAGAAATGCGTGTATTGAAAAGTCTCTGTAGGTTTAAAATGTGTGCGGATGTCAAGGATTCCTTGGTTGTGAAATCTTCCGCCTTTGTAAACAGTTGTATCTAGAAAGTTAATCTCTTTATCAGATATTTCAACCGTAAATTTAATTGAAGGGTGATGCCTGTTTGCAAGAGCAATCACAGGGAGCCCGCACAATCTGTTTGTGTAGCCGATTGTTATTTTATAGTAAATGTGCTGGATTTACCGTTTGCCCCACCTATAGCGATATGTCGCTAACTATGTACATAAATCAATGATAAATAAACGTTTAATTACCTTACCTGTGGTATATAGTCGTCGTTTTATCTCAAAAGCGGTTTTTTGAGCGATTTTGAAGGAGTTTGTGCGGTAGTCATTTTCAGAGTCAAAGTGAGTCGTATCACGTCAGTTGATGGTATTCAGTTATACCGTGGTTGTTGATCTAATTGGTCGATCTGATTGGTTGATCTGGTTGTTGACTTCTGACTGACGAATCTAGACATAAACTACAGTCTACTGGGAACTTTATTGACGCCATTAAGACAATACAGATACCGGACGACCACAAACTAGTGTCCTTTGACGTGAAATCACTGTTCACCAGTATTCCGTGACTTCAACTCAGGGGCACCCAACGGCAATTTTCGGGAAAATATCTGTTCGGAAGACGATTTGAGACCTAGAATTTTCGGAGCATTTGTTGTAAAATTTCTTGCTTGCCTGCCTCTCCTAGGATTTTCGAACATCTGCAAAATGGTATAATTACCCATTTTTAACGGATTTTGACCCCAAAAAAGGCCACCTAGAATTTTCGGGAGCCTTTTCCTGGCTGAAATTTTCGAGAAGGTAAGTTTTTATCCCTATAATTTTCGGATCACTAGACTTTCAGCTAGGAAATCCGAACAGATGAAAAGTTTTTAGGGGATAAAAATATGCCTATATCTACCGTTTGAATGCTAAAATATGTTCAACAATGCTATGTTAAGTGGTTTTGAACTATATCCTCGTTGGGTGCCCCTGTTCAACTGGCGCTAGAAAGTAATGAGAACGCTATTAAGAACTCTATTGTTTGAACTACCACTACCTACAGACGACATTATGGACCTACTCAACCTCTGTTTGACTTCGACGTACTTTCAGTACAACGGCAAACAGTAAAAAACAGTTACAGAGTTTGAATTCGCCGTTGACTGTTCCTTATAATAATATAAGGAACAGTCAACGGCGAAATCCAACTCGCTCAAAAAACCGCTTTTGAGGTAAAACGATGACTATATACCGCAGGTAAGGTAATTCAACGTTTATTTATCATTGATTTTTATACATAGTTAGCGATATATCGCTATAGGTGAAGCAAACGGTAAATCCAGAATCCAGTACATTTACTATAAAATAACAATCGGCTATACAAACAGATTGTGTGGGCTCCCTGTGGAGCAATAAATTCATCTATCTCCTTTCTATCAGTTCTCCACAATGCGAAAATATCGTCAATGTATCTTTTCCACTCAAGAGGTTTAGTTTTGCTGAGGTTCAGTATTTTTGTCTCTACCGCCGACATAAAAATGTTGGCAAAGGTGACTGCCATCTTTGTACCAATTGCGGTTCCGTGTGTTTGGAGATAGTTTTTGCCGTTGAATTCAAATGAGTTCTCTTTAAGTATAAGTTTAAGGATTCTTCTGAGGGATTGGGTGGGGATAGGGCTGTGTTCCCCATAGAAAGTCTGGTATGCTTTGCATACTGTGTTTATTCCCTCTTCCTGTGGGATATTTGTGTACAGGCTAGCAACGTCTAAGAAGACTAGGAAAACGTCCCCTGGGAGGTGTCTCCTTTCTATGAAGTTAACAAAGTCATTTGTGTCCTTAAGATAGGACTTTTGTGACTTAGCTATATGCTGAAGTAGGCTATCAACGAATGATGATATTCGTTCGGTGGGTCCGGCTGCGTTTGTGTAGGGCAAGCGGCGTGTTCCCCGACTATTTGCACGAGGATTTCGTGACGGAGCTGACGGCCGGTAGCCAAACAGTCGCGCTGTTTGGTTGAGGTTGCGCGGTTGTCAAGCTCGAGGTTGTTGTTGTTGTTGTCTGCGTTGTGGACGTTACAGCAGCGGTCCGGTTACGGATAAAGTCCGCTGTCTCCAACAAGCACTGCGCGCACTCGCGTAGTAAATTTGGATCCATTGTAGCTGATAAAGAACGACGGAAAGAAAGAAACGATCGATAAAGAAAAACCCAACCAAGTTTCCAGAGATTTGCCTACGCGCAGACGTCTTCAATACAACCAGAGATGTGACAAATTGTGTGACATGTCGGCCTCAGGGCATCATGGGAAAGTTGATATCACGTGACATTTCAAGACTGGAACGCCTGGTTGATTTTTTGCAGAAAATTTGCGTGGTAAGTTAATTCGCAGAAAATTTGCGGTAAGACATGTATTTCAATAGTAATTCGATGCTGGTATTTTTTATCGCTTGCGGGTGTCTTGTTTATGGTAAGAGTTTTGATATTTCGAAAATAATCTTGCGTGTAAAGTCATTCTTATGTTCGGAAAATAGCCTGCGTATGTTTTTGTCTCAAGCCAAGAACCGGCAGAAAGAAGTAAGTTTTAGCAGAAAATGTGAAGAAAAACTTAATTGGCAATTAACCATGTAACAAGAGTTGCAATTGGAAAGTAATGGTAAAGAAAAACACTTGTACGCCATGGAACGTGCAGAAAGAAAAAAGTTTTCGCAAAAAATGTCAAAAGAAACTACATTAGCAATTAATCATGCCACAAAAGTTACAGTTCGAAAGTCATCTCAAAAAAAAGTTTGCATTATTAATTTTGACCCTAATAACGCGCCATACCTAAACGTATGGCAAGAACAGCAAAATACTGCTCAACGGATGATATCTTTTATTTAAAGAATATCGTCTAGGCTAAAAATATCACTTTATGTCCTGAGCTTCCCGAGAAACAAGCAATTGAAGACTGGAACTTAACATCCATCAAGGTAAGCATGTTTTAAGTTATTTTTATTTTTTATAAACTAGGAATTATTTCGCACGAATAAAATCGGCCTAGGCGGATAACACCCTCCACGATCCGCCATAATTCTACAGATCATTGACTCGGCCTAATCCGGCCAATAATTGCTATAAATTATCAGGATTTTCTGTCACTATTTTAAAAAAAGTGTCGCGAAACGTCGCTGGAATTGAGATCATGGACCTGAACGAATAAAGAATGAGTTACAGTTTCGTGGAAATTGAAGTATCAATTGCAGTTTTAACACCCACATATATATCTGTGCTGTATCTCACTTTTACACTTACACACAAAATCGATTAACCCGTAAGATTTTACCCATACATGTTTTAGATAGCCACTCATAGTATACATATTTTATGGAAAGTAAGATCTCATTTACCTCTGGTCTAAATCGCAGGAATCATCACACCAACGTCATTTTTATGGCCACCAGAACTATCTCAAATTCAAGTATAATTTTTCATCTACGTCTTATTCATTTTCATTCTCAAACATCCTCTGTTGTTTGCTACAAATGAAACAAAAATTTATCATCAAACTTTTTTTTTCTTGATTAGCCGCAGGTAGCTGGCATTCATTAATGTTTTATTAAGATTGATTCATTATGACTTCGAATACCGTAACAATAGATTAAATTGGGAAAAGGTTTTTAAGGAAAATCTATAGCCGAGTTGTCTAATTAGCGTACAAAATATTTTTCCCTCCCGAAGTTTTTGAGGTTTCCTTATGTCAAAAGCTCAAAAAGAATTCATATGAAAAAGCTACATGCCAGATCGAGAGGCAAATTTGTTCCCTTATAAAGTACAAGGGAAGGGGAGTGCTTAAATATGTCACAGTGAAGTGAAGCAGAGCATTACCGAAGCTTAGTATAGACAATAGAGCATGCCATGCTTTTGGAGTGTAAACAAAACAGTGGGACCTTGACTCAGTGAAAGAAAATTAGCATTTTAAAGATTTTATTGTGTTGATGGCTCTCTAGTATGATCTTTTGTACCAGATAACTGATGACGAGATGCGAATACCCCATTCTGATTCAACGAACAAATTTTTATAGCAATTGCACATGCCTTTTCTCAGTTATTCGATCATCATTATACGAAAATGTTACACGCCCACCAGAAATCTACAGGATTTGTTGTTTAATTTTTCTTGTGTAATGTACGGCGCTTTTTGTTCACTTAAAACCTTATTCGGTAATTATCAAACGTACATAAGAGAAATCCAAATTGATTCTGGAGTTGTAGTCATGGTGAAAACGGACTATTGATAAAATCTTCACGCCCTCAGCCAGTGAAAAGGTGATTCTTTCAATTATTAATAAGAGGCAGAAAAAAAAAAATCAATCAGACAGCATGATACCAAATGAATCTTCAGGCTCAGAGACTTCGAGAATAAGGCTTTGGTCATGACAGTCCAATTCAGGCATTTTTTCCTGGGTTTTCCCGTTTTCTCTACCACTATGGAACATAGCTTTAGCGTCACAATAACTTTTAAATGACTTCATCACAGCGTGTCGTGACAGACCATGTAAAGGTAAAAAGAAAAAAACATAAGCTATGAAAAACTATTAAAAAGTTTGTAAATTAACCACATTTGCAATCCGTTTTAATATTGTTTTGGTTTTCCACGGCCGTCTCAACAAGAGCAGCTCCATGGCAATGTATTCATGACGTGCAGTTTACATTTTAAAATTTTTAATCATAACGTAGAGATTAGTAATGTATTTCATTTTCTCTTTTTTCTTACCTTAAAGATATTTTTAGATTTGTATTAAAAGTTGCGCAATTTAGTTTATTCTGCAAAGTAACTCGATAAAACCCAGTGTATCTATCTCATTTTCATTTTCCCGTTCCAGGTTTTAATAACATTCGCGGTTCGGCTAATATGTTAACTGTTTTATTATTTGTTTTTTCCTTTCCTTTCTTTTCAGTTTTTTTTTTTTCAGTCAACTCTTGAAAATGAGACTGTAATACGTTATAAATGCTGACGCTTTAACCCAAGAATTGAGTCGGCATTTATTAACCTGTGGATTCACTTCTTTAAGTAATAAAAGAAAAGCTAATACAAGATCGAAAACATATTATTTCACATTTTATAAATAATTTATAACTACTTAAAATACATATTTTACATATTATAAATAACTGTACACTGTACGCAAATGAATAAAAGTTGAGCAAAGAATTTTAAATTTTTGGGCTTGTAAGTATGACGATGTTTAGGTATTGTCTAACAAACTTCCCAGTATTTTAAACGTCTTGAATCGTTTCGACACTGTGGGAGTTTTGGGTATGTCATGTCTGGTTTTTAATTTAACTTTTTCGACTGTCCACAGTCTCCAGTTTTTTCCGTGAGAAAGTCGAGCCTTACTGGCGGCCATCTTGGTTTCAAATGTACCGAGTGTAGCCTGGAGATGAGTCCACTCCCTCTAATACGCCCCCCTTTTCAGGGGAAGAAAGTTAATTAGCCCCCCCTCTTTTAACCCCTTCCCTCCCCACCCCCTTATTATTCTTCACTAATAAATGATAGACTGTATTACAGTCAAACGGGAAAACCCTGAACACCAGAACTATTTCTGGAATGTTATTGTGTCGCAAGAAAAAAGTCAATCAGGCATGAGAAAACTAAACCGCAAGGAAGAACGTTAATTAGTTTGTGGTTTTGTGGCCAGTTCGCTTGTCTTGATCTTTGCTGTGATTGGTCGTAACACAATAAACATTCCTGAGATATTTCAAGTGTTCATGGTTTTTCCGGTCGCACTGTAATCAATCATGATTGTAAAACTTCAATTAGACTGATCCGAGATGGTTTGTTCACGTGTTGGAAGTCCGGATTTGCTTTTGGACTTCGGCTGCATGACCTCCAACCTTCCTGTACTTGAACTTTTCACTTTGCAGCCTAGTTCTTTAAGGAGAACTGATGCCACAGTCTTTGGCAAATCAAATAAGCCTCCTTCTGAAATACGCCCCCGTGTCTATTTAGCCCCCCTTCAAATGTGTTCGAAATAAATCCCCCCGGGGGGTGGGGCTTAATAGAGGATTTACCGTATCCCAAGGAATGAACTTTTTTTAAAAAAAATTTTTGAGTTGGATTAATCTTCTGTTGGTATATTAACGTCCACTCCAAATTGACGGGACAATTGTCGCAACTGACGTTCATACAACACATTTCTCTCCACGGACTTTTGATAATTATACTTCAAGTCTTCAATTTCTTCAAAAAAGGCAGGGTCAAACGCCTCAAGTTCCTTTTTTAACTGAAAAGAGAAGAAAAATATATATTAACTTAACAATTTATAAAGAACAAACCATGAGCTACGCTGACTTGTTTTTGTTTAAGAAGTTGTTGCAAATTGCCACCCTTGTTACAAGATGCGTAAGTTACTACAAAATACCGTAAAACAACTTTTTTAATCAAAAAAAAATTATTAAAATTCGTGTTTTTATCTGCTGGCGATTTACCTGTCATACGCGAGGTTTTGCAACACATGTATTACCCGTTAGTTGAACAGGTAAAGGAGAAAGTTCCACGCCTAAGTTTTACCGTGAAAAACTTAACTGTTAGTTGTTTAACATTCACATTGGCAAATCAGTCGGTTCACGGTTTGGGGAAATGATAAATTTTAAAAAACAAATAAACACGAGACGAGTAAATTTCGCTCGGGAGTTGGGTTTATCTTATGCCCACATCAGTCACGTTTATGCGTCGAGGTTGCTATCTTGAATACAGTATTCACGGTAAAGAACTGGGCTTGATCTTGTTACGTCACCGGGTTAAAAAAAATATCGGGATTTAGCGTTCATACGATTCCGGATTCATAGCGTATTCAAAAAAAAATTCCACTCTGGAGAGCGGATTCAAAAAGTTGCGGATTCGTATTCCGGATTCACCGGATACGTGTGGAAATAAGCCGTATCTGGAAAGATATTGTTGCGGATTAAAAAATATCCGGATACGTGTGGACGGGGCCTGAAATTGGTTCTCAAAATGGGTTTGAAGAATTGGAACACGAATATCCGGTTGCAAACTTCCGACCGAGAAAAATGGACTACCTTTCCAGAAGTTCTGTTGGCCCCGTTACAATGCAGCGACCCGAAAAGTCCGGTTCCGTTTACTTTTCAACTAGCATTTCTGGAAACATTTTGAGAATGGCGAACCACCAATAACACGAGATAGTAGATACTAGCACTGTAGTCCCTGATAACGGCGACGTTTTAACTTTAAGTCCCAAGAGTGACCAACATCAATTTTCTCCCAACAATATTCATACATTGGCTGATTCTTGGTCACATGGCCTTGACTAAAATCAAATGTATCCCGATCGTGATACATTAACCAATGTACCCCGCTCGGGCTACATTACAGCACGTGATCAAGGCATGGTGGAAAGTGGCGTGACAGAAGGCGGGAAAAACACTGCCAGTTTTGTTTTTCGTGAATCACTGTTGAACACAACAACACAAACATGAAGTCTTAAGCTAAAAAGCGACGATTTTCAAAATTATCCCAGAAGAGAAATAGCAGCTAGTGGAGGAAAAAGATGCAGATCATATAACGAAAGTACTTTGTAAATAATTTATTCAGCAGTTTTGAGAATTAAATTTGTGTTCTTATAAGTACCGAGTCGACTGTTTTGATTCGCCCTGCTAAAGTGCATTCTTTTGTTGCTGTTGAAGTACGTTGACTTGGAAGTCTAGAAATATAACAAACCACTTAATGTCAGGTCCCTCGGGAAACCAGTTAGTTTTGTTTTCCTTCGAGTCCTGATGTTTCCCTCGACTTCGTCTTGGGAAACATCAGAACTCTCGGGAAAACAAAGCTAACTGTTTGACTCGGGATCTGACATTAAGTGTGTATTGGCTAGTCTATTTTGTCCTTGATTTTCATTGGCTGTTTAACTGTCTGATTGGCCGGGAAGCTCTTAGTTATCGGACAGGTCAAATCGGACAGTTTGAGATTTGCAATAGCAAATTAACCAATAAATATGGGCTGTTACAGTCCGACTACTCGAACCGGGGCACGCTGAAGATTGCAAACCAAAACAAAACATTACAACACGATTTTTAGCTTGTAATATATAGTAACACAATTGAGCTCTCCTTTAGAATAAAGAAGGGTTTTTTAAATATCATAATCTGAGCGTCAAACAACCCTTGCCAATGCTAATAACAGCGCAAGTTTTTAAAAACAAAATGGTTTAAAAATAGCTTTTTTTGCTTATTCACAAAAAACAAAGATCATAAAAAAACCGCCCGCTCTCGGAACCAATCAGATTGCAGGATTTGGAGGATTCCGCCCGCTCGCAAGCTAGAGAAGAATAAAACAATGTAATAATCAGAATAAAAAAACGCAAAAAAATTTCCATTGCCAGAAATTCACTTCCAGTGTTCTCAATTAATAAAATTCAATTGTGAAATCAATTTAACATGCACTCAGAAAGAAAAGGAATATATATAAACACGATTTATCGGATAAGTCTATAAGAAAAGAATAATGAACATACTTTGTACACTTATAGTTCTAATCGTCGCATACACATTGTGCATTTAAAAATGTGATGAGTTTACAAAGTTACAATTGCGGATGAAGGCAAACGAATTCAGCATTTAAACTCCCTTAAAAGGAAACAATTCCATAGGCTTTTAAAACAGCATATTCATATTGTTTTTCACTGATTTCAGGGTGCCTGCATCGGCTCATGAAAATAGCAACAGATGGTTCCTCTTTTCTTGCTTCCTTTAAATTGCCTTTCATTTCTCTCTTAGCACCATAAACACAATTGATCCCCTTGGTGATCGCAGGTAAAACGCCATAAGCAGTCAAGACACAGTGTTCATATTTCGCGCGAGCACTGGATGATGGTCCTTCCATGCCACAATTTGTTTCCTTTTTCGCCAAGGGGTTTTCCTTGTTCTCCACTGAGATGTCTTTTTCGTTTCTTGATAAGGTAATCTCAAAATGCTGTTGATCGTAACAAACTGTGCGATTTGAAATCGGCATTTCAATAGCTTGGAAGTTAGGTGACTTTGCTCAAGATGATCTAACTGTATCGTTACTGAAAATTTTCTCGATATTTATCCAACCAACGAGCCAGTGACAGACAATAACCTTCGTTATGTAATGTCACAAGGAAACCCTGGCAAGACACAGGTGTCGGCTCTTCTGTACACAAAAAATGGGGCGATAAATACAGCTCGCACGTTTATCCAAAAAAAAAAAAGTTTGGCTTTTACTCAATAACTTCATAATTTTAAGTGCTTTCTGCACTCCCTAACATTTAAATAACTAGGTCAGGTATCCTGTTTGCACTGTGGGTGGTAGCTTAAGAGAAGTTCGCTCGCTGCGAAAAGACCGCTGGCTCTACGTAGCAAGCCGAAAGCAACACAGAAATCGCACGTGTAAGCTCACGGGAAGTGTCTTAAAGTGACATCATTTATTATTCATTCAAAATATTTCGACGTTTCTGATTGGCTCCAATCCCGGCTAATTCTTCATATCCAGTTGGCGCTCACCCCAGGCGTTTTCCATTGAATCAAAATGCCGCTTTAAAAATTCGGCTACTTCCAGTAGCGAATGGAACAGCATTTTCCAAAAATTCCAAAAGAGAGGACAACCTCGCGAGGTATACCCAAATTTTCGAAAATTTTGTACCAGAAGTTTTTTTTTCATTCTACTTTGCTCCCGAAATTTCTAGAATTTTCGGTTGAATGGTCCGCATTTCAGAAATTCAGTATTTTTTTTCCGGGAAATTTCTGCACCATCTTCCGCTGTTCTCAAATTTTCGAACGTTTTCGTTGAATGAAAACGCCCCATAATTATTTGAAAGATGTAGGCAATAACTCACCCAGTCTATGGTACATTGCTAGCAGCCTTGCTTCCAGGCAATTCACCATTTTCAAATAGGCCATAATGCACTTTGTTTAAGACCCAAAATTTTGCTTAACCATTGTTTCCAATTTCTTCTGGGTATTACAGTCGTCCCAAGGGAAATCGAAGTATAGTTATGCAATTTTTTTCTTTTTTTTTTTCAGGGAGGCGGGGGAGGGTAAACAAGGTGCATCATGGTCCATGTGAAAACACAAGTACCCCAAGCTCAAGAGTAAGAATCGTAGCGTACCAGAAATATTATACGGGGCTTGTATGGGGACTTAAGCGATCGTTATTACGGCAGAACTAAAACTCGCTGGAATCGCCCTGAAACGGCCAAAAATGCTAAGAAAACACAATAAAGTTAAACAAGGACACAAGGTAAGAAATTCCGAAGTATCTTTATTACTATTTTTGACCCCTAAATAACGAACGCTTAAATCCCCATACGGACAGGCAACGATTCTCACGCGTGAGTTTGGGATACCTGTGGTGAAAATTAAATGGTAAATAACCGCTTCAGCTGTGCAGAGCTGAACAGGCAACCTAGCAGTTTAACTTAAGTTAAATAGCACCGGATCGGGAAAATACCCACACGGCAAGCAAGAACAAACAAAGTAAATTAGATGGAGTGCATTTTATTGAAAATCCGGCGAGTATTTATCTTCTTGAACTCTTTACCTTATTTCCATACCAATCCTTTATTTTCACGGTCATTTGAGGATTACGCAATAGCAGACCACCGCACCATTAAACTCTTATACTGAGCTTGGGCTGCCTCTGAGTGCAGGCCAAACGTTAAAAAAAATATACAGTTTCGGATAAAGCGGAAGAAATTTAGCATTTATTCTCCCTTAGAGCGGGAAAAAAATCCGTAGGCTTTTAAAACAGCATATTTATACTGTTTATCACTGAAATCAGGGCGTCCTCGGCTCATGAACACACCAACTGCTGGTTCCTCCTTCCTTGCTTCCTTTTGGTGGTCTTTTGTTTCTTTTTTAGCACAGAAAACACCATCGATTCCTTTTGCGACGGTAGGTAAAACGCCATAAGCAGTCAAGACACAGTATTCATATTTCGTGCGAGCACTGGATAATGTTTGTTCCATACCATTCTTTGCTTTCTCATTCGACAAGCTGTTTTCGTTGCTAACCTCCACTGGGACATCTTTTTCGTTTCTCGCCAAGGTAATCTCAAAATGCTGTTGACCGGTATAGACTGCCCTTTCAAAACGACACTTCAACATCTCTGAGGCGATCTTAAGTTACTGTCTTGTTGTTTAAAATCTATCGCAATCCAACCAGCTGGTAAGCGAGTGAGCGATACTTCCCTGGGTATTAAATATATGACGCAAGGAAACCCTTGCAGGGTAAATACATGTAAGTCGCCAGTTGCCTTCTCAAAATATATGGGGTGAAAATTATTGCTCGCGCGTTTATGGTACAAACTCATCATCAACTTTATCATTTTTTAAAGAGCGGGGGGGGGGAGCTACTTCCCATACATTCTCTTAAATGAAATCCAAACGATGTTCTCACAACTTGCAAAGCGATCAGCAATGGTCTTGCCAGCGGATTTGTGTACTGATCATCCGCATTACGTCAAAAACCATAGATCAACTGAGAAAAAAACAAAAACATGGCAGTCGAAGGCGGGACTGTTTCTCACTATTATATTTTGGTAATTCGCGAATTTATTGATTTTATGTCGCTTTTCAGACATAGTGTGTGGTTTTCTTTTTCTGTTAGACAATTTCTCTTTGCAGAGTTTGAAATATGCAACATATAGCTCCGTATAGCTGCTAAGAAAAGGCCGCCGAAGAGTTGAGCTATCGAGCAGTATTTTGGCGCAAACCTTAGGTAAGTTAAAGTCGCTTCAAGGTACAGAGCTTTCAGTAGTAGTTGTGATTTGTTTTAGGATCGTTTTGAATTTTAACTTTGGACTCAAGATGTTGACTGATCGAAATAAACGAAGTGAAATGTTATGAAGTGTTAATTTTTGTTCAGTTATGATATGTAGAGCAGTAAGCTCATATTTATAAAGCTGTCTTGAATATACTTGCTTCCGATAAATTTGACACTTGCTCCAGTAATTTGTATCAGCATCAAGTTATCTTTGCCCGGCAAAAACGATGTAACCTATAAATAAATCCATCGAGCGCGTTGTTGTTGGTTAAGATGTAGCACGGTTGCGTTTTAGTTTCCCCCGCATTTCAGTACTGAAAGACAAATATGATATGCAAAAAAAACAAAGTTGCATGATAGAATTTTTTTCAATTTTTCAAGCATTTCTGATTTCTCTGCCGGTTCCCTTCTTGCTTCTAAAATATTAACTGTGGCAAAAATACTGCAATTATCCGCTGACCACCACGCAGGGTGACCGCTTTGCAAGTTTTGAGAACATCGTTTCTCTGTCCCAGACCTCTTGATCAAGGCACGTGACCAATGCATGGTGGAAAGTGGCGTGACAGAAGGTGGGAAAAACACTGCCAGTTTTGTTTTTCGTAACCTGAGATCCATCCTCGGAGACCCAGGGGCAGTCAGTCGAGCGGGGAGAAAAGGCGCGACGAAAGTTTTCAAGCACAGGCGGAAGAGCCCCTGGGTACCGACTCTCACCGGACCATTTCCAAACGGTCAAGTGAATGCTGGCTCCTGATTGGGCACAAAAAATGCTTTGTATTATTGTGCCCAATCGGCGAACAGTTTCTCGTGAGTTCTTTTCGTGAGTTCGTACACGATGGGAATTATGTCGCCACAGTTGCCCGGTTCGTTCACAAAGCTTGTGCGTACAAGGGAAACTTCCATTTTCTACTTTCCTAACCAGAAACGAAGGAACTACCGATGAGTCGAAAAACGTTTCGGATGCTATCAGCAGGAACAATTCATTCTGCACTGAGAAAATTCTGTTTCTGACGGATCACAATGTACCGTAAATAATAGGAAGTTTAAGATGCGGCGGCGGCGCAAATTTCCCTTTCGTAAACGGTCGTTGCCATTTGAAACGGTCGATGCCATTTCTCAGAACGGTCGTTGCCATTTGAAACGGTCGATGCCATTTCTCATGACGGTCGATGCCATCGTAAAGGTCGATGCCAAGAAGGAACCGATATTTCCGACTCTCTCCGACGACATGCGTGACAATCAGAGCAATGCGTGACTAGCTTTCCTACAAACCATCGCGATTTTTATCAAATCAAAATGGCGGACAAACCCGACAATTTTCAAGTGTTTCAAGTGAATGGTTGTGTTCCCACTCTATGTCCACAGAACAACATCCCTCGCTGTCTATTTTGACTATCATCTGAAAGGGGCAATTGGTGTTCTTTACTCTGGCAGATGGGTTCAAGTACAATTTCTGCTGTGGATCTTTACTTGGACTCCAGTTGCGAGTGTTGTGTTGGTATCTATAGTAGTTTTGCAACACATAGCCGCTTGTTGGTGCCTTCTTTGTCTTTAACTTCACTGAGATGCTGTTTATCACTTCATATTCGGATATCCACTGCTCCAGGTTTTCTTTCGTTATATCTTCGGTCAAAAAGTGCACTTTGAACTTTTCTCCATTTCCTGAAATTGCCTTCAGGTAGTAAAATGAATCATCTGGAAGCGAAGCCAGAAAACTCTCCTTTGTAATTTCGGTCGATTCAAAAGATTTACTTTTCGATTCGACTTCTTTTATATCGACCTTTACGATGGCATCGACCGTCATGAGAAATGGCATCGACCGTTTCAAATGGCAACGACCGTTCTGAGAAATGGCATCGACCGTTTCAAATGGCAACGACCGTTCTGAGAAATGGCATCGACCGTTTCAAATGGCAACGACCGTTTACGAAAGGGAAATTTGCGGCGGCGGCGACGAGATAGTAAAAAAGCAATAGCTTGATAAGGCATAACAACAACTTTGCACGTGCATCACGCATTTTGCACATTTCTTTGCCGTCACTGCACGACTACCACGTGAAAATGCCTAATTTCAGGTTTTGTGAAGGACGTAAACAAACAATGACAAAATTTTCTTTCTCTTTATGAACTTGGATATGGTTGACAGAAAATCAGCTCCAGAAGAGTTCGCTTGCATTTGACAACGTAAGCGAGTTGGGATAATCACGATAGAGACTGGAAAAATGTGAATTCACTTTTCATGCGACGTTTTCGTGGCTGTCAGCTGTCGTGGAATCTTAAACTCTTTCATATTTACGAAGGCGTGATCGATGCAAGCGTGAATACCTGTTGTAAGCTCAAGCTTGTATTTTTGGAAAAGCGTCTTTAGTTTTCGGGTAGACAGTGGTAGTCTTTACACTAGAGCCTAAATAAGCTAAGAAATATTTCAAGACAAGTAAATTTTAATTACTTCAAGTAAAATAAAGCTTCACTCACAACCGATTCTTTTTTACTTCAGGTTAACTTTAATAAGGCTATTTTCCCACGCAACATAATTAAGATTGATTGACATGTTTCGCCTTTCTCAAAGCTCAAGAAACCGCAAGTAACCGCAAGCTTTTAAGGATGGTTTTCAAGTCGCTTGAAACTTTCTTGAATCGTTTCAACTTTCCGACTTCAATGAGATGCAAAGTCAAAGTAAAGTTACTTGAGATTTTACTTAGGTCTTCACACACGAATTTTTGGTAAAGTAAAACTTAGCAGCTCCTAAGTCTTACTTTACAGCCAAGTGTAAAGACAACCAGTATTTTGAAATAAAGTGTTTTTATCAAACTGAAAGTTTCCTGACTGCGTGCATTTGTTTGGTGCGCCAGACAAGCCGTGACCGAGTCAATAGCTGTCGCGTCGTGTACGAACTCACGAAAAGAACTCAGGAGATGCTGTTCGCCGATTGGGCACAATAATACAAAGCATTTTTTGTGCCCAATCAGGAGCCAGCATTCACTTGACCGTTTGGAAATGGTCCGGTGAGAGTCGGTACCCAGGGGCTCTTCCGCCTGTGCTTGAAAACTTTCGTCGCGCCTTTCTCCCGGCTCGACTGACTGCCCCTGGGTCTCCGAGGATGCCTGAGATCATGCTCTATTTTCGTTTCGCTTTGAAAATTACACTCCGGCGGGCAAGGCGAAACGAAAAGAGAGCCTGATACAAACCTTCTACGAAACGTTTGTCGCCCACTTTTTTGATCGATTAACATTTGTCGAATCAGCCAACCAAAATTAATTCCGTTGCTTGTTTTTCTAGTATGCAAATTTTTCACGCGTGGGAAAAATGCAGACTGGCTGACTTAAAAAAAAGCTTTTATCTGTTAAAATAAAACAGTCAGCACAATCACATTTAACTTCTTGCGAGATTAAGGGAGATCTCAAAGGTTATTTCTGTTGGCGTAGAAGGTAAAAAGTTTTCGAAAAGACGGCGACACGATGTTCTACTAGTTTTATTATTTTGGCTTGGCGCGCTCGAATTTAAAATACTGACATTTCTATTTTTCTGTTGCCTTAATAATTTCCTCGGCAATTTTCCCCGATTTTCAGTACATAAATCTTTAAAAACAAAAGCAAACAGCCAACGAGCGAGGACACCAGTTTTCCTGGTTTATTTTTTACAAAAAGCAAAGGCAAACAACCAGTCTGTTACCTTAAGCCACCAGCTTTTATAATAATCCCTACAAAAATTCCTTGAACAGCGATGGGATATTTTTCGTCTAATACTTCCCAGTTGGCGATTGACGTTTCTTTCGCAGTGAGCCTCCGCTTGCGTACCCCGTTCAGAGAAGTCATTCCCGGCTAAACTTTCAAATGAAACCAGTTTTAAGATGGACAGTATTTTGATTTGCACTCGTTTGCTGGTAAATCAAAAGGCTTTTTCTTAGCGGTCAACAACTTGCAGAGGGATTCAACTCCGCGATACACTCACATTAGTTCCGTAAATAAAGCAAATCCTGAGAAGATATGAACAACCATATGAATTTTCTGAATTTCCATGGCACATATTAGGCATATTTTCCTACCATAAGACCATAAAACAATAAAAAAGACAGCAAAAATCGATCCTTCTCTCCGCCGACGACGGATCATTCACGAAAACAATCACGCGAGGAATAAGCGCTTTCAACTTCCAGCGTTTCCGACAGCCAATCAGATCTTGTGGCATTGTTCTAACAGCCAATCAACGTTACGGCCAAAATCTGGCCGTAACGAGCACAAACGTGAGAGAGTTTGTATGGCCGTTAGAGAGAATGTATGAGAAGCGCTAAAATTGGGCCTGATCTTAGGTTATGTTTTTCGTGAATCACTCTGTTGAACACAACAACACAAACATGAAGTATCAAGCTAAAAAGCAACAAGTTTCAAAATTATCCCAGAAGAGAAATAGCAGCTAGTGGAGGAAAAAGATGCAGATAATATAACGAAAGTACTTTGTAAATAATTTATTCAGCAGTTTTGAGAATTAAATTTGTGTTCTTATAAGTACGAATTCTATATAAGTAAGAATTGACGAACTTGATATTAAATGCAACAGAAAAAAAATACAGCAAAGATTTTCTTGGGCTGAATAATTACTTTAAGATTAGTTCAATCGAGCGGGATAAAAACTGCACAAAGGCTTTATGAAATGAGCTAACTACACATGCCAATCGTAAGGTTTTGAATTGAATTTGAATAACAGAAGTCGATATAGGTAACAAGTATTTAAACAAAGAAATGAAAACGGCGATTACCGACTGCTGGAAAAGTGATTCGTGTTGTTTTTCAACATTGAAAGCTAAACGCTAATTCAGTATGAAAAAATAGAAAACTAGCGAGGCAAAATTCAATGAAAAACGGCAGAATCTAGATTCAGACAGCAAATATGGCAAACAAACTACAAACAGAGAAAAAATGGTGCATAAAAGCAAGATTGCAGCACTTACAGCGTAGGTTTTAAAGCTAGTGAAGCGATATCATGAGCCGAATGTTTTGCTTTACTTTAGCGGTTTTCGTGGCTGACAAGCTTGATTCTCCCCTCAAATTTTTTGTCTGAATAATAAAATTCACTTTACCCTAGCTAATGCTAATAATAGCGCAAGTTTTTAAAAACAAAATGGTTTAAAAATCGCTTTTTTTGCTTATTCACAAACAACAAACTTGTGAATGAAGCTGCCAACGAACAAGATCATAAAAAAACCGCCTGCTCTCAGAACCAATCAGATTGCAGGATTTGGAGGATTCCGCCAGCTCGCAAGCTTCGAAAAAAAATAAAACAATGTAATGATCAGAGTGAAAAAACGTGAAAATTTCAATCGCCACAAATTGACTTCCAGTATTCTTAATTAATAAAATTCAGTTGTGAAATCAGTTTAACATGCACTCAGAAAGAAAAGAAATAGATATCAAACACAATTTATCCGATAAGTCTATAGGAAAAGAATGAACATACTTTTTACACGGAACAGGTAACACACAGTGCATTTAAAAATGCGATGAGTTTAAAAAGGTACACTTGCGGATGAAGGCAAACGAATTCGGCATTTAAACTCCCTTAGAAGGACACAATTCCGTAGGCTTTTAAAACAGCATATTCATATTGTTTATCACTGATTTCAGGATGCCTGCCTCGACTCATGGAAATACCAACAAATGGATCCTCTTTCCTTGCTTCCTTTAAATGGCCTTTCATTTCTCTTTTAGCACTACAAACAGCATTGATCCCCTTGGTGATCGCAGGTAAAACGCCATAAGCAGTCAAGACACGGTGTTCATATTTCGCGCGAGCACTGGATGATGGTCCTTCCATGCCACAATTTGCTTCCTTTTTCGCCACGGGGTCTTCCTTGTTCTCCACTGAGATATCTTTTTCGTTTCTTGATAAGGTAATCTCAAAATGCTGTTGATCGTAACAAACTGTGCCCTTTGAAATCGGCATTTCAATAACTTGGAAGTTAGTTGACTTTGCTCAAGATGATCTAACTGTCTGGTTGCTGAAAATTTTTCGAATTTTATCCAACAAACGAGCCAGTGAGTGACATTTACATTCGTTATATAATGTCACAAGGAAACCCTGGCAAGACACAGGTGTCGGCTGTTTTGCAAACAAAACATGGGGCGATAATTACTGCTCGCACGTTATTCCAAAAAAATTTTTTTTTGGCTTTTACTCAATAGCTTCATAATTTTAAGTGGTTTCTGCACTCCCTAACATGTAAATAACTAGGTTAGGTATCCTGTTTGCACAGTGGGCGGTCGTTTAAGGGAAGTTCGTTCGCTGCCAAAAGACCGCTGGCTCTACGTAGCACGCCGAAAGCAACACAGAAATCGCACGTGTAAGCTCACGGAACGTGTCTTGAAGTTAGATCATTTATTATTCATTCAAAATATTTCGACGTTTCTGATTGGCTCCAATCCCCGGCAAATTCTTCATA
>OZ037996.1:12457131-12694631 GCA_964035705.1 Porites rus
GAGTGTGTTTTACATTTAATTTTATTCATTTTCACCGCGTACATATCGAAATGAAGATTACTGATAGAAAAGAGAAGAGATGCCGTGAGAAGAAACTGAAAAAGGACATGAAAGTCACACATGCAGCCATGTTGGGGTACCAGACTGATCCTGTGTGAGTTGGACGATTGTAATGTTAAGACTGTCTTTGACTGTCTTCTATTCCAGTAAACGAACAATGCTAGTCACGTAAAAACGCTCACCTTAACAATACAGGTGTGTTTTTAAAGGGACTATCATGTCACGAGGATACTGCTCTTATAGATCAACTCTTTGCTAAATCATTACTTAGCGCCTTTGCCCACAAACAAACTGCTCTTGTAGAGTTGTGAAGAAGACAAAAAACAAATTTCATCAGGGAGCTCCAATTATAATAGCTGTTTGGTGATTTTTGCAGGTATTGAATTAAAACTTGAAACAGTCAATCCGTCCGTTGCAATAGACGGGAAACAGTTTCAAAGTCTAAATATAGTCTTAAATAACAAAACTGGACACGCCCCTGTAATTTCGGAAAGAATCAAGTTCCCCTAGGATGACCGAACAGATGCAAATTTTATAGCGTCGCTTAGAATGCACTTCTAAAGATCAAAAAGTACTTAGGATAGCCTCAAAAGTGTTTTCAATGTATGTAGGAGGCAACCGTCTTTGGGTGCCCCTGAATTCAATTGATGCGAAGACAAGTTTTTATTTATTACACACAGATAGCAAATAGCGAGACAGCCCCTTTAAATTACGAAATCAGTACACATCTTACTTGCATGTTGAGTTTGGTAAGAGTACAAACAGGAAGACCGGCTCACACCGAGCATACTTGAACTGTGAGAGACTTACCGAAGTTCGACATCATCGGCCATCATATTGTCATAATTTCTTAACTTCTCGAGAACTTCGTCATTGTTCTGTCATCAAAAGGAACAATGATACTTATATTAGTTTAGAGTGCAAATTCCTCAGAAAAGCAATGTAACAGAACAAACTCAAATTGACAGTAAACACCAAAGCTACTTGTATTAGCGTACTGTTACGTACATTGGGAGCTCAGTTTACCATCGAAGACGGTGACGGCAGCGAGAAAGTCACTTTAAAAATCCATTCGCGTTTTTTCACACTTTGTCGCGTTTATTCCAGTCCGCTAAAAAATGTCAAATGTAGGCGAATTTCTCTAAAGTTGATTCCTTGGGGACTGCCTTCAAGTTTAGAAAGAGAAAGAAAACTTTGATCTCACTAGTTTACGGCGTCCTCCATAAAACGTGAAATTAGGCATTTTCACGTCGTAGTCGTGCAGAGGCAACAAACAAATGTACAAAAAAGTGTGATGCACGTGCAGAGTTGTTGTTTTGCTCATCCAAACCATAGTTATTAGAGGAGACTGGTTATGAAAAGCGGCAAACATCAATGATAAAAACAACAGTGCTGCAGTTTATGTTGGAAGCACCCTGAAAGTGCACAATCCTTTGTTTTCTGTTGGCAAATTGTTACGGAATAAATTAATGCAACGTTTTTATTGGTCAATACAATCAAAATGATAGGAATTCTTTTGAACGTTGTGCACTTTCAGGTCCACAAAAACATATAACAAAGGAGTCTGACGGGTTTCATAACCATTCCACTCAATTAACTATGTCCAAACCTATTGCTTTTTTGACGTCCTCGGTGTAGTTGCCGTTGCCGTCGTCGATGCTAAGCTCCCTAATATCAGCCATCTTCCAAAGGTCTACATTTACGAGCGTACACAACTTGTCGCAAATAAAAGCAAAAGGTATGGCTTATATAAATGGCCTACACCGGTCGCTTTGTTCTGAACGTGCTTTCCTTCACTGAAAATGGTGTTCGTTCAACATAACAATTACGGCTCACAACGGAAATTCTATCATCTGAAAACAAATCACCAACATGTGAATGAGGGAGGGATCGCTATACTGTCATTTACTCAGAAGCTAGCTTTAACTATGACGTACCAAGTCACGTGGTAAATCCCCTGCCTGACCCATTTTTCGGAGTTGTCGCACCTCGTGCAACATCTCCTCTTTTTCGGACTCAAGCGTGGCCAACCGTAACCTAGGTAACAAATAAACAATAAACAAGTTTGAGTGCAAAAGCACGAAGAGAACGTCAAGTCGATTGCCTTCAATTTTTAGTTCTTTCTACCGACCGTGTGGAGATTGCTCGTGAGAATGGCTCGGTATTGTGTCGAATTGCATTATGGGTCTGTTTTAGGGACGCTATCGCTTTTTTATTAAGGAGTTTCAGCAGCGACGTTTTTGAGGGACGCACGTCAACCGGAAGTGGACTTTTTGAACAAGTTTTGGGGCAAATCATCTCTGTAAAGGTAAAGGTACCTAACAATACAAATTTGGTAGCGTCAAGGCATATGAAAAGAGAAAAAGGCTCACTTCCGGTTGACGTGCGTCAATCAAAAGCGTCACTGCTTAAACGATCTATTGGCTGTTACAAGGTTGCGCGGGAGACTGGGTCACATCCTCCAAGACATGGTGCAATAGGCCACTTCCGAGTTCCTAAAACCCTCACTTTCAAAATGAGGCCAAGTGCACGACCTTTCTTGTGAAAATGACTTTTATTTGCACGAGAATGAAAAGTCATTTCCATATCAAAGGCTGAGCACTTAACCTCGTTTTGATACAGAGGCTCGGAGGAACTCGGAAATAGCCTATTCGAGCCAATACCGACCCATTCAACCTCAAAACGGCCGATAGTTAAAGGTGTGCGTCTTAAAAGTAGATACCTTATTGCTACTTACTTTCGCGGGTCTTAAATTTTGCATTTCTCTCGACCGTAAAATAATTGCGAAATTTAATACCCATGAAGAAAATTCACATCACAGAAAAAAATGTTTAACAAGAAGTAACAACAACATATACAGGATACGATCGACAAATATACTTTGTATATTTGAAATGGTTTGTGTATTTGCCGTGTTAAAACTCGTTATACTAGTGAGTTCCATTTTGTATCTTATGTTGTGAAATAACAGTAGTTTGCAAAGATTCCACGTACGAAGAACAGAATCTAGGTGCAGAGAATTTTTAAAAATGCATTTGTATTGACCCCCAACATGCCCACCTTGTTAAGTGCTTGCAAACCGAGAATTCGCACAATTTTATGGTAATCAGCTTTCTTTGCAATGGTGATTTATTTGGTTTTATTCTAATGAATCTTTACCAAATTTGAGAACTCGACACTCTTCACTGGCCATAAGGGAGACAAATCCAATCATACGTGTGAATTCTTTCATTGTGAGATTAAGGGCCTGTTTACATGGAGGTGGGGGACCCCAGGTAGGTGAGGTAACTCGCTTAGGTGGGGTAACCCGCCTGTCCATATAATCTCTCATTTCAGTTTGGGGTCTCCCACCTCTATGTAAACAGGACCTTAATCCACAACAGAAAAGTTAAGTGGGTACCTTGTTTGTTGAAATTCTTTGACTAAATCACTGTCTGTCTTTATGTTGGTTGGAAATCTCTCCAAGATTGTAACCTAAACAACAAATTTATGATTGAAAAATCGTCGTGTTAATGTAAATCGATTCGTTATCTTCCAAAGCAACACAAACTGGACCCGGACTGGACTACATTTTCTATTAAAAAAACCTAGAAGTGTCTGGGCACTGTCGGTATGTAGTTTGTAAGCCACCTGCCTTGATGTAGGGCTTTAGGTATCTGCAGTTTAACCGGAACGCGCTCTATCACTTACACGTGAGACACACCTGAAGGTATCAAGTAACCCGCTTAAATCAGAGTTTCTTCGTTTAATAATTTAACTTTACTGCACTGACTAAATGAAATACCTTTTCCTCCAGCTCGTGCTGCTTCTTGGTCAGCTCTGTTTCCCGATTGGCGGCCGCTTTTAGATACGTCTTGATATCTTTTAGCAGATTTGTCTGTGAGAGGAAATGTAAATCAGCTATGAAAAGCGCTAAAATTGAAATTGCATTGTTTGGGCCAGGAAGAGAGAGCACACATTTGTTTCATTTATTTCTTTTCTCACTAAAATAAGAGAGCGTGGATCGATGTACAGTTCGGAATATCCCAACATATTAGGGCAGTCGTGACTACCTTTATCCACCCTGGTTTCAACCAATGAGAATCCGATTTGCGGCTCAAGCGTATCGCTTCAAAACAAACTCATATTTTTCAAGATGGCGGACTTTCTACGATTTTTGTTTCAAAGAAAACGAACATCACTTTTGAAATTGCTAGTTTACTTGCTGAATTAAAGGAACGAATTATCCGGACTTTTAAATGGTTATGGGAAAATGTCATACCACCCCTCCCCTACAGGAAACTGCACACCTACCCAACCCTCCACCGGCTAACTCAATGTAACGCTAACTTTTAACTGAGGGCAAAATTTTGGCTTAAGGGAGGGGTAGGAGGCAATTCCAATTCCAAAAGGCTTGTACCCGCGCCATGAGTGTTCTTACCTTTTTCTCCAATTCTGCTTCTAGTTTTTGCATCTTTTCTTCATATATCTTTGGTAAAACCACAGATTTCCATTCCTTACTGTCAAGTCCGTCCATATTGGATTCCGAGAGCTTTTGATGCAACTTTGGAAAAAATCGACATGAGCGCATGATTATATAGAGAAAATAAAATTGTCTCGAGCACAACATTAAACGCACCAGAGTACATGGTAAAGGCAGCAAAATTATCCCAAAGAACTTCGTTGGAAAGCTTGTACCATTTTAAAGCCGATTATACGAGAATGCTTCTTAAGACCAAATGTTTCAAGCGGACTTTTCAGAAAGGATACGTGCCTATTTGTCAAAAGATGGGGTCCAACGAATTTCTTAGCTAGCTTATTCAAATATCTGTCCCACTGAATATAATGTATAATCTGCTTAGGTTGAGGAGCACATCCATATTTATCTGTTTCATTCACAGCCCAAAAACATGACTGATTTCATATCATCTCCATCATCGGAAACATTTACAAACTCAGAATAGTCCTTTTTCGAATTACAAAATTATCGCTGAACAAAAACATTAACGACACATTCATACAGGGTTAGCCTTGACAAAAAGTCAAATATTCACAAATTCCGGCAACAAAGTGTCCGAAAATTGAAAAAAAAAAAAATAGACATCGTAATAAACAGGTCTACCTTCCCGCTGGATTTTGTGAATATATTAATTTCCCATGGAGGCTAACGCCGTAAAACTGCGTCTTCAACTCATTTATTCAGCGGTCATAGCGACAGGACGTTGCCAATCTCCCGGTAAAGCTTGATTTATTAGAGAGATTAAGAGTCACGTTTACGACAAACGACAAAAGTCAGATTGAAATTGAGAATTTCTCAGAATAGAAAATAAGCCCATAAAAACTGTCCAGAACAATTCCTTTGGATAAAGCGAGCGTGAAAATACTTATTTTTGTGTAGAAGTAATAAACAGTAAGCGACAATTCAGGGGAAAACTTGGTCACGTGGTACTAATTCACGTTTGCCGTTTAGCGTGAACGTGACCCTAAATCTCACTAATTTTATTTTCAACCGCTTGGGTTGATAATCTAATCGGAAGACTCACACCCTGATTCCACAGAATATCACTTTAAGGTCTTTCGTGTGATCCAGTGTTCAAGATCTATCTACCTGTTCTAATTCCTTTACTAATTCTTCTTTTCTTTGTTCCAGGTTGGCGTTCACTGCTTTAAGTTTTTCAACTTCGTCCATTTCCTACAGCAAAAACAAACAAACAAACAAACTAACTAACTAATTATGGAGATATCGAATGATCGGCTGCTTGTGGAAGAGTTTAAGAGAGATTTTATCATTATTATTATTATTATTATTATTATTATTATTATTATTATTATTATTATTGTTATTATTATTAGTATTATTATTATTATTATTATTATAATTATTATTATAATTATTATTATTATTAAAAAATAACATCAACATTAATACACAACAATTCAATAAAAAGAAAGACATGTTGGGGACAAAAAAAAAAACGAACTGTCACATCTAGGGCAAAGCGACGTAGGAAGCTTTCGGAATGATTCACTTAAATGATAAGAAGTAGAATCCTAGGCAAGCTAGCAAGTTTATCGTGTAAATGGCCAATTAATTTGCTCAGGTCTTCTAGAAGAATCGCATTTGATAGGTTACTGCTTTTGAAAGTGACACGTTTGTTTTTTTTAGTTGACTCTTACAGACAGTATAGCAGTAAAATGTCGGGTGGGCCGGAAGTTCTAAGAACGGCTCACAGGATTGGTTTAGAAAACAATAGATAGCCCTAACCCAAACAAACTAACAATGAATGTCGACTCTGAAACAATAGAGCTTCGGGCCAACAAGAACCTATGAAATCAGAGGTTCTAAAGAGGTTCTGGCCGACAGAAAACATCAAAGCAATCGCAAAAGATAGAAGATAAAACGACCAAACTGCATGAAAACGCGACCCTAACGAAGGACGGGGTTTGATTCTTCGGGGAAACCTGTGTGTAGCTCCTTGAGAACATTTATTGATATGTTTTTACAATTCTTTTCTTGCTCTCAGTTCTCCAGAGCCAAGTCAACACTACCTTTTTCAAATCCTTTCGTAGTTTCTCGTTCTCACTCATCAATTTAGCTGTATTCGCCTGCCCACTGATTCCCTTCGTATACGGGGTCTTGTCACCCGCCTTCGCTTTCTCTAACTCTTGCTGGTTGGACAAATACAAAAGACATCACACAGGTTGGCTTTTTGCTTTGCTAGGGTTAGATTTTAAGGAAAAAAGGTAAAATGATTTGGAAGGTAAAGCCATGGTTTTCTTTTATTTCTTTTAGTCTTTGTAGCTGGTGTTATTGTTTTTGCACGTCTGCTATGCCGCGAGAAGCGAGCACCGAGGGCAAGAGGATTTGAAAGCGTCTCCTCGCCACTCTCCGCATGACTTCGACGCTTCAGCTAACCATCCTGCCAGCTATGCAGGCTAACTTTTTTTAGTTAAGTAAAGAGGGCAAACATGCTCATAAAGTGAAACCTTCGTATCTGTATGGAAATAAGCCTTTTTAACACTTCGCACAAATAAAGAAAAGATGTGACACAGCAATAAAGCACTAGCAGAAGTGATATCCTCCATCTCTTCGATCGAGCAGCCCCTTATATTACCTTAAGTCGTTTGTTCTCTTTGATAACCTCCCCATATTGCGGTCCACCTGAGCCTACGGTCTTCTTCAACTGATCATTTTCACCTTGAAGCCTTTCCACAACTCGCCTCATGGCAGCAATCACTCGCTCTAGGTCCTCCACGCTCTGACCTCCCATACCAGTACCCAGGCTCTTCTGAAGAGATGAAAACATCGCATCAGTGAAGAGAGTTGCCCAAGTTGGGCTGAAATAAAACCACACTTTGGCTGAACAAACAACTTCACTCCAGTGAGCAAACATAAAGAAATGAGGTTGACGCTCGGGTGGACGGTTTCATACAAATCAGTAAATTTTATCCACCCAAGCCTTGAGTTAGTGCCTTTGTTTACAGGAATGCAGGAAAGGTCTATTCTCCACTTAAGAACCGGGAAAAAAATGGACTAAGTTAAAGGGGCTGTGTCACGGCAGTCCAATTCATTTTGTTTCATTTTGCCAATTACTGGCCCTCAATCGCTACGGAACTTAAATTAAGTAAAAAAATTACATGTAAATGACAAAATCAGAGATCCGAGATAAACAAATATGTCTCCTGAGCATTATTTTTGAAGTTGCAAGCAGCAGGGACCAACTTTGAAAAACTGTTAGGCTGAACAGTTTTCAAAAACCCTAATTTCAATCCGTTTCAGTCTTCTTCAGTTTTGCCCATCCGTGGCATCTGTTATTTCTGTTATGTTGTTTTAACCTTCCTTTAAAGTTTTAAGCGGTTATTTTTATGTTTCTTTTAATTTAACGGGCATTTTGTAATTTCCTCATTTAGCTGAATTTCGTGACACAGCTCCTTTAACTTACGCAAAGAACTCTGGGACCTTTACAAAGGACAGGGGAAAAAATTGGCCAATAGTTAACTGGCGCGTCTCCAGTAACGATCCCTGAAACAATTGCGGGACACATTTCGGCACCAGTCTCCCTATCGTTTCTTAAATGGCAATTTTAAAAAGGAAAAGTACAACTTAAAATATAATTCATCACCTTTCGAGCTTTTTCTCTCTTTTTGCTGGCGTCGAGTTCCGCTTTTAGAATCTCAACATACTCTTGCAAGTCCTCGACTCGAGCCTAGGATCACAAAAGAATAACTTTACAAAAACCAATCATGTACTGTCCTTTCATGAAGTAACGTTTTATAACGATGGTTATCGAATTATTATTTATCAAAACATTTGTAGAAGGTAACGAGAAACTAGTTTAATACATGTAAGAGTGCAGTTGTTAATGTGTAAGGAACCTCAAAACAAAGCCAGCTGTAAACATATATGTATTCTCGTCACATGAATAAGCTTTTATATTCAGTAAATACAGAGCGATCGAGTTAGCTGGGGGTAGAGATTTAACATTCCTCTGACTTTGTGCCGGCCGTTGTGAACTGTTATATCGACTGCAATGGACTACTTATCTCGGCTTAAAATCAGGTTTCAAAAAGAGATCTTGTCTACCTTCAGTCGCGGGTTTTCCTTCCTAGCTTGCTCGTAATCGAAACGCAACTCCATATTTTCCTGAATGTAGAGAAGAACATGAATTCTATAAAAGTAAGCTAACTGTGGAAATTGACTTTACATGCATGAGATAGTCCCTTAAAACTACGTTTAACCGACTTTTGATGTTAGGTAAGAATGACCAGAAACCGGCGTCAGCTCACCTCCTTCGCTTCCAAGAGCTGTTTCTGAAGAGACTGGTTTCTCTGGTATAATTCGCGATACATGTCTGCGTCAGCCTGGTCCACGGAACGCTGGAAAAGAAGCAAACAAAAAAACTTTGATTTCACGACATCTCTGTGAAAATTACCATTAAAGATGACCGCCTAAAGTCGGGACAAACCGAAGAGGGCTGGGTACGAGTCCGTGTATTATAGATCCGTATTTCATAAATAGCATGTGACCCACATAGTCATGAAAACCACCACAAGCTTAATCGGGCCAACATTGAATAATACACAGCTATTTTAAATAGCTGTATATTATTCAATTTTTAAAAAAACTGGAAAATTTACTAAGAGATATGTGGATTGCCGCCACACTGTCCAGAGGCCTATATATTTTTTTTTTTACATAGGTCGTTTAATATAGACCCGATAAGCACCAAACTTGGGGATTTTGTAAATCTCCATTCTCGGTTTTCTTCTTTCTGGCTATGTGGTCTATGTGGGTTTCCTGTTGTATACACGGACTTACATACAGCCACCCTCTTGTGGAAATCAGGAAATACCACAGAGAATGGAGGGAGATACTCTTGGTTCAAGGTGTGGGTGCTCTGACTCGCAGGCTGGTTGTTGCAGAGCAAACGAAGGGTTCATGGAGCGCAGAAAACCCGCTAAGTAAAGTAATACAGATTACAGATTCTGTGACCAATCCAATGGTTTACCATCAGGTACAGCAACTGAGTTTCTTAGACTCACCAGCCGCACGTAAAACAAGTTATGACACTGAGGAGAAGGGTTCTAACCTGTTCTGCCATGCGACCAGCAAGATCTCGCTCAAGGCCTTCAATGTAATCAACTAGCTGTCTGTTTTTCAGTTCCAGTGCCTCCATCTGTCTGTCATGACCCAGAACTTTCTGCCGACGTAATTCCTGATTCTAAGAGGGCGGAAAAAAAAAACACAAATCAGAATAAAATGTCTTTTGCCATTTAAAATCTCTCTTCTTTATAAAAGTATTTATATTTAACTGAAAATTTCACTATACCTCTTCTTCTAACTTATATATGTTGTGCTTGAGATCCTGTACAACTTCATTGGAAACAAGCGGCGGACCACCGACCACAGCTTTGGAGGAGCTGCAATCACAAGAAAAACACAAAGCAGCTTAATCCGCCATCTTAAAAATAATGACCGAGCACGTATAGCTTCTAGAAGGCCTCTGAGCTCAGGCATTAAATATAAAGTCACCCCTGTTAAGTGTCCTCGTGATTAGTAAGTCACCAAAACAAACAATTCAACACAAATCGCCTTCGTTTTCCTGTATGAGAATAAAAACAAGTCCAAGACGCACCTTTTTAACCTGCTATGTAGCCCAGCCTTATCCTTTTCAGCTCTGTTGACCGCCTCTCTCAACATGGCGATGGTTTTTTCTGCTTTCTCCTGCTCCCGTGTTTTCTCGGCCAGTTTACCTCTCAGCGCTTCTACTTTCTGTTGCCATTTCTTGTTATCTTCCCAACGCGCCACACCCTCACTCACTACAGTTGCCTGGAAAAAAAATACGTTGACGGTGTGGCTTGAAGCCCGACAATTCAAGGTGATCGCTATTCCTGTTTTATACAAAATTGAGGACCTTTTTGGGGGGCTGTTTGTTTAGCAAATTAAGACGACGTAATCTAACCTTAGCGAACTGTTTCTTTCAAATTTCATTTTTTCGCATATATATGCTGTGGTTTTAAAATTTCATCCTTCGTTTGAATTCTAAATCATTATTATACATTACCACACCCAAAAACAGAGAGAAATAAAAGTTAAGCCAATAAGAGAATATTCTATTCAAAACAAAAAACTCAAAACTCACTTTAAAACGTCGCAAAGCCTGAAATGGGTGAACAAACAACCCAATGAAAGGTCTAAACAGTTGAGTTGAAAAGAATTCCCTCGAATTTTGTTTTTTATCCTGGTGAATTTAGTAAATCTAACGTAAACAAGAAGGCCTCTTCATCTAACGTTCTCCTTAATTTCTCTACGATATAAACATTTTGGAACATCTGCCTTAAAAGGTGTTATATAGTAACCAGTCTTACTCTGTCTTCCTTGATGATTTCTTCAACCACGGGTTTCTCAGTACCAGGCCCATCAACACCCTCCTCGGTACTCTTTTGTTTTTGTTGCCTTAATTTTTCTTGAAGTGTTTTAACTCTTTCTCGCAGTTTTTCCACTTCGGAACGTTCTTGAGCGTTCTAGGGAAGAAAAAAATTAAGGTGGCTACAAGTAGTTTGTGCGACATGTAGTCGGTCAAAATCTTTAATTCTACCACAAAGGCCAAAATCCTTTACTCTCTAGATCTACTTTTCCTTGGCCACGGTTGACTGAAATTCTCAGTTGCGACGTATCTTACATAGTAATCCCCTAACGTATCAGGCCTGGTGAGTAAATGAGAAAGATGATTTTTCAGTCAGCGACAGAGGCGGCTCGGAAGGAAAAATCCGAGTAATGGGGAGTACTCGGAGTTTTTCTTTCAAGTTCCCGTGTCACTGACTGAAAAATCATCTTTGTAATAAGTGGATAATTTCGGTATTTGGAGAAATTTACAAGCTTCAAACCAATTAGGGTTTTGCGAAGAACGAGCGTAGCGTGTTAGATAATTTATATAACAAGGTGTTCAAGGTAGCTCGTCTTGTTTGGCCTGTAAGGTAACTACGCCAAATTCGTTTGCAATGAAAATACATTTTTAAAGCTTTTTTTTCCATTACCGTGTTCCTTTCAGATCTAAGCTCCTCTTCTTTCTTCTCCAGCTTGTCTTGAACCGTCTCCAAGTCCTTCAACTCACGGCCAAGTTTTAACAACGCGGAGTCTTTCTTAGACAAATCCTTCAAAAAAAAAAAGAAGTACTGTTACCATCAAAGCCTTGAGGCCTACGCCAAACGTCGATCTTTTCATGAGACGAGCCAAACTTAGTGAGTTAAGCTCACGAAAATTTCGCCGTCTGGCTCTGTTAAGTTCGTCTGAATGAGTTTGGATCGACGTTCTATCCGTCTTCTTCAGACAGATAGAACGTCTGAAGATCGTCTCCGGGACAAACGTCGATCTTCACATGCGACGAACTAAATTAATAAATCAAAACTTTGTATGATAATGTATATTTAGCCTCGTTCGGGAGAAACTTTATTAAAGTTGCTTTTTGGTCTGACTCAGTTGATTGGCTTGACGCGTTCTAAGTTCGACAGCTGACCCAGCAGACGATCTCAACTTAATTTAGGTCGACCCAAATTAGAGTTTGGTTCGTCTCTGATAAAAAGTTCGACGTTTGGCCTCGGCCTAAGATAGCAATAACAAGCCAATGGAGAAATCAAGTGGGGAATAACAAACATTTATTTTCAGTGTCTATGGGCACTCGCTCCTTTCTCATGTGTAAAGGACGTTCAAGAATAAACGTTGGACATTGTCGTGGTACCTGCTTCAACTTGTCTTTTTCCTCTAGCAACGACGATTCCTTGTCTTTTTGTTTCTTCAGCTCTTTTTTGAGTTTCTCCATTCTCTCTTGGAGCTCCTCGATACGTGCCTTAAAGCGAAATGCACAAGAAAAATTGGCACAAAGCATCTTGACCACCGACTGATTAGCTCAACTAGTCAAGCATCAGACTTTGGAACGGTAGGCCCGGACCAACACTTGGGGCTTAAAAAAATAAATCAGTTGGATGTGTTGCCTTGTTCCGTATGTGCAAATAGTACGGTAGGCATTCCAGTCTTCTCGGCAAAGAACAAATTTCGTAGGTCCCGTCTCATAACATCTCTCTGAATCGACTCTTGTGGGACTCAAAAGAAACGAAAGGCAGAGTGACAGCGACATGGATTGTGGTATTGGGTGGGGAGGGTCTGTGCCCAGTAAAGCTGATAGAGTCACTCTTACGGTCAGGGTTACCATTGAAGATTACGTCATGTTCACGTCTAGCTAAGTGTCAAGCAAACCGGAGGTAACGTATGAAAAAATGTCCCATAAAAACATCATACAACTCCAATCGGCTCTAAATCCGATTTCCTCGGGACTGTAACATCCGATGGCGTTAGACAAGATATTAAAAGTTCAGTTGCAGTCAAACAAAACCCGCTGACTAGTGTCCGCCCAAATAAGAGTCCTGTAAGACAGAGCTGACAATAAAATAATAGGTCTTGGAAGGTTCTACCTGAGAGACACTTGTCTTTTTGCGATACAAGAAGTGATTATAATGCGACAAGCATAGCAAACCTGCAATCCAGCGGTCTCTTTGTCTACAATGTGCTGTACATTGGCCTCCTGTTCTGCTTTTCTAGCGTGAGCCTGAATCGAAACAAATACGTGGGGTTATTTTAAAAGACGTAAAGTAGATCGTAAGTTAAACCATCGTCGTTATCTTCTACAATCATCTTGAGAAAAAATTGGCCTTGTCACTTGTCATTGTGTGAGGTAATTTAATAAAATCCGCCAACCCACCTGAACGTTTTCCTCTGCTGTTGTCACCATATCAGCTCTGAGCTGAAGAAGAGCTTGACTCAGCGACTGAAGTTTGAAAAAAAAAACAGTCGTGTTAAATATCTTTCATAAATTCCAAGGTCTATGGTTGCACGAAAATTAGATGTCTTTAATTCTTTTGTATACTAATGACTGCGTATGAAGGGAGGAAGGTAAACCACGCAAATAGAGGTTTCAATTCTTTGATGCAAATCAACACTCACAAATCACACAAAAGGAATCTGCTGCTCAACCCTTATGGTAGGTAGCGTGAGAGTAGGCTCTCTGTATCGAGAGGCGAACGAACCGAGTCGCGCTGGAACGCGCGAGCGAGCGACAAAGCTTGCTCCTCTTCTCCTTTCGCGTGTCATTCGCGCGTGACCTCTCACGATGTCCCCCAAACTGAGTGCTTGCTCGCCAGCTATGTGGTAGTTAAATAGTTTCCAAAATTGTATTTCTGCCAAACAGGCTATTTGCGAATTACTTTTAGCCTCTCTTTCAAAATGAGTTTTGGTGTCCAACCTTTCACATTAAAATAAGTTTTCATTCACATGCGATTGAAAGCAGGAGCCTGTTGAAACGTATTCGATATGAATAGTTGTGCACCAGGCCTCGCTCCGACAAAGAGGTGAAGGTTATTTAGGGAATGGGCTATTACCTTTATGCGTAGTGGTTAAGGTTAACTATATATTGTTTATTGCCATGGCAACAACAGAAAGATGTCTTTGTATAACAAAGTCAGTTATATACCAAAGTATATAGTCAAACCCCGCTTAACGGACACCTGCTTAATACGGACACCTCCTCATTACGGACAGTGTTTTCTCCCTGGGGAAAAAAAGCCCCCTTAATGTCCGCGTTAACGGGGCTTGACTGTACCACATAATTACCTTTTGTTGTTTCTCTTTCAGAGCCAGTTGGTTGCGAAGTCTTTCCACCAGATGTTTCATGGTTTTACTGGGCGCTCGCTGTGCTGCTTCCTTTGCTGTCTCTAGTTCGTCTTTTAATATTTCAATCTACAGGTAAAATGCACATGTTAACAAACATGTGGTTAAACTAATGCTGCCTCGTGTCATTAAAGAGCTACGCAATAGTCTCATGCCTCATAAATTTTGTTGAGCTCGTGTTCCAGCCTGTGAAAACAGCCGACATTCTGTAGCCTGCGAGCAAGCTCTCCAATTTGAGCTAGCGAAATGAGCCTCGCGAGAACGCGCGAACGAGGTGCTTCGCCGCTCGCTCGCGCGTTCTCGCGAGACTCGCTTCACTCGCCCAAATAGGAGAGCTTGCTCGCAAGCTAACATTTTGCGACGTCACCACTGGTTTGCCAGCGAAATAACTTCTGAGATACGAGCGCAGAAATTCCATATCGATGACGTGTCACCACCCAGATGGCTACTCATGTTCGGGTATTCATATCAGAAGACTGTAGGAGGACATCTGGACAAACCGGAAGTTTCACTGTTAAGTACGACATGTATACGTCGATCAGCTGTAACTTCAGATGGTTTAGCGGGCAAATTTAGAGCACAAAAAGCTACCTCTTTACTCTGTTCCATTATTCGTTCATCTCGTTCCAGTTTCTCATTGGCGAGTTTGTTGCGTTCCTTTAAATGTTCCTCCTCTTTTCTGTAAGAGAAATAAACAGCTTCGAATTATTTATCTCACCAGATTTCTTACATAGCTCCTCTTATAAGCGAAGACGTACATATTAATTGGCAAGAAACCTTTTTGTGAAAGTTTCTTAGATTGGATACTACGGGTAGATTAGGCGTGAATTAGTTAAGGGTTGGATCTTGGGAATATGGACGTTCGTAAACAAACAAACATATCACAGATATGCACGATGGATTAAAAAAAAAAAATGTGAGGTGTAGTTTCAATGACGCAGTTAGGTAGGTAAAGTCCTCTCAATCTAACTTCAAAGGTTCGACTCTTAGCAATGACACTATTAATGACAACAAAACTGACTGAAATCTCGTTCCCTTTAAGCAGGTATAGCCCACTTCACTGAGTTATGCACAGATTTAGTTTTTAAAAACCATGGTCTTAACAAACATGCCAAGTCACACATGTTTTCTCAATATGTTCTTGAAGGCTAACGGTAAAAAAAAATAAAAATTTTTATCAATTCCAGTCAAAGATCACAAGAATTAAAATAATATTCTTTACATTCCTACGTCTTCTTCCCACTATGTAAAAAGAACAAGAGAAAAATTTGTTAGAGAGTCAGACAGAATATTGAAAATGTAAATTTCTGTAAGTCTGAAGTGTGAGCGACCTAAGTTTCAACTTCCCCCCCCCCCCCCCAAAAAAAAAAGGTAACACGAAACACAGATAATGACCTGGCTATTTCCTGTTTGAGTTTGTTAACTTGTTCTTCGTTTTCTTTCTTCATTCTAGCGATTTCACTCCGTGATTTCTTGTATTTCTCTGCTGCTACAGCTAAAGCGTTGTCTTGTTCAACAACCATCTCCTCCAGCTCGGACAATCGCGACAACTGAAATTAAAAGTACGCCGAAAGTTTAAGACTGGAAAAAACACTTAAAGTAAAATAAGTTGTTTTAGCCGGAGGGGGTCAACAGAAACAACAACAACAAGAACAACTATTTGTAACCGACTTTTCTTCCAACAGATTGTAGAACTACTGGATGTAAAAGGGCTTTACAAACCTGTCTGTGTGTTGGAACTGGGGGACCATCTCCACTAACTGAGTCCTGAAAAATCAATCGTAAAACTCCATTAGTTACATGGAATGGACTACACACTTCATACAGTCATCTGAAGCCACACATTAAACTTTGACTTTATTAAAACTTTTTAAAAAACGTTCTTTGGCTAAGATTATTAAAAGACACAAGCTTTCGACAGTCGCAACGGGTGAATGATGAAAGAATACAAAGATTCCAAAATATGGTGTGATAAACACGAATACAATAAAACAAAATCATGGAAGAATACATTAAGAATTCTTCTTTAAAATTAAAAGGATGCTATATCGTCTTAAGAGTGGCGAAGAGTTGTTGTCTGCATTAGCTGTGATCCTAGTCAGCCAGAATTTTTAAACTTTACAACCGTACATTGCAGAATATCCTGATGAAAGTACTTGTTACTATCATTCTAGAGCGGTTTTCACTTGAGTGTCGAAAAGTAATTGGTTTTGCACTTTCTACACGATGCGATTGGCTTAAAAGATTCGCGCCACCTTTTCATCCAATCAGAAGTAAAACCAAAGCCAATTGTGACGCGCTCGCATGCATTTTCCCGCGCTTTGCGTCAGCCACATGTAATTACTTCGAGTTTTGATTGGTTCAATGTATTGTCTGTGTCCTATGTGATTGGCCAGAGTAATTACTTTGGTTTTGGTTTTACGACACTCAAACGAAAACTACTCTATCTTCCACATTTCGTCACGTTTTAGTTACACGAGTAATAAGACATGTGTACCTGCCAGGGTTTACTGTAGATACTCAAACCATGTTCTACAAATCAAGCTTTTTATTACAAACAAGAATTAAAAACATCAGTTGCATTAGTTGCCACAAGAGGTCAAAAATGAAACCAGCGCCTGTACATTGAGCACCATGAACCAACCATGTGAAAAGTTTTCTTTCTCCTGAACGTTTCATCAGTCTCCAAGTGCAATCTGTCCTGAAGAAGCTGGATTTCTGCTTTGTGTTGCTCGGATTGTGTCTTTGCCTCCTGAAAAAAAAAAAATATAAAAACAAAAATAATTGTAACCAGAATGTAAAGAAACAACATCAGGACATACTATTTGAAAATATGGTTTACCCAAGGTAAATTGTCGCGACGTAGTCCTTCGTAGCCCTAACCTGTTCCAAGTGTTCAGATTGTGGGGAGCGGCGCCAAATCAGATGCGGAGTGCCCCTCCCTCCCTCCCTGACCCCGTCGCCATTTTTTCCCTCTCCGTCCTCTCTACGCCGTCCCTAATACCTGAACGCTGGTTGGATCAGGCTAATAGCGCACGAACCGTATTTTCGCACAAAAATTTTGTTCATAAAGTATATTATCCAGCGCATAGAGATTCAAACCTAACGTTCGAGCGCTAGCCCATCTTCAGAGTGACTTATCCACAGGTAGAGCTAAGTAAAGAAGGTTTATTGTTTATTTGTTTATTGTTTTGTTTGCCAAAAAATTATACAAATCAAATAAAATCTAATTACCTTAACTCTCATGGCGAGGAAGCCCAAGAGAAGCCACCGGGCTTATAAGGAATGGGCTCCCTCAGTTAGATAATTAGAACAAAATATTATCATAATTACACACGGGAAAATCAATGGCAGAGCTACAGTAAATCTTAAAATAAGTATATTAGATAGTCGTACTAATCATAGTTCTAGGCTAAAAAAAGCGAAATGACAAAAAGAAAAAAACAAAACAAAACAAAACAAAAGAAAACAAAAGAGCAAAGGAAGGAAAAAAAAATATATATATATATAAATTACTATTTATGATAAGAGGAATGCTTTCAGCTTACAGCAAAAGGAAGCGGTACTTGTTGCATTTCGAATTTCAAAACTAAGAGAGTTAAAAAATTTAGGACCTTGGAAACTGATGGAGAACTTTCTTATATTAGTCCTGCATTGTGGTAAATAAAAATGCTCCGAACTTCTAGTGCCATAAGAATGCACCTCGCGTGTCACCAGAAACATGTTATTGAAGCTATAAGGAAGTAAGCCAGATCTGTATTGATACACAAATTTTCCTATTTGAAGTTTGTAGATACTCTCAAGATTCAGAATTTTTAAATTTTTAAATAAGGGGTCAGTGTGAGCATCGAAAGCACATCGAAAGGACATCTTCGTTGACACTTCACGCGCTGAAAATATCTATTTAATTAAATTACACTACCTCTCTTGCTTCCTTCAGCATCTCTTGGTATTTAGCCAACGACTCTTCCTTGTGCGCAAGCATTTGCTAAAACGTTGAAAGAAAATCAAGCAACAATCAATATGGCAGGCGTAGGACTTAACTGGGCATTACCTGCGACTTTCACGTTCTCCACGATGTAATTTCTCTTCCCCACAAAATTCTGCATAAGTTTCGTTTTCAAATTCTCAAGGGACGATTGTTACTCCCAAGAAAAAAATTGAGAACAATGTTTGTACAAAATTTAGAGGGAAAAACAAATTAGGTTATGAGGAACGTGAAAGTCACAAAAGAAGGACCGCTAGAGACTGGGTCGATGTTGTTTCGAATTGCACCATGGGACTGTTTTGGGTAACGAATTCTGACCCAGTTTCTTGCGAAAACTCGTAATAGCCAACAAAAGAAACACTGACAGGTGTCCCCAACGGAGCCTCATTGTGCAATATGACCAAATTTCACCCAGGTCTCACACGCAACCTCAAAATCACCCATAAATGGTCAGGGCTATTGTTTTGAAAAAATATTGTAGCAAACTGGAAATCCTGAGGAGAATTTTTTTTCCAAACCGCACAAAAACAGAAAAGTGGTCAATACTAAAATGACACTAAGTTGAGTTATCTGAATAACATCATCCTTAACGAGCAAATTGTCCAAAATGTCCATTGCCCGTTAAGGAATTCTGTGATTAAAAGCACCAGGCTTACTTTATATATTCATTTAGAAAGTGAGTGTACCACATCTTTTTCTTGAAAGCCAGGAGAGGTACCTACGTCTGGAAGATCAGTGGAAGATAAAAAGTCCCTGGCCTTCGGTATAAACTCTGCAACACTTCACCACAAACAAAACACCCTGGAAAATTTCTTTAAACTAGTTCCAAACATACTCTTGCCTCCCTTTATCACTGAAAAAAGTATATCTTCGATAAAGATAATCGCGACACCTTCACGCCACCGGTTTCCCAATGCCCGGGATAAAGGTTATGATGCGACAAGTGTACATGTGAAATACGAAAAGATTCCTACATACCTGTAGACTGGACACAGTTGCTTGTGCCACTTTCAGGGCCCGTTTGGATTCATAATCTTCTTCTGTTAGCCCTGCCGCCTTCTTCGCTTCCGAGGTGATTTCCTCGCGGTCGGACAGAGGAAGACGAAGGCGAAGCTCGTTAATAAGCTAAAACAAAAAAAAACCAGCTTTTGCTTATTTGTGGTTCGATGCACTTAGAGCACATCACCTGAGGGACGGACCGTTAGAAACGTTATGGGGAAGGGGGGTGGGGAATTTTTGAGCCGGAGAAATTTTTCTTCGTTATCAAATTCCTTGTATGATTTTTTTTAAGCCGTAGCATGAATATTTTTTAAGGTTAATTGGCGTGCATGAATTTTTTTTCATGTAATTTTCCATTGCGCGAATATTTTTTTTGTACTTCGCCTCCCCCCCCCCACCCCCATAAGTTTTCTAATGGTTCGTCCCTAAACAACACTAGAACGGACATAACGCAACACAAAGATGAATCAGAAATCGGTGAACCTATAACTTGCCCATCTTTGAGCTGTACTGAAAAAGAAATATACCGTATGTTTTAGTATTTACCACAAACTCAGTGCTAAATAAGTTCTTTGTACCTGCATTTTTTCAAAGAAACACTTTTATGGTTAGGCTGGATAAAATTCGTGGAACGTCAAATATGTTCTTAATTATCAATAATATACGTCTTGCAAGAAAAAAGTGTATACACAGTTTACACTTCATGCATTACCTTGTCTTTCTGGGTTAGCCTTTCTTCAGACTGCTTGAAAGCTTGATCCAGTTCACTGTATTTCTGTTGTGCAAAGACATTCTCTTACTTTCCGCATCACGAAGTAAGTCCACGTTCGTAAAATATCATTTAATATTTATATAAAAAGTTATTTACGGTGATAATGTCCACTTGAGATAATAAACTATGTGCTTGTAGAGTAGAACTACATTCTGAATTACCTGGATCTTTCAAAAGCAGAACAATATTTTTCGATCAATTACTACAACCTCAGACATATTTCACTTTATCATATAAACGCTAATGAAAAACCACGTGAGCTTTCGCGAGAAAACATAATGTTATCTTCACACGTGAAAAGATCACCGTTGCTATGAATACACCATAAATTGCGCCCTTCACAGTTGAAAACTATTAAAGTAAAATAGTTTGGTCTCCTTGAAATGGTCTCGTGTTGAAAAATATTTTTCAACACTCGAAGAGAAATTTCGTATCTCCGCGCGGCCATATCATCATTATGTATATGTGTTTCTGTCCCACACCTCCAGCCCTTTACAAACAATGTCATTCCATACCTTTTTAAGTTGCTTGTTTTCTTCTCTGGTTCCCACTATAATCCTAACGTGTTCCTTGATTTTTCGAATTGCCAACTCCAGTTGATTGGCCACCGGAAGATTGGGGTCTGGTATCGAACCAGTAGCCTCTTCAAACTTAGCAGCCGCGTCTGCTAGCTGTTCTTGCTGTTTTTCTAACTTGTCAATCGTTCGCTCCAGCTCCACCTCTCTTTGTTCCCATATCAACTGTCGTTCTTCATGTTCTTTCGACAAATGAACGTTTTCATCTTCTAAATCAGAGATTGTTCTCTCGTGGACCTTCACAATGTTTTCCAGGTACTTCATCTGGGTAATAACATGAACACAAGAATTACCACAACGAAATGGTATGGTTCAGAGAGGTTAGATTTTCGCCGCTCTATCTAGTCTGGTGTCGTTTCTCCCCAAGAAGAGACGGTTAGACCATAGTTATTAAAGTGGAATGCTTATGAAACGCATTAGACTCTTTTGTTATATGTTTTTTGTTATGTGTTTTTTTAGACCTGACCGTGCACAAGGTTCAATACCATTCCTATCATTTTGAACTTTCTGACCAATAGAAACATCGCACTAATTCATTCAGTCACAATTTGTGAACAAAAAAAAAGGATTGTGCACGGTCAGGGAGCTTCCAACGTAAACTACAGCACCGTTTGTTTCAACTATGATGTTTGCCCGCTTTCCAAACCAGTCTCCTCCACAAACCATGGTTAGACCGATCGTTTCAGTGACGTAAATTCAATTTATGTGACGTTACGAAACACCGAGGTGGGAATTAGCGAGCTTAAGCAAATACGTTTTTGAGCGACGCACGTCAACCGGAAGTGGCCTTTTTTCATTTGTGGACGGTGGTTTTGCCCAAATTTTTGACAAATCGTCTCTATAATAGTAAAAACACTTAGAAGCACAAATTTGGTATGGTCAAGGTGCTTTAAAATGAAAACGACCTCACTTCCGGTTGACGTCCGTCGCCCAAAAGCACTTTTGCTTTAAGCTCCATTCGGGGGAGGAGTGCGGGATCCTTTACAGAACAGCAGCTGGTAATAGAGCCTACTGAACTCCAACTGTAATGTAATGGTATGCCGTTTTTTTGCTTTTTAAATAAGGAATAAGATGAATACCACTAAAAACTCTTAACCATAATGTACTTAAGAACCTAAATAGCTTAAATTTGTACTAATTACCATTTTAGTAAGAACCTGTTTAGGCTAACTTGAGAAAATGCAGGTTTTTATTGTATCGATAGAACTGAAGAGAAACCATCACACAAAGCCCTCAGACATATAAATTACGAAACTTTTCGAAATAAAGCACAATGGAAAGTCGACTCTGTTTGTGTTTATAGTCCACCCACACTCGGCGACTTGAGGAACTCAATGCAGCGCGCGCAAAGCACTGTGGGGTGAACATCGGCCCTGCGCAAAAGCAGTTTTTGGTTTGCGAACTAGGAAAGGTGCTTTTGACTACGAGAGGACATTCAGGAAACTGATAGATATTAAGGTCATACCTCTTCCTGTAACCTGGTGATGGCTCGGTTTAGCTTGAGGTCCTGCAGTCGTATCTCTCCCATCTTGGCGTGCCATTCGGTCACTTTAGCAGCTCCTTTACCATCCTTAAGAGTAGCCATAAGCTCTTGTAAGCCCTCATGTTGAAGTTTAAGTTCGGCCAGTTTATCCTCTGCAGCCTCCCTGTCAGTCTTAGCTTTCCTCAATTCTCCTTCCAGTTTGCGTTTATCTTCCTGTAGTGACCGCATGGTGTCTGCAAACTTTTCCTAATGGTGGAAAGGAAAAGAAAATTAAATGATGCTATTTATTTGATAACAAGCCCTTTAATTTTTAAAATTACTGCTGAATACAGACGCCAAAGGCACATTGATTCAGGATAAGTCTCGACCTGAAATGGCAGGAAAGTGCAGTGTTCAGTGGCAGGAAAGTGCTGCAACAGGAGTATATAACGCTGATGAAGTTCGAGCGAGTCGGACGAAATATTCATCTCGTTCATTCGTAATCGTTTCTCTGAGTTTGGGAATTTTCTATACTAAAGTTTAATCTGATATACAGAGGAAGATATTCGTGATTACCTGCTTCATAAGTGGCAATGCACCGCTGTATTGCCTCCGCAGATCCTGTATAGTTCTTTTAAGAAACTTCGCCTTGTTTCTGGCCTCTGTTTTAGCATGATAAAGAGCCTGATCCTTTTCGTCGATCTTCTGCTCGAGACGCAACAAGCGCGCTTCTTGTTTAGCCAGCTTCTGTGTTGCAGCCTCAAGCTTCCGTACAGCGGTACCCTCGCTCACTTGTAGTGCAACGATATGATGATGCAGTTTGCCTGAAAATATTATCACTACTCCTCAATTATTGAAGAAATACAAATTGTCCTAAACAAGATCAAGTAATAAGAATCACTTCTCCCTGTTAAAAATCCACATGACGGCTGCAAAACAGTACTGTCTTGTCTTAGTGGTGTGTCCTAAATACGAACAAAAACGACGTGCAGATTATGAGCCTCGCTGATACTAAAAAGCTATCAGTATGTGTTTAAAGAGCAAAACAACAGCTCTGCACTTTTGGCTTTGCCGTCACTCTACGACTTTGACGTGAAATGTCATAAAGCAATGTCTTAGGTTGGATATTAAAGAAAACGACAGAGTTTGCTTCTTTTTCCAGGGTTCGTACTGTGTCTTCATGGTTATAGAATTCAAGGACTATTCAGGTACCAGCAAATGAGTTTCCAAGGAACTTTTAGTGCAGGGGAGAAGCATATCTTTCCTAACACTGACCTCCGTTTTCAAAATTGCGCTCCATTAAGTACTGTAGGTGTCTATCTAACAGGTGTTAGTTTAGGCCTGGTTCAGACGCCGTACTTTTCATGTGCCGAACCTAACTGAATAAGTTCGACTTTGCAGCGACACTGGCGCGACATCTGATTTAGACGGCGTACCGTGTGTCGAACCTAAGTTAAGTTCGACAAAAGTTCGACAGACTAACGCTTTTGCGGCACCAAACTAAAAATGCCGTACCAAATTGATTCAGACGTCGCTCTTTTGCCGTACTTAATTCATCAGTTAGGTTCGGCACATGAGTGGAGCGGCGTCTGAACCGGGCCTAGGGGAGAGTTGTCACAGACTGTGAAAAAAAAAAAAAAACAAGACACTGACTGACCTATAATGGTCTTGTCGTCACTCTCCATCTGTATATCATAGAGTTGTTTTCTGAGTGACGTCAGCTCTTTATCCTGTGACTCCTGCTGAGCCTTGATGGCTTCTGTCTGGTGTGACGCCACTTCCGCTACTTCTTTCAACCGTGACACTTCCACCTTCAGCTGAGACTCCGATTCCTCCAATGACTGGACACGGCGCGTGACAGCTGCGTGCGTGTCTTGTGTGACAGAGTCTAGAACAGGCAAGAGAAAGTTTCAAAACAGAGAAAGAAGAGGGGAAAAGCCGTGGAAAAATCAAAAGGCCACATGATAGTCAATGGAAATAAACCTAAATTTCTTTAATGGTGACAACACTAGTAGTAAACTCCACACTTACTGGAAAGCTCCTCCCGTAGTTGCCTCTCTATTCGCTGAGACTCAAGATTTAGCTTGCTTATCTGGTGAAAAGAAAAAAAAATGCTTTTACCTTGCAGAACATCTAGGGTTCCAGATTTTGAGAACACGATTGAACAGACGCATCGAACCGAAATAGTTAAATATAAAACAAACAAAAAAACAAACAAAAGTAATTCATTAACTGTCCAGTCTTGCTCTTTGCTTTTTTCCTCTTTTTTGTTTTACTCGGTGTATTTTTTTTTCTACTCTGTCTTGCTTTCTTCGGTCTGTTATGTGCAGTATAACCAGTTTTCACGTAAAGAAAAATAAAACAGCGAATAGAGCCTTTCCACGTCATGTCCGGCGCCATGTTGGTATTCCAAACCAATCCTGTGGGAGTTGAATTCCTCTCAAATGTAAACTCTTTCATTTATCGCAGTAAATAGCTGCTGGCCATGTGAGTGAAAACTCTCTCTATCACACTTTCTATAATACAGTCAGCGCGGTTTCTTTTTAACAATGTACTTTAACAAACTAAAAACAAACCAAACCTCTGCAAATTTTTGTTCTAGCTCTGCGTTCCTTTCTTCCAATTCCTTGATCAGCGACTGCAGCTGGTCATATTTCCTAGTGGCATGTTCTGCGCGCTCTCTTTCATTAAGTTCCTGGAAATGTAAAGATCTAAATGAGTAAGACAAGTACAGACACTAGCAAAATAAATTAATGTATGAACATCTATGTATATTATGTATAAAATTAGGTCTTTCATTCCGTTACTCGTGCTTGGTCAGTTTACCAACGTTCTTCTCCGCTACACACAGTAACTCTCACATTTTGGACTATCAGTATAAAAAACTAGGGAATTCAAATGTAAACCAACGCTCACGAGGAAATGCCAATTGGTCTTATAATTGGAATGATAAAGGAGCGATTTCTTTAAGGAATACCTCTCGAGAAGCAATGTTAAATTATGTTTCAGAACTTTTACTTCGTTAATGATTTGAGATCGACTTGACTCCACTTAACTTTCATTTTCCACAGTTTTGCTACCTCGCACATAAATCTGGCGAATTTTAAACGTTGATTTCAAGATTTTAGTCGGTAAATTGTCCTACCCTCAAGGTCCCTTCAAACTAACTGTACTGCAACCGTCTTAAAAATTGTACCAAATGAGGTCTATCCCGACTGTACCTTCATTTCCAGTGTAGCAAGTTTTCTTGATATTCTGTCAATCTCTTCTTGTCTCACAACACCACCGTCTCCTCCACCCTCTCCCCCCTCTGAAAAATAAATACTCACTGCCATTAACAAAGACGGAAGTAGACGGTAACGAATGGAACTATTTCACACCAGGTTTTACTTTAAACACTTTGGAAAATAAACGCCCAGAATGGAAGGTCGAGTGCGCATTGTGTGTTCATCGCTACATAGTTGCTATTTCCAGTCAATTTTAATAGCAAGAAATAAATGAATTACACTATAATATCAAATAATGCAAACAGTAACCTTTCGCTAAGAGTTCGTTTAACATTTGTTCCAAGCTGTGGTTCCGTTCTTTCAGTGAAGTCATCTCTTTCTTAAGCTCAGAATTTGTCTCTTCTAAAGCGTTCTTGTCCACCTAAGGAAATACAAATTCGGAATTCAAACTAACCCGCATGAACACGCGCGCGATTTCCAAACAGTAGAAGACATCTACATGCCCACGCCTTTCTCAAGGTCTCAAGAAATAGATGTTTGAAAAGAAAAAGATAATTCTGCATCATAAGAAAAATCATTCACGATGGGCAGAAGGCTAGGCTAATGGTTTACATAACAAGACCCACTCACATTCACGCAGGCGAGCAAGTTACAGTCAAGGAAGGTCAAGCGTACTCCCGAACATTCTATTAATGAATTGATTATTTGAAAAATGAATCTGTTAGTCGTTCCCGTAACTGGTGTCAAATTCAATTCGGCAGTCCTGCAGCGTAATGAGCAGTGAATATTTTAAGTCTTTTTATGTCGGTTGGCCAAGAGGGTTTTGTGAACGAAATCCCAGTCCTCCCTCCTGAATAGTTACTTCCGTCTCAGTAGAGTCTAGTCCTCGCTACTATCTATTAACTTCCGCTACGGTCCGAGTACCTGTTCACACTGCACCGAAGTGTGGCACCAAAACTATCGGCTATGTTAAGTTCCACTATAAACATCGGCACATGCGCAGCTTCGATCAGTTAAAGAAATCGCGCCGAAATCACCGTTCTTATGTGTGAACAGACCCCCTATCCGGTACGGTTTTCGCGCCGGCGCAAAAGCTATACGGTATCCACGCCCCAACACGATCAGGCTCTCAACGAGTGATAATAAGCATTGGAAACAATTTGAGGAACGAAATATCGTACCTCTAAACTGTCAACTGCAGCAGACCGAGCTACCAGATTATTCTCTCTTTGTATAATGTCACGATACTTCTCGGTGAGTTCATTGTACTGTTTGTTAGCTGCCTCGAGCTCTGCTGCTGGAACACTCTCATCCAGCGATCGCTGAAGCACACTTATCTTGTACGTTGACATTTCCTGAAAAAAAACAAACAAACAAACAAGCAAACAAACAAACAGTCAAAGCGTTTGTCTTGACGTTGAAATTGCTGTCAATAACAGACGACCACAGTAGAAGCTAGACTACTCTTTCTGCTTCTTAAAGGACACGAAATGAATAGTGAAAAGTTGAAAACAAAACTTGTAAAATAAGCAGGTAGAAAGATTTAGATATTTTCTTCGTGAATGAACTGAAACTAGAAATTGGATAGTCAGCTTCAAAATGGTAAAATGTAACGCAGTAACCGATTGTCGAGATAGCATTAACAGGATTAAACTGCATCGCTCAAGCTAAGAGAAAGTTCCATCTTTATAAGCCTTTGAAAACACATCTGGTATTGTTTTTATGGTTACGGAAATTGCTTGGATCATTCATCTATTGCTTCATAAGCTAATTAAACAACTCGTTTTGAGAGCTTCGAACCTGCTCGGTGATAGACCACGGGGACGAGCGAGATGTTTTTGCATTCATCAGTCGGCTGACAAAGAAAATATCCAAGAGAAAAAAAAAAGTAAGAAAAAATGAAAAACTGCAAGAAATTCATACCTTGTGTCTCTGTAGGTAACCCAGCCGTTCCGTGATGGCCGTCTCCATAGCAACCACATCATTCCTGTACTTCTTGTTTTCTTTTCTAAGAGCAGCCTCGACCTCCTGCATGGCGGTATATCGTCTGGACAGTGATTTCTCATTTACTCTAAGAACTGTTATTTTCCTTGTCATCTCACCCAGGCGCTTCTTCTGTTTATCTTCGTCTTTATCAAGCGTATCAAGTAGCCTCTGTTAAAAAAAAAAAAGATTAAAGGTTTGTTTATCGCCGGTGGAAAGTGCACTTAGCTTATCCAGCTAGTTTACTGGTATGCCACTCAAATAATTAAAAACAAAGAATGTAAATAGAACATTACTCGATTAAAAATGCCAACTGGTAGGAGGCAACCAGTTGGCTGTTTACAAGCATGGCCGAGGATTTGAACTCGGGACGACCGAGAGCAAAACCAGCAAGTGGCCAGAGCGGGAGTCGAACCCGGGACCACCGGATTGCGAGTCCGACACGCTGACCACTCGGCCACGCTGCCTCCTGTTATAAGAATGCCTAAATTTTGGCGACAGTAACAGCTCGTCAAGCAAGTACTGAGCCTCATACTGTCAATATTTGTGACGTTAGGCACGTTTCATAAGCGTAACTGAAGTTGTCCCCAGTTCAGGGTTTCTGCTATTGAAAGAGTGAAACAAGTGGGAGAAAATTCAAAGGATCCAGAAGGAGAAGATTCTACGACTAATTAGAAGGCGTCCAAAACGCAAATTACTTTTCCAACGGAAAAAAAACGACACCGAGTCATATTTCTCCACCACTTGCTACGACACATTCTTCCATGAGGATTGTGATGAAAAGATAATTTAGGAGTCTTCTAGCAAGACAAGAAGTTTCCAGGGTCTGGGAAAATTTCCTGGAATTTAGTTCTGAATGTTCCTAAACACCATGTCCAACAAAAACATAGGGGGGATCCTGGATGAATATTTTACTTATACACGTTTATACAGTAGAACACTATTAGCGACCTTTAGATTCTAATAGTACGACTTCGAGTACGAGATTTTCTCAATACTAAGAAGTGCACGCGCGTGAACCAGCGTCATTTTGGCGGGAAAACGTGATAGCCGTCGTCATTCTACTACGAGGTTTAGGGAGAGTGTCGTAGTGGCGGAAGCAAGTCATCAAATGTTGAAAGTCTTATCATTTTGCGATCGGCAGAGGGCTTAACCTCCTTCAATAAAAATAATCGTGTTAACTTTTATGGTAAAAAAAGAGTAAAAAGAAGCTTTCCTGGATCTCTTTTCGTGAGAATACGCGAAAAAACCTTTAAGTTAACTCTCGTCCTCGAATCAAAAGGTCTCTATTAGCCAGTTTGAGACTGGGTCGGTGCTGTGTCAAATTGCACTGTGGGAATGTTTGGGTGACGAATTTTGACCCGCAGTTTCCTAAGTAACCTCGTAATTCTCATTCAAACAATCATCCCATACTGCAATTTAACACAACACCGTTCGAGCCACGCACAACAACCAAATTCACCTCAAACTCCAGTAGCCTTATCTTATCATGTTCTCTGGCTAACTCTGTTGATGTCTTCTCTTCTTCAATCCCTTTCTTTTCCCCTTCCCATTTTTCGTTTTCTCTCAAGTAGTCAGAATAAAGAAGACCCTAAAACAACAACACATTTGGTTTTGCGTTCACGTGTCGTACGGAAAATATGACCTCACGTTAAGCCAGTATTTATCCTAAGCTGATTCAGAATTTTCAACGATTCTTCTTTCTCTTTAGGGTTCCAAAGATCTTAAAAATTTCTTTTCGGAGTCGAAAGCTCAAGTCTTTGATGAAGGTGTCATTCCTTGCCACAAAAGCGGCCTATTTTTTATTACAACAGTCTTACACTGTCGATAATTCTAAAAGGACAACTGGCGACAGTGATTTGGACTGTTCGACGATTTTTCTCTAACTTTTGTATTTTCCACGTTGGTTAGGGTCATGTTCCTCTCCCATGTAAGGCTAATTGTCTTAAGTATAACACAAGAAAAATACGGCTTTCCGGGCTTGAAAAGCTATTTCTCAGCCATTAGCATCACAAAACAGAGAGAAGAGGCCGATTTCGACATATTTTCAAACTTGGCTCCATTCGTACAGGGCAAAAGAAAATGAAAACGTTTAGGGGTGAGTAGTTTATTTTTATTTTATTCAGCTAACGTTCGGTACCATGAATGAATTTGAATATATCGAAAGGCTCATTCATTACCTTTTGATGAAGAATAACAGAGAACTTTCGCTTGAACAATTCAAGGTCCTTCTCCATTTTCACTAGCAACTTTTCTTTTAGTGAGATTTCCTACAAAAATACGGAAAATCAAAGCATTGCCATTATAAAAGTAAACTTTTCCTTCAAATCATTAGAGGTGCAACTTTTGAAGGAATCCACGATTGGCTCATCCGACGTTATCCAACAGATCAAGAAATTAATACTCTGGCAGATGGCAAAAATACTGTGACAGTACAAAATAGTTAGACGTGTAAAAGTAAATGTTGTTTTCCTACTGGATTAAAGAGGAACGTTTAACACAAGGACAACATTTCGCCGTAACGTAAAGTCCTTGCTACGTCGGACTTTCTAACCTGAAGTACGTGTATGAGATGCTCATTCAGACTGGCAATGATCTCTGTTGATGAAGGTGTCATTCCTTGCGGCAGAGGCATAGGTTGAAGCTTCACTGCGCCTTCACCTGAAACATAAAACATACAGGAGTTAATATACTTACCAACCTATCAACGACCTTAATCGTACCAAAAATCCAAAAAACCAACGCACAACCTTTTCATAGCATGCGTCAAGAAGCCTCCTTTACTTCATATTGGCCATTCAAAGGGTGACTGGGTGACGGTGTTTTGTCAAACTGAAATAAAGGACTGTTTGGGGGGACGAAATTGTGACACAGTTTTCTGTGCAACCTCTTATTAGCCACTAAGAAAACGGATAGCATCGCCAGAACAGTCCCAAAGTACAATTCGAGACAACCTTAAGGCAGTCTCTTAGCCCCAATACGCTAATGGGAAGGGACTGCAAACACAAGGGATACCCAGTTCAAGGCTCACTTTAAGTTATCGCCACAAATCTTACCTATCTCTTTCAAGACCTTCACTTCCTTTTCGAGATCTTCAATCTTTCAAAAGACAGAGAAAAAAAAAGAAAAAGTTTATCTTTTAAAAAATGGCCCTTTAAACCTATTCACACCAAGGCCACAATATGGCGAGATAATTGTTACGCTAACTTTTAAATCCGTGGATGAAATCCTATGGTGTATAAAATTCAACATACTCAAGTCTTTCTTTTAAAAAACACTCGCACCTCTTTTTTTGACCTGCTTCTCGGATTCTGCATAATGAGTGGAAAAACGGTTTCTTGTGTCCGATATAATTATTACTGGTTTATTTCAAAGGTTACAGAACGATCCATGTACCTTGGTGTTTTTCCTCTCCAATTGCATAATAGATTTAGCAGTCTCTTCTCTTGCATTATGCAACTCATGACGCAGCTCCTCATTCCGGCCACTCAGATGTTCAATCTGTAAGTATATCGAGCATTGAAAAATTATTGGAAGAGGCCGAGTACGAGTTTCGCAGAGGGTGGTCGGATTCGGCGAATAACACTCTCCCAGTGGCATTTTTGGGGTAGGATAACATCTTTCGAGTGGCCTCTTTGGGTATTCTTTCTATAATTTGGCTCTTTCGTATTCGCACAGCGTGTGAAATCTTCCGCCATCGCCAAAAACAGCTGAGTCAGCTGACGTCAATCATTCTATAATTTTCTAACATTCAACATTGTAAATCTTTCAAAATTGGTAAACGCTACTCCCAGCTGGTTTTGAAAAATTAGCGATCGAGAATGAAGCCAATCAAAGACGGAGAAATATTTTAAATAAAAAAAAAACGTTTCTATTATCAGAGTAATGACGGAGTTTTAGCAATATGGAGAATAAGCTTGCTCACATTTAAGTGTAATCTACTGTGTATATCTACCTGAGCCTTTAAATTTAGAGTCGTGTCATACTGGCCAACTGCATTTCTGGATTCAATCAACTAAAAAGAACATTTGACAAAAATGAGTACTCCAGCAAGCATCTACCAAATTCATTTCTTGGAAGTTAAAGATGTTTTAACTTACAGCCATTAGCTTTTCCAAGGCTGGAACTTGAACGAGTTTACTTTCGTCAGAATCTACAACGCAACAAGGCATTTATGAATATGAAAAAAGACACGAAAACGATGATTCATGGTGGTGAAGTCAGAAAAACTGCTTCTTATACAAATAATGTATACCGTTACTTATAAAAAAATCAACAAACACATTACCGACTGTTCACGTACATTGTTATTCCACATATAAACTCATCATGCCCTGAGAGGAATCAACATCAAAATTCTTGTTCTGGTATCAACAATTTATAAAACAGAATTGGTGAAGAGAATTATGGACATGATCACGCAAGATTTATCTGGTTGAAACTTCAACAACGTCTTCCCAACTACTTCTACAGGAAATGTATAAAAATAGAGAAGAGAATTTGAATTTTGATATTAGGGTTTGAAGGGTTAACAGTTAAATGTAAACGTAGAGTTTTCTCTATAAAGTGAGGTGTATTTCTACTTAAAGAATTTAGACACGTCTTATGCTCTCAACGACTACAACTGGGTACTGGACAGTTTTCGAGTGGCCTAAACAGTCTGCGTTTGTCATTCTTCTTCTTCTTTATTTTGAAGACATAAGTGTCTAAATGGCCCCGAAACACGCCGAGAAACCTCCTGCTTTGCTAAGCCTGCTTAAAGATTAGTAACATTTCTCAATCATTAATACAAGCAAACCTTTTTGAGCGTGTTCTTTCAGCTGTGCTAATATTTCTCTCATTCCTACTTCCATCTGCTTGTTCTCTTCTTTAAGCTCCTGTGATACACATCACAATGAAACAAAAAGGTATTTAATACGTAGTGAGACGTCATTTATGAAGTACATTCGTGTTCTTTCAAAACTTACGGCGGTTAATTTAACTGGCTCAATTAATCAACTACGTGTGGGCAACTTGTCCTCGGGTTGAATTTTTGGGGAGTACATCAAAGTTTAAAAACGTCACATTGGAAAGTTTTATGCTGTAGTCGTGCAGTGACGACCAAGTAATGTAGAAAAAAAGCGTGATACACGTGCAAAGTTGATGTTCTTGTTATTAGACCTGTTGTTTTTTTTTACGTCTCCGTTGTGGTTGCTTACATTCCCCACTAACTGTGGAAGGGAATGTCCAAAACAATCGTAGATGATCGACAGATCAATTACAACTTTTTTCCAAGATACATTCGGTGTTTCCATTATACTTTTTCCTCTCAGGCCCAAGACCAACTACCTACACAAGCAAAGATGATTGCGATTTTAAACAACGTATACAATATAATTGCCCAGGTGAAAGCTTATAAGGTTGATGCAATGATTTTTTGCCCAGGATGCTCTTGCAATTTTAACTTACGGTTTATACCTTATTTTCTGTTTCTATCTTCTTCATGTTTGTTTTGTAGTTTTCAATTTGCTGTTCGTTTTTCTCCACCTCTCCTTCTAGTCTCTTGTTCTAGAATAACAAAAAAACACACATGTGAACTTTTTATCTTAAATTTGTACGTAAAAGAACATGACTCAAAATTGCAAATAAGTTTCTCGTGAAATGTATACCAAAGCTCTGGTGACTTCGCCATCAGAATCCACGGCAGGGAGTGGCCTTCTGGGGGACGAGACAACTTCTTGCTCTTCTGCTATGATCAGGTCTTCTGCCGTGATTCCTAACTCAACAGCCCTGAAACACAAATAACATACAAGCAAACTCGGTAAGTGTTACATTTCCATTAAAGCGGTATAACTTTTCAACAGTTTTCATCTTTAACGCTACCTAAAACTTCCAAGGGTTACGGGATAAAAAAGTAAGAGTATTCTCTACCAGTTTGCTCACGCGTTTACCCAACAAAGATCTTGTCATATCATATCATGCCCTGTACTGTCAAGCCATGTCACGTCATATCATATACCATAGCATGTAATTAAAGTCATACCATCATGTTATCTATATCATGTTATGTCATATCATGTCAAATAATACATTATAAAGTCATTTCATATCACTTCATAGTTATGTCATGACATGCCATGGTATATCATAAATATCGTATAATCGGATCATATATGTCATCATATCACGTACCGAGCACCTCTGTGCATCGCTTGTTTTCTCAGTTGTCTCTTGAGCTGAAGTCTTTCTTCTTCCAATCGTTCAACCTAAACAGAACAAAATAATCAAGACTCAAAGCTATGACGGATTAAAAAAATTTTACATTCATTTTACATTCCCTGGCTGATTATTGGAAGAAGGTTCATACTCTTTTGAGCTCTTCAAATTCCATGACTTTCCATCACTATTTCCATGACTTATTCAAGTTTTCCATGACCTTAAGTTAAGCTGTCGCTTTCGGAAATTTTCAAAACTTTCCTTGTTTTAGCATATTTTTCACCTAATCAACAGACAAAAACTCTGGTGTCCCCCAAAATTTGTGCCGTTCGCGCTGTTTGATTTCTCGTCTTGATCTCACGTCGTCATTGCTTTGCCATCTGCAGTTACTTATCAATTAAACAAATCTTTAATTTTCTATGACTTTCCAGGACCGACAATTAAATTCCATGAATTTCCAGGCATGGAAATTGAAATTCTTTTAAATTGCATGACTTTGCAGGTTTTCCATAACCTGTAAAACTCTGTCCTAAGTATAGCTGCTTTACCTCTTTAGTGAGTGCCCTGTTCAATGCCACTGCCTGCTCTGCTTTCACTTTCTTCTTGTGTCGGACGTCCTCGATGTCCAGCGTCTCCTTTGGATCCATTCCGAGCCTTTCCCGCAATTCCTCATTTTCCATTTCAGCGTCATTTACTTTAATCTCTAATTGATTAACTTGGCTTGTCAAGTCTTCAATGTTTCTAAGGTGTGGAAACAAAAGCCAAAACTCACCACTGATTCACATTTAAATTAGTTCTCAAATTTTGCTGCAACTTGACCTTGTTTGCAAAGGTAGTCAGAGATCTCAACACAAAACCTATGAAGTTACATGTAATTTTCAGTCACAATTTAACTTCACCTCAGTTTTGTCAGTGTACTTCAGCATTAAGAGAAAAATCTCTCTTTTATGTCCGTTAACAGTGGGCATCCATCCCCTGAAGGATTTCCGCGATATGGAGAGAATATCATTAGCGCCCTTAGCAAAACATTACGATAAGAAATGTAAATAATAGTGTTCCTTACTGATCTCGAATGCGAATCTGAGCCTTGCAGTCCTTGATTTCTTGCACTGCTTCACTCAAACCATATTCTCCCTGAAATCGGTAGCACCTGTCTTAGATACGTCATTTCATGGACTTCAAATGCATATCAGGGTAAGACCTTTCAACGGTGTGGGCTACTTGAAACATCTGCCATGACTGAAAAGACACAATTGCTAAGAATAATGTTTATAACCTACCCTTTCATACTGCATCATACGGGCCAGCAAATCATTCAACTGTTTGTCTTTCGTAGCTGCAGCTTTCTCCGCCTGTTCAAATGAAGAAACGATCACCGATCAGCTTTACGACCTTGTTGCTTAAATGTGTGAATAAATACTCAAAATACCGAAAAAAGAACTATCAATACCACAGAAAGGTACACTGGGAAGAAGCTATTCTAACAGACTTTCGATTGAACTGTCGAAACGTCACTTTGGTCTGCCAGGTCCAAATTAGTATTGACGATCTCTCCTAATCTTAATAAAATAGATGGGATAATAGCAAAAGAAACAAATAACGAAAGACGGAAGAACTACCCACCTCAGAACTTCATCAGAGCTTAAAAGTAGCGTTAGCTCCGTGGAATTCATGAGACGCGACTTTTTTCAGCTGTTTTATAAGCTACATTGTAAAGAGGAAATCCTAAGAATGGGCATTCCAGTTTTTCTGGATGTAGGATTTGCTCTCGTTGAACAAGGCGGTTCCAACTTCTGATCCGCATAATGCATAAGTTACTCTTCTCAAGCAACTTGTGAACTTAAGCAGTTTGCATTTTTGCGCTCTTACCATTATCATTCTGTCCTTGATCTGCAAGACTTCCAGTTGTTCCCTATGTAGTGTGCTATTTAACTCCTGGATTCTCTTCTGTTGGTAAGCAGACGGAACACCTAAAATAACAAAAATCCATTTCATTTTAATTAAGCTTTATGTGGAGTTCTGAGTCTAAACCTGCTAAGCATTCCCTCAACATTTTGACACAAACACTTTAGTGCACCTGCGCCATGCGACGCTGAGTAACGGTGGGCTCGTTAATTCGAACTGTTTCCGAATCCTCCTTGGTAATACTCGACAATCGAATGCAGCATGCTGTGCACGTTTAAAGTGCGCATGCTCACATATTATCGCTGAACTGCATGAACGAAGGCTCTAAGCAAATGGCGAAGCCCAAGTACTCGCTATGATAGTTTTTCGTTGAGTGTGAGTACAATGTAAACAGGGATAAGGGACGCTCTTTCGCCGACTGTCTTTCTTCGGATGGGTTCTCATTTAAAGAAGAGGACATTACTATCTTAACCATAGGTAGAGTGGAAAGATTACACTTCTTTTCAGATTCAAAGAATTAAGTGATTACAGAAGAAAAGTATTGTTAACTGTTTTTATTTTCCTTCTGTGAGCTAGTTACCAAACAAAAGTTTAAATTTAGGGTTTCAATAGACTTCCCAATTTGGCAAATACAGACGTTCAGATTTGAGTACTAAGTAGGACATAAATTTGAAAATTCTTCCTCACACTCAGTTTTTGTACAAAGTACAATTTGAAAGTTCATAATATTGATAGCCAGGGAAACAATAAAAAAGACCAACCAACATTTTTCCAGATAGGTACAAATGTAAACCGCGTAATTAATTACATTTCACTGAAGCACTATGCACTGCAATAAATATCCGTTATTGACCAAGCTTGTTCGGTTACAGCAAGGAGCCCAAAAGTGTGACCGCTTTTGATTTATTCACATTCTTTCGTACAGATTTCATCCAGTCAGAAGTCAGCTGGAAACTGTCCTCGACTTCTGTTTGGTTAATGTCTGCATGAAAAAATGTGAGTTAATTAAAGGAGGTCACACTTTTGGGCTCCTTGCTGTTTACAGTAACTCTTTGACTTCTGATTGGTTAATGTCTGCATGAAAAAATGTGAGTTAATTAAAGGAGGTCACAATTTTGGGCTCCTTGCTGTAAGCTGGCTGGATATTGGCCAAGCTTCGTCTCGGTCAATTGGAAGTTTAAGCAGCGACGTTTTTGATTGACGCACATCAACCGGAAGTGAGCCTTTTTCTCTTTTAGTATGCCTTAACGCTACCAAATTTGTATTGCTAAGTGTATTTACTCTTTTAGAGACGATTTGACCAAAAGTTTGTTCAAAGTCACGGCTCAAGAGTGCAAAAAGTCCACTTCCAGTTGACGCCCGTGGCTCAAAAACGTCGCTACTTAAGCTTCCTAATGAAAAAACAAGGCCAATATACAGCCATCTTCAACCAGCTTGGTCAATAAAGGATTTATTATATAGCCAAAACGAGAACTTTTTCTTGCGGGATCAACGCGGGACATCCCGAGTGGGCAAGATGGGCCTATCTTGCCCGCTCAGGTAGCCAATCAGAACGCAGGATTCGCTGCATCTCGCCCGCTCGCGGATTCAACCATATAACACTCCATACAGGGATACCCTCAGGATGATAAGAAGAAAAAAGACATTGCGCATGACGGTAAAGTAATATTATTGACCTTTTTCTGTTTGGGACTTGACCTGTTCCACGTATGATGCCACGCCATGCATCTCCGTTGATGCCTTCAATGAAAGTAAAACACTCTTAGAGAACATGCAATTTTAACTAGATCATAGCAAGTCTTACAATAGCAAACAAGCAATAAGCTTTTCCACTGATTGTAACACCGTGCTTCGAATTAATAAATTCTGTCTGAAAAAATAATAATAATGCAAGTAATAATTATAATTAATATTTAAAATTTGCAACATGCAACTTGTATCTAGAATATAAATAGTGTGCAAGAAAAAAAGGAGAATCTGTTTTACACTGGATTACGTTATATACATGTATGCACATTTTACAAATACCATTATGTCTGAAAGGAGATTACTTTTCAGAAGTCTTCTAGTTAAAGTAGGCTCAGATCTTACATTATTAGGTAGGGAGTTCCAGATCTTAGATGCAAAGTAACGATCAAATGCGCCATGTCATTAGAATTCAAGTTCCTGAAAATTGCTAAGCAAAATACTATAATGTACCTTTTCCAGTTCCTTTTTGAGCATTTCAATCTTTTCATCTTTCTCGGCCACCGCCTGCAACGACCAACATTAAGATAATAATTGTACGGCGGTAGCTCGTACTTACAAGCCTCTTAACGCCGACGGAGCGCACATTTTACCCATTACCCACTCCCCTCTTTCCATCAACACTCTGACGGACCGCACTTCCCCTCCCTCCCCCCCTCCCTCTCTCCATCAGTGATCCGTTTTAGCCTTTTTTGCTTAAAGCTTCACAAAAAAGAAAGAAGTCGAAACAAGGGGATCGGCAACTCCCGCACAGAAGATCGCGCGCTAACAGACTGTCCTAAACCTTGTTCCTGTAAAACTCTTTAGTTTTAAAAGGATTGCACTAAGAACAGCTTATCGTCCGCTCACCAGAATACCTGAGTGCAAAGATGCGTCAGCACTCCACTCAGCCTTACGCAAAAGTAGCGCTGCGAACACTATGTCTGCTTCAAATGCTCTAATATACATGCAAGTATAACTTGGTCAGTATAGTAGAATAGCGTTTCCGAAATTTTGGCTTCGTTAGTGACAGGATTAGGAGTTTAACTGTGCTTAACTAGTCTAGTCTACCTATGATGGCTGTGCTGCGTAAAAGCCACTTTTCCGATCAAGTTTTGTCTGTTAGGATACATAGTGCAACGCCTTACATGACGGGTTTATACTGCTACTCAGCTAACATAGCTTTACACAAATCCGAGTTTCTTACCTGTTGTAGCATGGCCAAGGAAGTTTTGTCTGCGTCCATCTGAAGCCCATTGATCTGCTGATTCAGTTCCTCTACTAATGACTTGTACTGCTCTAGTTCAATCTCTTTGGCTGCAAGGACAGTCTGCAGTGCCAAAAATTAAAAAAGAAATAGATGTTTGTAGTTTCCACGCAAGTAGCTTTCACTTACGATTGTAGCATATAACACAAAGTAGCCTAACACGTTCAAGGTCTACATGCCTCCATACATGTTTCTTTCGATCTATTTCTTGAAACTGTTTCAAGGTCTTGTTAGCAGTCTTTTCGTGGCTGATATTACACATTTTAGGTCGAAAATAAATACATGTCCGATAGGTGCGTTTACCGTTTGTCTCACTATAGTCACTTAGTAATTACGGTGTTTTGACCGCGTACTCCTGGTCTTTATCGATCTATGGTACTGATTTCCTGCACAAAACTGCTAAGATTGGGAGAGTGCACCTTTATGAAGATTAGGGCATGATTGGTATTCGACAGAGAATAACAAAGAAATAACTCGGCTCACTAGTCACTTTTAATACGTGTAGTAACATATTCAACAACAAATTCCAGAGCAGGCACTAAAGTGGCATTTTAATGCACAAACCTTCCATTCTTCAACTTTGGCATTGACGGCCACCATGATCTGGTCATCAGTGTCTGTCTTGGTTGCAAACTGCATCCTAAGGTCTTGTACCTGACGAATAAGAAAAAGCAAGTACGTTTGCTCCAAGCACTGCTGAAAATAAGGGACCGTTCATTTTTTATGAGAGAGGGGGGGCTGGTGGGATTTGGGGAGGGGCCACTCGAAAAAAATTGGCTTGAAAGGGGGGGCCAGCCGAAAAAAAATGAAGGAAAGGGGGGGGGGGTCGGACGAAAAAATTAGATTAAAAATAGGATAAGAGATGTTTACAAATCGAAGAAAAATTGTGCTCTTTTATTTATAACAAATATGCTAAAACAGTTCCAGGGTAACTAAACAAGAAAACTTCTCAACAGCTTTTATATTTTATAAGGACGGTGGACATACCATAATAACAGTCTTGAATAGCAACAACTTTCTTTTCATTCATAAAAATGTTGTTGTCACGCTCATATAATTAAAACCAATAATTTGAATCCTGAATTGGAACTGACCTCGTTACCAGAGCTTTTCTCTGAGAAATTTAATGGGAGGGGCATGAAACTACTACGAGGTGTCCCCTTCCTCATTTTCGACGTTCTCTTCGATCTCGTCGTCGCTGTGTTCCTCTTCTTCTTCCTCCTCTTCTTCTTCGTTGTCTTCCTCTTCTTCTTCCTCTTCTTCGTCGTTTTCTTTTTCCTCTTTGTTCGTGTCTCCGACGTTTGAGCTATAATCTTCAGGATGCAGGAAGCAATACATCCTGTTTCTTACTTCTGGCTTAAGGTTGGTAATAAGCCTGCTTTGTGCCGCGTTGCTGAAGCCGCCAAGCTAAAAAAGCTCCGTGTGCCAGAATTGAACAAATACTTACAACATCATGGGCTATTAAAACAGCATCAGAAGACCAGCAAGAATGACAAAGTGAAGACAATTATGGGACACTTCCTGCAGATGAATACTCTCAGAACAGGTCAAGCCGAAGTGAGAGACAGCAATGAATCAGGTCAACTAGACAGCAGTGGTGAAAGCAGTGAGGGAGAAGAAACTGATGATGATTACAAGAGTGATGCCCCGACTCTGAAGACGACTCAAATGATGTCGTTCTTGCTTTTATCGCCTCAGACGAGGAATATGTAGACGAGCGGCCAGCTACAACACGCTCAGGACGAGCAGTAACAAGAAGAGCTGAAATTGACTTTTCATTCTTTTGAGTGAGGATTTGTTAAAAACAGCTTTCTTTCACTAAATTACGTGAAATGTAACAAAACGAAATTTTAATGCAGTAACTTTTTTAATACCTTATGTATTTTTTTATTCACGGGGGGGGGGGGGCCTTCCAAAAAATTACTCTGATGAGGGGGGGCCCATGCGAAAAAAATCGGAAATTGGGGGGCGTCATACAATTTTCAAATTAAACTCCTCCAAATCCCACCAGCCCCCCCTACCCATAAAAAATGAACGGTCCCTAAAAGTCAGTTTATTACAACTCATCTTAGTTCTGATCGACCGATGTTATAGTTACCACCGAGGACACTTGGTGCGCCGTTTTCTTGCCACTTTGTGGTCCAGATTAAAAATTATATTTCAATGTAAATTCTGTCTGTCCCGGACAAAAGGCATCTATCCTCTGCCGTAAAATAGTGAATTTTCATGGGGTATTGCAAAGGCCAAATGGCACAAGACTGAATTACACCCTCATCCTTATCTTTTTAATCCACCCTGGTTACTTGGAAACCTTCCTCTGATTACGGCTTTAAACCAAACAAATGCACTACAACTGGACACTTCACAAGCAACTACAGCTTATGTCAATCCTTCTGCCAATTTAAAACTTGTTAAATGGTCTTGTACCCCTAAGAGGCAGCATTGCCAAAACGTCAGTTAAGACTCTTTTGAACAGCGTCGATTTTACAATTTTTAAATTAACATCAAGTAACTACATGTACGCTGCGCAGGGATTTTAATCTTTATTACACTAGTCAATCCCACTGCCCCCTTCCAAAACACACTGAATATCAAGTACAAATGCAGTTTCATAACACAGACAGTTGGACTGATTGGACACACTAACCTGAGCTCTAAGAGCATCTCTTTCTTTTCGCATATCATCAATTATCAGGTCTGATTGCTGTAAGATCATCTGAGATAAGAAGAAATTGAGAGAGATCGAGTAAGTTAACTGACATATTGTTATGACTTACATGTACCATTTATACAAAAACGGCAGAAGTTAACAGTAATCTGTGCCAGGGTGAACTATTTTCCTGTTATCTGGATTTTCATCATAAAAGTTACCGACAAAGTACTTAAACTAAGGACATTCACATATCAGAATGAAATACCTTAACTGTAATAAACGAACATTTTAATCTGGTAAATGTTGATTTTGTAAACTCAAGAGATGAGCATGACAAAGCAAAGCAAGTAAGAGCCTTGCAAATGTTCCCTTTTAATAAGACAACTCGCAATTGCTTTTCCAAATTTTCCCTCGTTTTTTTTTTCTTATTCATGTCACACAACCTACGAACAGTCCTACCTTAAGTTTTGTGTACTCATCAGTCATTTTGTCCATCTCTGCAGTTGACTCTTCAAGTTCTTTCTGAACACTTTTGACCCGATCCTCTAATTCATCATTGGCTTCTTGCAGAACCTACCAAAATAAATTATTATTTATTAGTTATGAAATAGGTCATTGTAGAGTTCTGTTCATTTCCGCAGTAAACAGTTACAGACGTTAATAGCCACAAGCATAACGAACATTCTTTTGTACGAATTTTTTGATGATATGGTCCTCTTTTAGTTTCTTATCATTCAGTCATCTTTTTTGTAACCATTTTCAGTAATGACAAAACATAATATTATCGGCACAGCATTATCGATCACATCCCAGACAGTCAACCATACCCTTATTTCATCCAGGTATTCAGACAACTCCTTATTTTTCTTCGACATCTTGTCTTTAAAGTCAGCATCACCTCCTCGGCGCATCACCATACTTTCTCTCTAGAAACAAAAATGTCACTTTATTAATTAAAGTTTTTTTATCTATACTGTTCACAAAGGTTTTTGGTAAGTTTGCATGTGTAACTTCACAGAATTTGAAAGTGAAAATGTACATTTCATGTATCTTTAACAGGATACTGTAATAAATTAAAAATATTCAGTTGATTTTATTGACCAATATTGAAGGTATTTCAAGGATCCTATAGATGACATATCTTTTACAAATCAAACAAAACCAGATCCCAATATCAATTTGAAAGAAACAATACCTGCTGTTCAATTTGTCGCTGCAAATCTCTCATGTCCATCTTACTCCTGTCCAGCTAATTAACAAAAACAAAAGAATTCACTGTTGATTGATAACTATACATGTATGTCACTAAGGGCATACAGCGAGACACTAATTAATTTGGAACTATCCAAACGTAATAATGAAGTTGCTTACATCTCTTTTCAGGGTCTTATTTTCTCGCTCAACTTCATCCAGTCTTGACACCAGCTATCACAGAGAAACAAAGTTAAAAAGAGTGAATAAGGATTTCATAACAATTTCCCCTGAACAGATCATTAATTTTGGTAGAGTACCATTCTGCAGTGTGGGAACTTTCAATCTCCACTCTACCAAAGCAAACATCAGACCATGGGGAATATTCCCAACCTACTACTGAAGGTGATTCCCAGCTACTTTTGCAGGAAAATAGAAAAATAGAACCAAATTAAATCTCCACAGTTGTAGCTGTTTGATTCCCGCGCCAACTTGTTGCATTATTTTACCCACAAACTTGAAATCTTAGTGACAGCTCTGAGTGCTTAAACTTATCAGAACACATTAAGGCCACCGAGTCAGGGGTAAAAGGAAATGGCACACAAGAGCTAAGAGGGCCTGTACAGCTAGACCTTTACCCAGTTTTTGTAGCATGAATGACCCAGGAATATTGCTGTTCCCCCATGGATGGAATGCAAGTCCATCCACTGAGGAGTTACCCCTAGAGGTACAAAAATGTACTGTATCTCACAGGTAGCCATTAATACATTTGGTTAAAGACATGCATAGAGGAGGAAAATGTCTCGTCAAAGGAAAAAGGGTAGGTTTAACCCCAGACCTACAGAACTGAAATTTGAGGTGTTTGCTGCTAGGCCATCATACCTCCACTTGATCAGTCAGAGAGTAAGGCATTAAAAATACAAAAGAAGTCCATATCATAGGCATTTTACATGAGTGAAATGCTCTGATCCCCATGCTCTGTACTGTACTTATTGAGGATATTGTCAGTTTATAATCCTGGACTGAAGATGGGACTACTATTTCTATATGGTTATCTTTACAATCTAATGGACGATACTTGGTGTTGCAGAAACTGTTGTTGGTTCACTTTTGCTTTGTGGTCTGGGTGTTGTTTAGTATCTTTTCAATATTTTGTAATAGATCATTTGGTGATCGCAACAGTCCAGAACACCATGAAACTACCACCCATCTATTGGCTAAGGCATTTGCCTGGCAAAGGTAGGATCTTTGTTTTCAGTAATAGGTCAGAGAGTAGTACATTATTGAAAAGTCACATACGTTTTGGTTCCACTTTATCTTTGGATTAATTCCCACAGGGCTGTCATTAAGGGGTGGGGACCGGGGATTTTGCCCAGCTACTATGAATGTGATAGAAGAAAAATAGGACCAAAAGAAACCCCTAGCTGTTTCTTTCCCCGCCTACTTGTTGTATTTACCCGGCAGCTTGAAATCTTAGTGACAACCTTGTCCCAATTTCTTTACTTTTTGGGCATGGTAATGTATGATGATGAGTTTGAAACAAAAGAAAATGATAATTAAACCAAGGATAAAATTGAACCAGAACACATACATTAGATATGCTACAAGTCAACCTCATGAGTTTCTAGGCAAGCATATATATCAAGCTTTTTAGGCCATGAAGCTGCCGAGCGAGCAACAAAGTCACCAGAGGTCAACTTGTCTCGCTTGACGATCTTCCCAATGGAGAAGTCACTTTTCAATATGCTTAATTACTTGTGAGTGACAACTTTATCTCCATGGGTCCTACAGAGCTACTTTGATTGGTCTAAGTGCAGTGACCACTTTTTAGGACACTAAAACCTGGCACCAATCAAGTATGAAAAGTCTTTGTCCCACGCCATATTAAATTGGACAAAGGACTTTTTTGAAAGTCTACACAAACACGTACAGTTAAGTTTAAGATAAAGTTATTCATCCTTAACTTATTTATTATCTATTCTCACCAAATGTAAAGAAAACACACAGGAAAAATAACAACTATAACATAGCACATTCAACATTGAAATTGTTACTTCTTACAAATAATCACACATTCATGTACATGTATGGTTTGGCAAACATGCAGAGGCAGACAAAATAGTTTACATGACTTACTTGATCACTTTTGTTCTTCTCTTTGAAAAATGCTTCTTCCTTTTCATTAAGTTCTCTTTCTAGAGCCTGCCACAAAAAAAGGATGTTTGGCTTACACCTAATAATGTTACAATGTACCTGAAACAACAACTTCAATTGTAATATCCTATGAAAGGGTCATTCCTAATTTCATCAAGTTAGTCTCAGAGAACTTTTCTCAATTCTGATGTGAAGTAAAGCCTCCAGTTCTAGTATTTCTAACCCTTATGCTGCCCTTTTTCTTTGGTAGTACATGTCTATTCAAGGACTTTGCTTTCACATTCACACAGGATTGGTATAATGAGTATAAAAGCTATTTTCCAGGTAAAATAATAAAATTACAAGCATTTTAACTTTCTACAATGGCTTTAGGGCTCGCAAGAAAATTAAAAGTAGAAGGAGAAAAAATTAACTAAGCAGCAATAGAGTAGATTGAAAAACACAGAGAGTCGGTGCAGTCATGTGTGAGGTAAAAAGGGGATCACCTTTGGGGGAGTTTTAACTTTGAGGCCCTAAAAATGTAATTCAGTGCATTTCATAAGCGACCATGGTACAAATTTTTATATATCTACTTTACTTCATTTTCAATATACCAATTATGCTTTATGGATTTCTCATCGCACTTAGCAATTTTTTTTGTGAGTAAATGGCTCTTCTATGGCAACTAGACCACAGTTTTCATCAGTTGAGGGAGCTTCTGGAGAAAACAAATGTAGACAAACAGTTGTCCATGGTATGTGAGAATGTAAAAGCAAATGACCAATGATGTTGATAATATACTCAACCACAATTAAAGGGTTTTCATTTGGGCTGTTGGTTAGAGTCCCAGAATTGGCAACTTTTAATCTATTTCTCCTCCTTTGTACTTTCTTCTCGAATTTTGACCCTAGCCACTTGAAGGAAGGAAAGTACACATAATTATTGACAATTTAAATAGAAGATGCTCACAGCTCTCCTGTTTTCAATTTGTCGAATTTCTCTCATGAAGTCTTCTCCACCAGCACCCTCATATTTCTACATAAGAATGAAAACACCCAGTATTAATTACAACAGTATGCAACACAACTAAGTGACAATGATAATAATAACAATAATAATAATAATAATAATAACAACAACAACAAGTATGCATAATCAAATGGTTACAAGTCAAAGTAGGGAATAATTTCTGTGAAAATAAAAAAATAGAGGTTACCCAATAATAATAATAATAATCCATTTATATAGTGCCTTTTCTACAAGATTCAAAGGCGCTGTTTACAAAAATTACATAAAACTAAAAAGTAAAAATAATCACAAGAAATTGACATTATAACTAGACGCTAACTACAAAATAGATAAATGTACACAACAGATAAAAAATCAGATAACAAATAAAAAATCAGATAACAAATAAAAACATCACGATTCATAAGCTCGCATAAAAAGAAATGTTTTAAGTTTGCGTTTAAAATCATCATTGACTTTGCGGATTTGATATCCTTAGGTAAGTTATTCCAAAGTTCTGGAGCAGCAACAGAAAAAGCTCATTTACCATACGAATTGAGATTAGGGTTTAACTAATAAATTTCTATTAGAGGATCTAAGATTGCGGCTTGGTGTATACAATTGAAGGAGTTCCTGTATATAGATTGGAGCTCGATCATGTAGTACTTTGTAAGTAATTAACATAATTTTAAATTCAATACGAAAGAAGACAGGGAGCCAGTGAAGATCCCTCAGAACTGGAGTAATATGGCAAAATCTTGGACACTGGTTGACAAGGCGAGCAGCAGAATTTTGAACATGTTGAAGCTTCCGAATAAGATAGGATGGTAGGCCATACAATAAAGAGTTACAATAATCAAGTTTAGAAACTACGAAGGCATGAATAATGATCTTTGCAGCATCATAAGTAAGATATTTGTGTATGAAACCAATGTTACGAAGATGGAAAAAGGAAGATTGACAGACTGCATTGACATGAGGTACCATACAAAGGGACTGATCAAAGATAACTCCAATACCCACTAGGTAACGACACCTATCTAATAGCTACACTGTACCTAAAAAACTAAATTGTATAAGAAGAAAATAACTAACTACATGGAAGAATAAAGAGTATGTATAAAACCCTATTTTACAAAATCTAATCAAATATATATATTCCCAGTTTTAAAAGAAATTCTAAGAATTTATTTCCGATATCAATTAAAACTGAATTTAACAATATTGCTTTATTATACACTGTTTTGAAGAAAATTTGGACAAACGCCATCACAAAGAACATAGTTTGACATTGCTCTTGGAAATCATGCATTGCACACACAACCTACAGATTAGTCTTTTAATGTGTTGATTGCGTTGATTTGCAAAATAACTATAAGCTCTTTGTCAATGAGAAAACAGATAATTCAGTACAATTCGTAATAGCGGAGCTCCCGCGCGCGCGAAGCGCGCGCGCAGCGGAGCACCATGGATAAGAAAATTTGGTAAACTATCGATCCCAGAAAATTTGGTTATGACGTAGCGTACGCCCGTCCGTACACACACATCATGTAAGCCGATGTCAAATATCACAATAGATCTTGCACAAATTGACTAGCCTCTTAGTTATGTAAGCCATCCGTATGAGTTCGATTAGATTGACAGCTGTCAAAATCAGACATCCGCTGACAATTATCACAGGACCGTCTCGCGGGCTCAGATAAAAGACCAGTTGTTTTGCCCCAATATATAAGCTGATATAATATGTCACACTTACCAATTCATCATAAAAACGAAACTACGCCCGGGCAAGGCTGTCAGTTGGCTGACAGTCATTTAAAGTTACATTGGCAGGCCAAATTAAGGTCAATTGACAGCTGTCAAAATGGGACATGTGCAGACCGCTATCAGAAAACTAATAACGAGGGCTCAGGTTCGCTCAGGTACACGATCTGGCATTTTCCACTACATGCCGGACGGAAATGTCCTACTCACACTCGTAGTCTGTTAATTCGAATATTCGTCATTCTAATGAAGGTTAATCGACAGCTGTCAAACTAGAGTATATGCTGACCATCATCACCTGAGTGGATCGCGGGCTCATTTTTCTATCTATTGAGGTCACGTAGTGTTTAAAGTTTTGCGCTGATATTTTATTTGATCACGGGCTCAATTCGAAGCCCCATAGCTTTATAGAAAATCTATCCATCCTAGAAAATTCGGAAATCACGTGACCGTACACCGACCACCCGACCTTCCGTCCGTCCGCACCACAGGTATACCAATGTTTAATCTCACACTTTCTAGCTAGTTTGGGAGCCTGCAACCTGATATTGTACATCCATGTTTTGATTAATTGACAGCTGTCAAAACAGTGTTTCTGCTGACCAGTATCGCGGGCTCAGGTATCGACCCTCTGAGTTCGAGTAATATTTTGAAGGTATTCGCTGACAAGTTGCTACTTTTCAAATGATCGCAGGCTCAAGTTCAATTTTTTTAAAATGCATATGAAATAAGTCGTGTTTCATGAGCCGCACTTTTAAAATGTTGATTTTGAACTGCTCTCGGACACGAAAATTCAACCGGCTTTTACATTTACATGCAGGGAAGGCAATCGCTTTTGACTTTTCTCACTGTCACCCGTTGATCACGCTCTACGTCCAATTTTTATGTTCTGATTGGTCAAAATTTGACAGGTGAGTTTATGCGGAAAATTTTTGCAGCGTCTGGAAACTTGCTTACTGATAGCTGGAGCTGAGAGAGTTTTGTGTCATCTTGTGATGTTTTAAACTGTCTTTTTCTACTTGGTGTACAAAATGAAATACAGCTGCTATCAAGATTGTTCTGTAATTCGTGGCTGGTTTGTTTATTGCGCTTTTTGTTGACAAATGGACCGCTTGTCAAAGTCATTGGAAATCCGATTTCGGATGGCATCGTTTTCAAAAATGAGCTTACTCATTTGCCCTTGCTTGAGGCGTAAGAAGCTTGAAAAGTCTCAAGCGATTCTGGAACACTTGATGACCTTCAGAAGCAGCATCTCGACTGGTAAGCTTGAGCCATTATTGTTTTTGATGTTTTTTCTTTTTCGGTTTCCTGAAGTCGAGCGTATGGTTTATGCGGCTTAAGTTAAAACTCGAGCAATGATCTAACCGACAATAGTATCAGGTTTAAAAAGCCTTTAGACATTTTTTGACCCGCAAATTCAAAGAAAAGGTTCCGAAGATTATTTAGTTATGATTTTGGCTGTAAACAGAAAGCTTTGAGCGATTTTCTTGCCTCAAGTTCATCTTGAAAAAGAGCGAACACCGGGAAGCCGGCTTAAAACATAAATAAACTTATGCTTGCCTGACTCATGATTTTCTGAGACACTTTACTCTCAATACTTCTCTTCGTGAATGAAAATTATTGTCTCTGTACATGTTTCACCGAATTGAACTTATTTTATTGATTGTTAGTAGTCCCTCTCGCAATTTTCATCGCTGCACCGGTTGTTTCCAGTCGAACATCGCATGTAGGAATACTCAAAACGCCGCGCGTAAATATCACTCGCTTTTAAAGATTACACATAACAAAATCATACACAGTTTAATGGATAAAGGGAAATAAAACCTAAACATAACAATTTCTCTATCATGTTGAAGCGTAAATGGTAACTCTATTAATCGCACTGCAAATTTGGTGCCTGTCAAAAGTGAGAACCCGTCCGGCTGGCCGAAAAGTGATTTTGGGAATTTTTTTTATCGTTTTCATTAAAAGCCCATGATTATTACCCCGCATATCACATAGGACCAGATTTTTCTAACAGAAAACGTTTTATAATTCAATGCTATAATTTGTTGTGCAAAGGAAGCGCGTGCTTTGATCGGAGTGGATATTGAATGAGTGCAGGTTCTCTTGCAAAATTGTGAAAAACTGCAGAATTATAGGTTTAAATAGGGCAAAAAAGAACAAATTCTGTCCGAGGTCTGTGTACTGTTTACCTGAGACGTGATGAGAAAAAGTATGTTTAAAAGGCTGGTTTACACGCCACCAGATTCGTCGCCAAGATTTACTAGTAAACTAAACTTGTCGAACACAAAAAATCCGGCCTGATTTTTATTTTGGCCTCTCTTTTAGACAGAGGAATGCAACGTGTAAATTGGCTGCCACCAAGGACTATCGTGGCGCATGTGTTTCTTAAAATTATATTTCGGGGTTGTCCAATTATCCGCAGTCTCTCTAACGGAGCAATGTTGGAGAGACTGGTGAATGCCACATTAAGATGCTACAGCTAATGTTTTCCAGGCCTAATCTACTGTGATCGAACATGATTGCTATTTTCCGGTGGACAAATAACTTGATGTAAAATTTGTTTCACTCTTGGACGGTCAAATTCTGATTTTTCTCTAAAATCACTCAACCTTTGCCTCAAAAGCCAGATGAATGTGCCCTGATCTGTGAATTACAAGTTTATGGTTTGATTTAACTTATGAATTTATTAACGGGAGCTTCGCTTTTAGCCCTGGCTAAATCTATATATTATATATAGATGTAGTACATCAATTGGATGCGAGACACCCTTGAAGGAGTATGGTATTCTTTACGAGATGCATCTCACCCTGTACTGTTGAAGCTCTCCTTCCAAATGTCTTATTTCATCCATCAACTCTTGCTCTATCAGACAAAATTGACATACAAGATACTGTAATTAACTGAAGAGCATGGTAGTAAACAGGTATAATGGAAAACTTTTCCTTAGAATTCAACTACAATCTTGGATGACAATGCTACGAAAAATGGATGTTGCCACTCGACTAGCTTCAAAATTCGTTTTTCGGCAAAATCTCCAGGAGCGAATGGGTTAAAAGATAAAGCCCTTTAAAGTACTGGCAATTATTATTACAAATACTCCCCCCTCCCCCCAAAAAACGAAGATTGAAGTCTCACTGGATCATTTTTCCCCTGACTGATCAGGGTGGGTGGGGGGTCATTGTGGTACCAATGGGCGGGATGTGGGTTCTACAGGTCTTGTCCACGATTGTAGCTCAAAAAGAACTCTGTTTTGAGAACAAAGCTCAAATCTTTTGATTGGATTATCCTCATTTATTATAATCAACATGTAAATGTAATAATTATTAAAGGGTTGGGTTGACTGATAGAATGGAATCAAGAAAATCAATAGCGCTCTCAAAAGGGCAGATGTCACGTTAGGCTATTGAAAACTAAAAAAACAGTAGAACTACATTTTCTTGATCTCTTCGATCTTGAACTTTAAAACAATTCAAAGCAAAACTGACTTCCCTCTCCCAGTCAAAAACTCTTATTGAAATCCGACCCAATACTCTGTAGCAGTTTCCAGTTTCCTCTGAACCAGAGATAGAAAAAATAGCAATTCAACTGAATATCAAACAAATCTTAGGCTCTAGTCATGCTGGTGCTCCTTGGTAATAGCTGAGCTAGAATTTAAAGATAATGTACCTCTTTCGCCACCTCCACCTTTAGTGAGTTCGTCAGCTGCTAGCTCAACCTGCAGTGATTTGACCTATTGATTTTGGTAGACAATAAATATTATTTTAGTATAAACAACTCAATTTTCTCAAGTTAACACTGAGGGAGGGAAGACATCCTTATCACTCTTAAAGTGCCTTACTTTTGTACACCTCTCCATGACATGTTGTGCCTGAGATGCCTACGAGGTCCTAGGCTAGCATTGGTGATTGCCTCTCTTAAGCAAGATCAAGAGCCCTGCCCAAAGTGAGGCAGAGTCCTCCGTCAATATGTTATAGAATGAATCATACGAAAACAAAAGAATCATTCTTATTGTTAAGTGGGTCAAGTATCCTGACTTCTCATGAAGAAGTGTTTTTAGAGGTTTGTATTTCAAACACAAGTTTTGAATAAGTTTATTGATATTATAACACTATAGACAGAGTAATGTTGCTGGTGAACATTTAAAAGTCATTTATCATCACTTTAACTCCAAAACTCAAGATAAGGGTTAATACTTCATGTTCTTGACATATTAACATGTACTCTGTAAGCTCTTCTTACTTGTTCAACTACCAATAGTCTAAACAGACAAGTATAGAAACTCTCCTCACGGATGAACGTCAATTACCGCCATGTAAGTTGTATCATGAATATTATTCACCTTCATAACAGCTTTGGTGACTTCAAATAATTTTATCATCTTGTTAGCATCAATAGCTTCCGCAGAACCTGCTTCGACCATGCCCTGAAGAAGTTACAAAGTAAGCATGCAGCGTTTATTCTTCATTAACAACCGTCATAAAACAGTTAACAATTCAAAACATGTGTTATAGTTATGTAGTTTACCATCTCCAAGACGCCATACATATCATCAGCTGCGTCAAGATCTTCTCGAATCGCTGTTATGTCTGCACGCATAATTCTTCCCCAGTCTAATGGTGGCATTTTGAAACAGAACAAAATATACTTTGGAATAGTTTACCGGGAATTTTTGTACGAAAGGCAAGATTTCAAAGACAAAGATTTATGAAGAAAGTATTTGGTGAGTATCCGCTGCCGCCATTTTTGAAAAGTACAAACATTTCTGTTGCCGAGATATCACAAGGATTGCTATTGGTTAGTGGTTCAGTTCAGCCAATCATGACAAGTTTTAGTTCGAACGCATTTACAAGAAGCCATAAAGGCTTACGGGAATTCATTTGCTCGAGTAAAGTTCAATGTGTCATACACGAAGTAGTACTGGGTATTGTTTATGGCTTCTGAACTTTGACTCTCTGTAACAATCCCAAGGACGGAATGAGAAGTGAAGAAATCAATCTGCGGCGTACGAATTGCTTTTAAAAATAAATTGCGTTGACTAAACCTATGATTTCTGACTCGTCAAGAAACGCTCTTCCCAGGGGAGGAGCGTTGCGTGACGAGACAAAAACGGCTGCTTGGGGGAGACTAATTGAACTTGGATAAATTATTTCCTCTTTTAAACATTTCTACAGCTAACGGTTAATTTCTTTCCGTTACGTTCAAAGCCCCGTGCAAACGGACGCAACATTGTTGGATATTACATGTTGCGACCGTTTACACACCCTGTTGCACTTTGTTGCATGTTGTTGGGCGTTTTTGCACAAAGCTTGAAACCGGTCAAACTTTTAGCTACCCGACCAACAATGTTGGGAGTTGCTGCGTCCGCTTGCACCTACCTTGAGACTATTTGACGGAGAAATAACAATTGTTTTGAAAAAGTTCAAACGTTTTTATCGGTACAAGCCATTCAAGAGGATAGAAAAAAGGCTGAAATAGGATCCATCATCTATGAGGTAAGACACTCTCCACATTACAAAATGTGGCTAGAAAGAATTTGGACGGATAACTGGATGTTTTATGGTAGCCTGCGTAGAAGGCCCTGGTTGGTTATGTAGTTTTTATGGAGCCGCCTCTGTTTTTCTTCCCTCGTGCGCGCGCGCGCGTCTTCGACCGAAATTGCTCCCTTGGTCCTGAAAAAACCTGCGCCTGTTAAGGTGATGTTACACGAGAAGATTTGCAACGAGGATTTTTAGCGCAACACAGCGTTGCAACATTGTTGTAATACTGATTCGAATGGTTGCAACGTTGTTCAAACATTGCAATGCTGTGTTGCGCTAAAAATCGTCGTTGTGTATCGTTCCGCGTAACATCACCTTTACTCCGGCCATTTTTAGCGCGAACGGTGAATTCTATTGAGACCTTCTTGAATTGACCTTAAAAAAACATTCCTCAGATTCCTGTGCTGCTCACAGGGTATCAGTGAGTAAGACATCTTCAGAAGCGAAAGCTCGTAGCGTATGGAATATATTCTTTATTTTATCAAAGATTCGTTTCCCTTCGCCGAAGCGTTTCTCGTAGTTTAATTTCTTTTCTGTTTTGTTTGTTGCCGAGCGAGGGCAAGTTATGAGGAGGTCCCTTGTGTAAATGTAAAAAGATGAAAAATGCTAAATAACTTAGGCAGCGTTCACACTTGGCCCCCGGGCACAGTGCCCGGGTACGGTACTTGCTGGGCACTAATGTGAGCACACCCTTTTTTCAAGTACCCACGCTAGAATTGGGGCACCGGCACGGTGCCAGAGTACAAGGTTGAGACCTTGTACTCGGGTCTGCTTTGTTCTCGCTGCTTAGCTCAGGTTTCAAAATGGCGTCTGACAGGGCCAAATGAATTAACTACGTTCAAGGTCACGTATCGGGTACTCAAAGTGTGAACACAACACCATTTTGTGCCGGTACCTAGGCACTGGTTCCCGAACAGCAAGTGTGAATAGCCCCTCATTAAATTCGGTAGGAACTGGCGTCTGCGGAAGGACGTCTGCAGAAGTACATATGTTCAGAATCTTTGTTTATCCGTCATAATAGCGGAGCTCCACGCGCGCGCTTCGCGCGCGCGTGGGCGGAGCCCCATTGCTAAGTAAATCTACCCATCCCAGAAAATTTGGTAATCACGTGACCGTACACCGACCGCCGACCGCCGACCGCCGACCGCCGACCGACCGTCCGTCCGCACCATAGGACAACCAATGTTTACTCTCACATTTTAGCTAGTTTGGGAGCCCAAGAGAAAACTAATTTCACATCAATGTTGTGATCAATTGACAGCTGTCAAAACAGGACATCCGCTGACCAGTATCACCTGACCGTACCGCGGGCTCAAGTGTTGACCCATCGAGGTCGAATATTTTTTTGAAGTTATCCGCTGATTAATTACCAGTTTGAAATGATCGCAGGCTCAAGTTTATTTTTTCCAAGGATTCATATCAAATATGTTGTGTTTATGTCACTATGGCCCCGCACTATTAGAATTTTGATTTCAAACTGACTTCGGAAGCGAAAATTCAGCCAGTTTTTTTAAAAGTACAGGCGGGGAAGACCTTATCTTACCATGGTCACGCGTTGGTCACGCTCTACGTCCAATTTTTATACTCTGATTGGTCAAAATTTGACAGGTGAGTTCATGCGAAAAAATTATGCAGCATCTTGAAAATTGTTTACTTTGACCATGGATAATAGACTGAGTGCTGTTATTTTCCAGCCATACATTTCGATTGAAAATGGCTGAAATAAACTACATTCGGAACTGGCGCCGAGCGAGTGTACGTACACGGTGTGTAAAGTTTCAATCGACAGACTAGTTTGTGTTGAAAACTGTTTCGCTCAAGTAATATGCTAATTGTTCGTAAAGCAATATGTTAATTTCGGTCATCTTTTAATGTTGAAATAACCTGCTAAATTACATATTCAGTGAATACAATCGCCTCACGTCGCTCCTCGCAGCTTGTATTCGAAGGCACTGAAGAGACTCGAATAAATTTTGTACTTTTCCCTTACATAAACAAATAATTGTATCATGAATGGGAAAACACCTACTAACATTTTTTGGCCTCCGTTTGGGCTCCTAAACGTTGTTGTTATTATTTAAACAGTGTTTTAGTTTTCCTTTTGTTTTTCTTTATTGTAGGATTTGCTGAACACATTTAGTCATTAGAATGAAGACAGTATAATTGTGGTCAAGTACTCTTCTGAGAGGGCACAAACCAATCAATCTTTCTGTATTAAACAGCAACTTTTGTTATGCATGAGAGCCAGAAGGTGGCATCTAAGTTTCCAACCAAAGATGGACTTGATAGCACTATTATTGTATTCGTTTTTTTAGAGATCAAAGCAACAATGTACCTGTACCAAGATGTATTCTAAATCAAATTAATAAAACATATACATGTACTTGTTTGGGGTATGAATTTTTTTTCAACAACATGATAATCTGACCAGAGACAGTCAAGTATTTTTTCAATCCCTCATCCACTTACCTCAGACTAAACAAAAGCCCTGGATGTTACTGTTTTTTCTTATAACCAGCTTCTTCTTTTTTTTTGGGAACAGTGTTTATGTTTATTTCAGAGGTGATTTACAGTATCCCCTATCCATATCACTAACATTACTAAACTTTAACTTTGTTTCATCCTAAAAAAACAGGTCAGCATCTCAAAGATAATATGTTTCTAAGTTTTATTAAGCCTTATGGAAGACAAGTGTTTCCTCGTGAAAAAGAAGTGAAGGCCCTTCTATTAACCAGGAGAGTTGTATTCTAGTAGTTAACAAGTAACCGTTGTATATAACATTTAAAAGCGTTGCAGTTAGTTTTTTTAAAGACCTGACTAAAAAGTACCTTGGTTCATTGTACGTTTATACCTGAAAACAACAAAACAACTGCTTTACGATGAAAATTGAGTTGAAAAAGTTAGAAACGGCGTTTCCACGGTGGTCCACAAGCAAATTTACTTTCTCTGCTGTGAGCTTTTTATCCCCGCTTTTTATACATTTCTCAGATACGGCTTCTTGTCACTGGTTGTCCGTAAATGATTTGAATAGAAATTAAACACTTGTTTGAGTTGGGTACTTGAAACATCAAGCCTCGACAGTTTTACCGCTAATAAAATCATTTTGCCAAGGGTTATTAACTTATAAAATTCGACACTCGATGAGGTTTTCGATAAAAGCAGAAAGGAAATCGTGAAAACCGTGATAAAAAGAGTTAAAATAATTTCCGGTGTTCTTGTGGTTTGTAGAATATTAGGCTGTACCTTTTTTATAGGTGTTTTGTAGCTGTATACATGTACGTTTTCGCATAGTCTTTATGTAGCTAGGCTTCCCGTTTGGTACATAAAATTATCGGGCGCTGGAGTCATTCTTCGCTCTCACAAGTTTCATAATCATTTACTCTGTCTTTTGCGGTTTTGTACCCTTAAACTATCTTCTCCAAGAACAATTCCTCTTCATCCTTTACTTCATAACATGGGCAACCTGTATATATGAAATAAGCGATGAAAAATAAGGTGCGCAAAACATCGGATCCAGTAGCCTGTGTACAGCCGCCCCTTACCTCAAAAAAATTCCGATTTTTTTGAGGTAAGGGGCGGCTGTACACAGGCTACGGATCCAGATGTAAGAGGTTGAATGGCTCTCGAAAACATGACGTCACACTTTTCCACTATGTTGGAACCGGTCGCGTCAGCCAGTTTCCTATCCAGTCTTTCTATTATCCATGCTTTGACAGCTGAAGCTGAAGAGTTTTGTGTCGACTTGTGATGTTTTTAACTGTCTTTTTCTTCTGGATGTACAAAATGAAATACAGCTGCTATCAAGAGTCTTCTGTTATTCATGGCTGGTTTGTTTACTGGGTTTTTGGTTGAGGAACGCGTCGCTTGTCAAAATTTGGTAATTCGATTTCGGATGGTATCGTTTTCGTTTTTCACCTTTCTTAATGCGTAAGAGGGTTTAAAAGTGTCAAGCAACTGTGGCCTTCCTTGATAGCTTTCAGGAACTGAATCTCGAATGGTAAGCCTGAGTAACTATTGTATTTGATGTTTGTTTTTGTTATATCTAATTTCATGAAGTCTTGCACATTCACGCTGACAGTTTATGCGGTAAGTTTATGCACGTTTGTAGCCGTAGTTTGAGTCAATGATCTGACCTAGTATCAGGTTTGAACGGTTTGATATAAGCTTACAGAACTTTAAAAAGCCTTCAGATATATTTGCTCACCACAGATAGAAAGAAAACGTTCCGAAGAATATTTAGTTATAAATTTGGCTGTAGAAGGAAAACTTTGAGCGATTTTCTTGCTTCGAGGAGTTCACCTTGGAAAACAGTAAACACCCGCGCCGGCTTATAAAGCTTCACGCCGAGACTCAGGATTTTTAGAGACACTTTACAGGAGATTAGGCCTCGAAAACAAATTCTTGGAAAACAAATCACGCCGAATTTTTTTGCGTTCGACTACCCTACTTTTCGCACGCCAGCTCATACCGCGAAAATGTAGCCGCTGCTCGCAGGGTAGTCGAACGCAAAAAAATTCGGCGTGATTTGTTTTCCAAGAATTTGTTTTCGAGGCCTAATCTCCTGTGATCTTGAATGTGATCGAAGATGTTTGCTATTTTTTGGGTGTACATATAAGGTTATCAATTCGATGTAAGATGTTTCACTCTAAAATAATTTAGCCTTTCCCTCAAACGTCACATGAATGTGCCCTTAAGTTAAATGATTTATAGATTAAAAGTTTATTTTTTTATTTAAATTATAAATTTATTAATTGGAGCTTCGCTTTTAGCCCTGGCTAAATCTATATATTATGTTTCTCTGTAACAGACTGTGACAAAGAAGCTGATGTGATTTCGTCACAAAATGACAAGGCGCAGGATATGATTTCTTTAACTCTTTAATTGATATCTGTATGTTTTGTAAGGGAGATTAGTCAGCAAATATTAGGGAGAACAATCCCTGTGAGCGACAAAAATCTTAGCGTTTATTAAAATTTCTTTTTGGTTTCCTGGCTTCGCTTTCTATTTTAAACATATTTTGTTCAGTTATTTTTGATGCTGTTACACTATGGTCCTGTGAAATAAGCAACAAAATTGAAGTCAGGGAAAACATGAAAAGAATGAACGAAGCATGAAGCATTTTGAATAAAATGTGCCAATTATATAGTTTTTCCACCAAGCACTTGTTTTTTGCCCTGATAAGATAAACGAAATCCTTATTAAAAGGCTCTAAGCTCCCACCATCAAGGTCTGTTTTTAATAGATAAGGCCGCTTGTTGCGTCTCCCAGCTGACAGGAGCAAAACGTTTAACTTGATTTATAACCAGTCAGTGTTACTGCCCAGTTTTACAGCCCCCGGCTGTGGAAAACAGCAATTTTATATCTCGAGAGACGGTTCATAAGCCCATTAAAAGATTTATGACTAAACACCATAGAACAATAAAGACTATTGACATTATTGGTCAGTGAAATTACTTAAAACTTTGCCACGAAATTAATTAATTAATAAATGATGTTCTTTTAAACTCCTCGCACAGACACGGAAATTAGGAATAGTGGCACAATTGTCGTTGAAATCCGAACTGTGCTTATTTTTATCCATTTATGAAAATAGTTTCAATTCAGCTAATCGCCATATGCTGCCATTAGGAAACTGGAATTCGTCAAAACTGTCTGTGTGTTTTAAAGAGAAAAGGAACAAAGAGAGATGGACGCGTTTATAAAAGCTGAGTAAAAATCACAAGCTACGCTTTGTATGTCTGTCACTGTACAAGAAAGAATTTCCGTTTAGTAGAAGGTAAGTGTCCCGTCTTGTGAACAGGTAAAGTAAGCATGTTACAAATTGACTAAGTCCAAATGGTTTCGTTTTTAAAACTTTCGGCCATCACATACAGTATCGTTCATGTTGCAAAGTACCTGCACGTTGACAGAAGACTTGGTCACAACACTAAATACACATTTTATAGATTACAAAATCTGTTGCTACAACTCATATTGCAAGTTATACAAATTGGCCTGACTTTCACGCAAGCATTTCTGCGAATCTTCCTAAAAAAAATTGTATCTTCGTTAAGATATATTCCAAAGCGATTAGAAGGAAAAAGAAGGGTATCTTTTTAGATTGACCACGGTGTTACCCAGTTTAGACCCAGTTGTGGCATTAGCAACATGCACATACAGTATATACACCAAAACGTAAATTGTTTACTTCAGTCAGCGTTTTGTGGTTTCGATACCATCTTAAATCATTCCTGTTTTGAATTCACGTCTTCAATTTATTCCGGCGTTAGTGAAACAACATAACAGGAGGTATGTCGAAGGTATGGCGGACATCATGTCTGGGTTCCGTCCGACTTAACTTCTCAGTACTTCAGAGATTAAATCGTCCATGCATAAAATTGGCGTCGTATGAGCTTCCGAATTTTGAGGAATAGTGTATTTATTGTGCTGGAAACCAACTTTTGCTTTCGCTAAATGCAGTTTTCTTCTTCGGCAATTCTCAGCAAGTTGCATGCAACTTCTTGTTCGGAGTCACTTTAAATCGTTACACAATCATTCATTCATTGTCATAGTTATAATTTTGACCATGGTGTAGATTTTCGAGCACGAAATTTCACTGGGTAACTTTTTTCCGAATAGTGAATAAAACCGAGCAGCAAACATTTTCAACCGTAAGCAAAAAGCTACTTGCAACGGTTTATGTGATTCCCGATGGGAACAGCTTCACTAAGTAAGAATGAACTTGTTTGACAGACTTGTTGATTAGGCCTTCCGTTTTTATAATTCTGCGCTTGTGAAAACTAATTGGGCCGTACAAAGTATTCGCTGACTGTAAGAGAATAAGACGATTCTCGCCTCCGTCTCGCGTAGGTGTGCTCCCTTTTCATGGCCTATACGGGTAAGATTGGCCATAAAGGGGGACCTTCTTCGGGCTGTAGGAATACAAAAAGGTAGGGATCTCACATTTCATAATTCATCTTTCTGACAGTACTGGTACGTCCAGAATAGTTTCCGAGCTAATAATATGTAGCCAGCAATTTCAGCACGATCATTGGCTGGGAGCACGTCAATTAATCCCAAACAGTTGGTGTCAGTGTAAAAAGTTGAAATTAAATGATTGTCAGCCTCAGGTGAGTTAAGGGTCTGTCAGTAGAATAATTGACAACTCCTTTATGTAATTTTTTAGGTGGGGATGAAGAATGTGTCAATAGACGTAACTCCCTAGCCATGTTACCATAAAGCAATTCTTATTTTAGCTTCATTTACGCGGCAAAAAAAATGCATTTTGACTCACAGTCCAAGAAAGAAACCAGAAGAAACAAAAGCCAAGTGCCAACCGTGGCAGGATTAGCTCAGTCGGTAGAGCGTTTGACTGCAGAGCGGGAGGTGGCGGGTTCGATTCCTGGGGCCGGACCATTACTCAGGGTCTTAAAATTACTGAGAAATGAAGGTACTTTCTTTGCACTGCAAGCGGCGAGACCTTCGCGTGGCTCGGATGACCACGTAAAATGGCGGTCCCGTCTCCATCAGGAGACGTAAAAATAGTGTCCTCAATTAGCACTTTCGTGCTAAATACATTGACACTCAAATAAAAAGTGCAAGTGCAAGTAGCAAAATGCAAGATTTTTGACTGACAGTCAAAACATGAAAGATGTCAAAAATGTCTGGAAACAAAAGCACTTTGCATTAAATGGAGAAAGTAGTGTGATTGAAGTGTTGCGGAAAAACTTTTCTCAGAAACCTTGTTTTCTGTGACCATCTGTTTCTTTGTAAGCTTATTTTAGCCGGCTTCTCGTTTGGAAGGCGAATACTAGATGAACATACCCTGCTTAAAGCCTTCTTTTTGCAACCATCACGACGACTAAGTTTTCTTTACAACTTCTCCTTTTCATTAACAGTCAGAAAACTGTTTAAAAGCGTGTGTAGATCTCTGTGTATTTTATACACGACGCCATACATCGTCTCAAGTTAGTTACGAGACACCGTGAGAAACTTCAAATAATTATGCCCGCCGTTAAACGAGACAACAAATGCAATAACTCAAACTCACATGAGACGCAACTCCTGAAAGATAGTAAGTGTGGTTAGAAACGCTTTAGTTTTCCCCTTAACTCCGCTGTAAAAACCTGCATGAACTACAAAAACAGCCATCGATGAAACCTCCGTTGCCACGCTTTCCTCGACCAAAACCCAAATTAACAAAACACAACAAAGGAATCTTGCTAACAGTTGTAGTTCTTTCCGTGGCAGTAGTGGAAAAACATGAAAAGTTATAAAAAAATAAAACGACAAAAGGCTTCAGTTTTCGGGAAACAAATTTCTAGCTGCTATCCATCAATATTCACCTGTCAAAATTTTAACCAATCTTGGTTGAGGTTGTCAATTGTGGGCGGGAACAGGGAACGGTGACAATCGGTGACAAGTAAAAGAGAAAAAGCAAGTCAAATTTTTAGCATGTATATTATTAACAAGTAATCACATGATGTTTCTCGTGCTATTTGGGATAAATCGGCACTCGTAAATTTTTCAAAGACCACAAATTGCACGAGCCCGTATTGGTTATTAGTCTTTGAAAATTTTACTTGTGCTTTATCCCAAATTGCACTCGAAATCATATGATTGCCTATACAACGTACTTATTTTTACGGGAAATGAGGTTTTGGTAATGAATTGTTTGCGGCAATTTAAATCTTTAAATGTTAAAATTTATCTTTCTGGCATACTTGTTTTGCTCCTGTTTAGTGTAGGGAATTGTCCTGGCTATACAAATTCTAAATACACAACTCCATGTCCAATGTTATCAGGTCTTATCAGAGTTGTGGATAATCAAATAATCATAACGGAAGTAAACTCAGATTTTTGGGTCCTTTCCCATTTAATATGAGATTAAAGTATTAGGTCGCTGGACAATGTTTGGATAATAATTGAATTTTGCTACAAGTGCTATACATTAAATCCGTTCTTTTTTTAGCTTTCATACTTTTTGAAATGTGAGCGTTTGTTTTATAGCGAATTTTTCAGAAGTTATTAAATTTGTTAGAATGAAATTCAGATCATAACGGAATTCAATGATACTTACCCTGCGAACAGAGTCTCCTTCGATCTTCCTAGATAAGTCGGGAAGAGGAGGGAACCTCTGCCGAGTCGCTTCCTCTTTCCCGACTTATCTAGGAAAGATCGAAGCGACTCTGCTAGCAGGGTAATGATGCTTCTCCCGTTATGAAATTCAAGAAGTTTGTTAGATGAAGTTTTGACAATAATAGTTTTCTGCACGGAATACCTTCAATTGGATTCTGTTATGTTTTCTTAACATTGTTTTTTTAGCCTTAGGATCTCTTAGGAAAATTGTTTTGTACATAATATTAGATTTGTTATTAATTTATGTGAGAAAACAGACAATTTAACAAATCAAAGGCTTGTGGTAGGCTTTTGGTACCTCCTTGCTCTAACTCATCGGGTAAGTGAACGTTTTATTTGACTTTTTTAGTATCTGTTGAGGTATATACCGTTGTTTTAGGAAGGGCCTCCACGCTAAGACTAAATGGCGTAGGGGCCTTTTACCCTCCATAATTCTACCAATTTTTTCCTTGGGATAGAAAATAAGGAAATAGAAATTTGGGACCATATCTGTTAACTTATTTCCTTTATTTTCCTCGTTGCTGGATATTCTGGATATTTACCATAAACTTTTCGTTTTAAAAAAATAGGGAGCACTGTTGGTTGTTCTTTACGCTAATAATTTTTAAAAGTTGTAAAAATAGTTTTTTTTTGTGAACGATTATACCTTCAGTTACCAATAATTTCTTAAGGGGTTCTTTGTTATGGGTAAAGAATAAAGACTTGTCAAGGTATCTTTAGAAAGAAAAAACATATTTTACAAAGTTTTTAAGCATTTGTTGTTCTTATTCCTCGACAAAAGTGTTTCAACGACTCTTTTGGTTTGTATGTGACATAAATAAAATTTTAAACTAAGAATCAGTCGATCATTCGGAGACTTATTAGTTTCATGTTAGAGCATCTGAACACTACTTATCTTTTAACAAGTTTCTTCGGTTTAATTAAACAGGTTGTTTTGTGAATGAGGGTACTTTTGAATGTTAAAGCTCTGTGTGACACTGCACTAAAATGGGGGGCCTAGAAAGCAATCTGAGCACTCCATGTCTCGGAATAAATAACTATTGTGTTTCTCTCAGTTTATGAACTCTTGAACGTTGACTCCTGGCATTCCTGCAATGATACGCCTTGCTTGATCCTCGGATGGACACCAACTTGACCTCTCTGTTTGGGTAACTATCTAGCTCATAACAAAGCCACACAGACCTTAATCCTAAACTGTCGAATGCAGTCTGTTATCATTTGGGAAGACTACTACATGTAATCCACGCTGAAAGGGTAACTCAGTCAAAGTTTAACTCGAACTATCGAACTCGAATTCAAACTCGAACATGCCTTACTTCTTAAGATAAGTAATGAAAAAAAAATCCAGCATTTCCGGAATCCTAAGCGATAATATTAATTAGAAACCGAATGTAGGCGATAAGTAAAATCACGAAATCACGGCTTAGGCTAAGTCTACGCTGTACCGGATAGGTCTTGCGCCGACATGAAACCACGTCGGGTTGGGCTTTTTTTAGCTTCTTTTCACAAATAAAAACAGTGATTTCGAAGCGGTTTCTTTAAGTCAACTGCACGTGCAGCGCGTTGTGGTGGTTAATTGTCGTGGCTATCTTTACAATTACGCATGTCACACTTAACGTGCGATCTATGCCGGGTCCGGATAAGTCATCGCTTATACAGTGCTGAAATGACCCTTGGACGCATAAACTCGACAGGGATCAGCCACTTCTTGCAAAAGTGTGGCGTACTAAATTAAAGTTACCTACATAGATTTGCCAATAAACAATAGCCTGTAAGCAGAGGTCTAAATCACAAAGGAGACGTCAACCCAAGCTCGTTACCAGGGCTTTTTCTAATTTTGGAGGAAAAGCCCTCGGAACAAGGTTGACGTCCACACCGTGGCTAATTAGCTAACGCTTGCAAATTTTAGAACTTTTAACCTCTTAACACATCATTTACAACTTAAAGAACAAAGAGTATTAAGATATTGGATTTGGTATATCATCATGTTTTTGTTTGACTGGGTTTTTTTCATTTTCAGTGGTTTTCAAGACTGCAGGGCTTGCGTGCGAACGCCACAACAGACATGGTTTTGCCAACGTATTTCTTAGTTTTTGCTATCATAACGGCCATTATCTGTGCTACAAGTGTGCTGTTGAATAGTCTTGTTTGTGTTGTGTTCTATAGAAAGAGACAGCTTCTAAACGCTCCAGATATCTTCATCGCTAGCGTGGCGCTTTGCGATTTGTTTAACTCGATTACTACTTTGCCATTGATTTTCGTTACAAATACTCAAGGACGATGGATTTATGGGGACAGCGGATGCAAAATAATCGGGTTCATTGTTACATGGAACGGTTTGACTTCATTGATGAATCTGTCAGCCGCCTCATACGAAAGATATCATGCACTAGTTTTCCTCCACAAGAAGAACCCAACTTTCTCAAGGAGAAAAGCAGTTTGTTTTTCATTTGCTATGTGGATGTACGCTTTGTTCTGGAGTCTAATGCCTTTGTTTGGCTGGTCAGGGTTTGAAAAAGAAGGAATCGGGACAAGTTGTTCAGTTAAATGGAAGTCACAAACTAAGCTAGATGTCTCATATAACATTTGTTTGATATTGGCTTGCTTTGTGTTACCAGTAAGCGTCTTAGTCGTCTGTTATTACAAAACCTGTCGCGAGATAAACAGAACGGCAAGGCGAGCGAAAACGACTTGGGGAATAACATCACCCTTTACAAGAAAAACATTCGAAATAGAGAGAAAGATGGTCATTTTGTTTGGCTTAATGACCGTGGCTTTTCTCGTGGCCTGGACACCATATGCTGTTGTATCTATTATTTCCATGATCTGTGGACCTGACGTCATCAGTGACATCACAGCATCTATACCAGCATACTTTGCCAAATCATCAAACTGTTACAATCCTGTTCTTTATTTTTTTCTGTACAAAAGAACGCGACGACAGGTTCGTTTTATGGCGTGTGTTCGTAAGGAACAGAACAAATATCTAGCCACGGTCAGTAATTCTGGCGGCACTCTGAGCTGACCTGATCATGACTTGTGAACAATAGTCGTAGTCTTCACGAAAGCTTAAAATCAAGGCAGGTTAAGCGTACCCCCCAAGATTCTATAAATGAATTGATTATTTGAAAAATGAATCCCGTTAGTCGTTCCCGTTACAAGGGTCAAATTCAAATCGGCATCCCTGCATGCGTAATGAGCAGTGAATATGTTACGAGAACTTCTCTACATCTGGTCAGATTGAAAATCTTTGAATGCTTAAAATTGCTTGAAAGACATTTACATCAAGATCTGGGAAATTGAGCTGGTAGATATTTAATTAACTGCCTCGCGTGTGAATTCAAGGCTCATTACCCACGCAAAATGCAGATATGAATCTGAAATCTTCTACTACCAACGGATTCATGCAATAATAAATTCATTGATGGAATCTTGGGGGGCGGGGGGGGGGGGGGTACGCTTGACCTGGCTTGACTGTAGAAGCTAGATGATGACGAATGTTAACTATGAAGGTTTTGGTGACTCTTGCAGGGTAGGGGTCCAATGACAGTTAATAATGAATAAGAAGGTGACAAGATGACGTCTGTTAGAGGCGATACAATCACAGCACAACGAGATTGTTGAAAGCAAAAAATTCTTAGAGTGGTTATGTTTGTTTTCACGAGAAGATGCGGTTTAAGGTGTCAGAATGAGAGAGATGGACCTGCTTTTATTTCACGTTTTGATGTATCTGTTGTTGTTCAGTTTCATCCTCGGTTTAAATTTTCTTTTCTTTTGTTTTTGGATATGGTAAAGTATGATAATGAGTTTGAAAGAGAAAGAAAATTTAAACCAAGGATAAAATTGAACCACAACATATCCAACATCGTTGTCAAGAATAAAAAAAAAGTGTCAAAGATGTTAAAAGAGTTCAGATGTGAATTCATTACAAGGCGTTAGATAACATTCATCGTGTGTGCTTTTTATGCAAATGTGCAAATAGAATAGCTTCTCGCTAATCGAGCCTAATTGCAAGTTTAGCAACTGTTTGAGCTCTTGTAAAACAAAATCTGGTAAATAAGGCACTCAAATTTATTCTGGCGCAGAATAAATAAATCGAATAGAATAAATAAATTTAAGTGCCTTGTTTACGAGCTGTTGTTTACACAGGATCTCAAACCATCTCTAAGGGCCTGTTTACATGGAGGTGGGGGACCCTAGGTAGGTGAGGTAACCAGCTTTGGTAGGGTAACCGGCCTTTCCATATAACTTCATTTTAATTTGATCACGTTTACATGATAGGTAGAGTGACCCGCCACATGTTACCTCACCTACCTGGGGTCCCCTACCTCCATGTAAACAGGCCCTAAGGCCATCCCCCTTTTTTTTCGAGAAGAAGTCTCGGAATAGGAGGCCCATGTTACCCCAGGATGACGTTAAAAGTTAACATTCACATATTTGGATAAACAAAATGCACAATAATTATAAAAAATGTTTCTGTTTCTGTTCCTGTTTTTCTCTATGCTGTTACTATGTTCATTTTCCAGGTTAAAAGAATTATTTCGAGTGAAAAATGGTTTAACTACCTCGTTACTTTTTTTTTGAAAATGCCAAAAATTTGGGTCGGTCGGACGACGCTAAGGAGAGAAAAAAAAAGAGGATGGCCTAAACGTGTAATCAGACGCTTTTCTCATGAAACGCTGCTCGACTACAACAAAGGGTATCATCTCCTTTCAACTGGTCCTTATCCTCTCTTGTAATCTATTTCTGCTCTAAAACTGTGGTATTTGCTGGTTATAGAAGCAAATTTAGCTAGTAGGCACAGCGAAGATCAAGGCTATGTTCACACTATAGCGGAAAGCTCTTGCGTCGGCACCAAAACCGGGTAGGCCTTATGTTCACACATGTAAAGAACGGTTATTTAGGTAAGATTTCTGTAACAAAGCGAAGCTGCACCGCTCCGGTCTTTAAAGTGGAGAGTCACATGTTGGATAAGTGTTCATACTATACCGTAGGGCTTTTCCTGTCATCAGCAAAAGCTATCCAGTGTGAACATAGCTTTAAAGACGCTGCTGGCATCCGAAACGTTATTCCAAGTCATTCATCTATGAGTCCTTTATCATTATTACAAAACTAGAAACGAAAGTACGCTTCCACGAACAACCCTGATGGACGAACCGGGCAAATATGGGAAAACAACAGCTGTCTTGTACGAACATACGTACGACAATGACTCAGTGATAGTGTTCGCTGATTGGGCATAATACTACAAAGGGTTTTTGCGCCCAATCAAGAGCCGGCATTTGCCGAGCAGTTTGGAAATCATCTGGTGACACTCGCCCGTGCTTGTGCTTAAAAACTTTTGTCGTGCCTTTTCTCCTGACCCGGCTGACCGTTCCTAGGTCTCCACGAGAATGGTTTTGTTTTTGCGAGGAGAAAGTGCTAAATTGCCCTTGAAGTTATGACAAAGAGAATGTGTACCTTCAATATCAATCTTTGTGGGCGCGAAATCATTAATTGACTAATTGTCCCCGAGGGGAAATTGTTCTAAGATAGATCTATTACTGAGATGCATTTTAACAAACCTTTTTTTACCAGGGCATGTAATTTAGGATGAGTTTCAGTTTGTCCGCATGCTAGACGCCACAAATCGAACCACTGATAACACGCCGCAAATGACAGTTTGAACCATATGGCTGACTGACGGACCTATTTAGGCCTGTGTATGGCAGGGAGCCCCAACCCTGGCATTTTTACCCCTCCGTGGTGGTGTGACTTTGAGTGTCTCAGGGGTCTCATAGATCTCAGCCGTTATGCCGGCTGAGGTGCCAGTCCATAGTGGGTCTGGAACTAGAACTCGGTGGGTTGTGAGCTCGAATCTCATCTGGAAATCGGAAATTTTTCTGAGCTTTAGGATGTTAGGATTCTCTTTGTTCTAATTAAATTATTATAACTGTTGGAGAAATTGGAGAAATTTAGAATCAAGTTTACGGAAAACGGCAAACGTAAAATGCAAGCCAAGAATTTCTCAAATTGGAAAGTGAACAGATAAAAACGGTGCAGTGTGAAATGCAGACTGCGGACTGACTGCGGACTATTGTTTTTAGGGTTAGAAAGCAATGGGACTATTGTTGTCACGTACTCATGTGGATGATGAAAACAATACTCCGCAGTGTGTGTTTTACACTGACCGGATAAAAACTGGCCAAATAAACCTCGTATATGAACGTAACGAGAAAGAACTTATTCCCTTGTAGAAATAATGATTAGCAAACGACAAGTAAACGGGACTTGTTCACGTGGTACAATTTCACGTTTGCCGTAAACGTAATCTAAACTTCGCTATTATTACCATGCCTGATTGGTCACGGAGGAGAGACCTCACTGACAAAGGATTCCCCCAACTTGCATAAGAATAATCACCGATCCCGTAAAACCGCTGAAACTACCGAGCTAGGGAGAAATTCATGGTCATCAAGGCCATTCATTACGTTCACATATAGCATGTTTATTTAACAATTATTCCACGAGTGCGCGTTGGATATGAGATGGCTATAATTATCTCATATCCAACAAGCGCGACTGTGGAATAATTGTTTTGTTAAAAACGCCCACAAAATATGGAACATTCTTCCCGACTTCATTTGTAAAAACAGCCGATTTTCAGCTTGTTTTAATTTGAGCAGACACGTACAGTTACCAAATTTGGATAGCACGGTATAATGGCTCATACATCATGATGGCTAAGCCAATCAGAGCTCTAGAATTGCATTACCCAATGATTCAGTTGTTAATAATACATATTATACTGGGATCCACAAGGTGTCAACGCCGCACCCTACATAAGTGGTATAAAATTTCAGATAAGATCCCTTTGACCTTCAAAAAGTATTAGCAACGAGAAATGGCCAACCTTTGCGCGATGTAGGCCCAAGGAATCGTCGGGGCTTAGTGGGTCCACCAGTAAGGAGTCTATCGCTGGTCACGTGACAAGCTCATTTCCATTTCAAAATCACATTCCCAATAAGTCCTTTCTTTTCATCGACTACCTGCCTGGCATGTCCCTTGATTTACTCCGTTTAACTCTTCTTGCCTTTCGTAACAAGGAATAAATTTGCCGTCGCAACCTTTTGTACAGAAAGACATAGATAATTGGGCTGAGACAAGCTGACGTTTTGGCAAGGAATGCGGGGGTTGATGCTGCGACGTCACTTATGACATGAGGTCCACCAATCATAGCCATAAAAGACACGACCGCATATGGTGTCCACGCCCCAAGAAATGCCAAAGTCATGACACCAAACAATCTAGCCATCCTTCTCTCAGTTTCAAATGTCTTTCTTGTAAAGCTGGATGACCTTCCCCACAATTCTTTTGCACATTTCGCTCCAGTCTTAATTTCTCTACAACATTTCACATAAGAGAAACACATGACGCTTACGGGCAACACATAACAAGCCAGTAACAAGCAAATGTTATAGGACAAATCCAACATGCGTCGTGATTTCCATCTCACTGAACAACTTGTGCCGATTCCTTCTTGTTCAAAGCCTGACCAGCCACACAAAGGCATTAGACTCCAAAACAAAGCGTACAGCCACATAGCCAATGAAATCCGAGCAGCGTATCTAACCGTAAATTTTTGACTGTTTAGAGGATGCACTAAAGCAACATATCTCTCGTAGGATGCTGCAGCTAAATGCATTAACGACGCTAAACCCGACAAACAAGCGACGAATGCGATCAATGTGCACCCAACATCTCCATAAATCCATTTCCCGTAGGCGTTTGCTACAACGTAAAAAGGAAGCGTAGATACAGAACAAAACAAATCGCTGGCGGCAACACTTATCAAGAAGACGTTCGGTGGATTGCAAAGGTGCTTGTTTCTGTAGAACACTAACAAAACAAGGGAGTTTAGAGGGACACTCACTAAAAAGATGAGAGCTGAAACTAGAGAAAAACCAACGAAAATATCAGTGACCATATTCGTATTGAGAGTAAGATTACGTGCAAACTATGTCGTCATCGCCCCTGGAAATATCCGGCGAAAACCATCCAATTGACAATTACGATCCTTTAATGTGAAGACCTATAAAAGAGAAATGGAACGAATACAATTGAATGAAATAAAAGGCATTAAAAAAACACCAAAAAAATAAAAACTGCATTTATCACATTACAAACGAAAACCAAACTCAAGTCTTCAAGTGTAGTCCACGTTATGAAATGTAGGTTCAGATAAGCTTAAAGCCGAAATGAATTCATAAAGAAAAGAAATGACAAATTACCTTTTTGGAACATTTTTAATTACTCTTGGAAAACAATTCTGGAATCATACATTCATCCTAATTGCCACAATTTCGGCAATTTAGGTGGACCCCTCTATGAAGGGACAGGTGGTTTCTTTTTAAGTTATTTTGTATAGTTATAATTTTCTGCGTTTTAATATTAGTCACAAGAAATCAGTAGAAACCGAGCAATCTAAATTAAAAGTAATAGGAATTTCAAATTATGAAAACACACCTCACGTCGTGAAACTTTGGCAACTGATGGCTAGCGTATTCAATTTTAATGGTTAGTTTTTATAGTATTTGCCTTCGACCAAACTTGTAAAAAATCACGGAAAATCGCTTCTCTATTCTAGGACGTTTGTGATGAAAATAAGTTTGTTGGCAAGCGAACACGCATAAAAGGCAAGATGGCAAGCTCTGCTAAAAATAGGCCTAATCAACATGATCAAAAGCCCTAGTGGAATAACATAGATCAATAGATTTTTGGGGGGTAAAAAAGTACCGTTCAATTTATTTCAAGCGCTTCAGGTACCTTTTAAAACCCAGCATTTCACTACCAGAGTAAATGATCACGTCAAATAATCTACGTCTAAATCTCGAGTCCGTGGATGTAATCCACATTGTGTGACCGTCTAGGGGTGAAAGGGTTTAAGACGGAATCCATTAGGAAATTGAGTAATTTGAACTTTCAGTGAACAAAAACCTTGCACCAGAATAATTTAAACAATACCGCATTCTTTTTTACATTTTTTTATTTTTCAAGGGCTATAGATATAATTTATTACTTGTAATAACACCAAAGACTATTTCTCATGTAAAATTCTGAAAATTTCATGTGTAAGATGTCATTTTGTTAAATTTGACATTCTTTTTCTCGCGGGCTACCATAAGAAATTTTCTTTGGTGTTATTACAGATAACTATTTACATCTATAGCCCTTTAAAAATGTAAAAAAGAATGCGATATTGTTAAATTATACTGGTACAAAGCTTTTGTCCACTGAAAATTAAAAATACTCAATTTCCTGATGGATTCCGTCTTAAGGCATTTCGTATTCCACATCTTCTCGCAAGGTACTAAAACACCGATCGGCATCATTTATCTCAAAATAATGATTATTATGTAACAGCTGGTTTTCATGTGCCTTTGTTCTTTACTCTAACCACGTGGACTACTTGTGCACACCGCATGGTAGTCACGAGACAGTCAACGCAATGTCCGAGTTCTCTAGTTTAAAATATACCTAAATCTGGTCAGAAGATCACTATTCCTCGCAAAATGGAGCTTACTGTAAGTGAGACGTCAATTATTGATTCAGTAAGACTTCTTGCTGTCGGGACTCGATTCGGAAGCAGAAACCCAAAGGAGAGAGAACTAAAGTTACGTTGGTCCCTCTTAAACTTTGCCCCTCGGACAAGCAAATGCAAACCAACTTTTAGTTGGTAGGACACAGACTCCTTATGTTTTTGTTATATCGTGTTTTATTTTGCAATTTTGCAAATAGTACTCAAATTTGTAAAACTTTTTTAGGCTTAATTAGTTGTAAATGCTGTAACGCTGTATTTTTCCTCTATCTCTTGTACGTTGTTTTTATTTTCCCTCTATGTAAATGTAAGTTTTGTCAGTAGAAGTGTTGTAACCAAATAAATGTTATTAAAAAAAATAAATAAATAATAAAAAAAAAGTTACGTTGGTCCTCTGAAGTCTGTCCTTCTGTGAGGGTCAGAGACAAGGCGAAGAGGTGCAGATGTGTTGAGCAAGCACCAAATGTTCTTGAAATACTTCCCAGGCCACAATAATATGGGACTGGATTGTTCTTAGGGCAGTAACTGGAATGGAGTCTCCAGGGGAACGTACAAGAGGTCTAAGTATTTCTAGAAGAAAAAATGCAGGTACTACTTGATAAAGGACCGTCAAAGGTATATTTGAAGATAACCTCTCCCATACACTCCAAATAACCTCCAAAGTAACTACGTGGTAACTAGCACCCTACTCCTGGAGACGATGCTTGAGAAATGCCGCTGATTTATTTCATGTGTTCCTTTGAATAGCATGGCAGCGACTCCGCCGCCGAACTTTTTCCCGAATTCGCAAAAGCCAGCCTGCTCGAAGGCAAAATGTCGTCAAGCTGGTCAACAATACCAAATGAAATGCTGTAGTTAAGACAAAGGTCAAAGGTACAAAATACCAGTTCTTCTCAGTGTTATAAGTGCTCTACGTGATATTCTAACCACATTTCTTTTGTATCGAGTTTGCTTTCAATATAACGGGGAACCAACGCTACTCTCCGCTTATATGAGGACGAGATACCATGCAAGGATGGTTGACAGGTAACGCAAGCAATTGTGCCAACTTCTACCAGGATGTCCTTTGAAAACAGTGCAGTTGACTTCACATAGAGGGCAATGAGCTCCCGACCAAAACTATGGTAGACCTTCCAAAGTGTAAGTTAGTTGTCTTAAGGCCTGGTTTTTAGGATAATTGTAACACAACCTGCGTTAAAATGAGACATGACACCATCAGATCTATAGAATAGAACCCCTCAGAGCAGAGCACCGTTAAATTTACTGCCATAATTAATGCCAAATTCCGCCCTCTGAAAAATCAGAACAACATAGCATCCCCAAAATAAATGTTTTCCTGGAATAGATGAATTATACAACCTACTGATTTTTACAGATTTGATATATCACCCTTTCTTTGAGATCAGTTCCCCCTTTCTTTTCAAATTCGGTAAAAATCGCTGCCTTCACACAACTTCTCAAATTTCGCCTCATTGCAAACGTGTGCACAAAATATAACGTTTTCACGATTTATTTCAACAAAATATAAGAGTAAAACTGTAACCAAAAAATATGTACAGTGCTTAATATAACCACTCTTCTTTGTAAATATTCATTTTTCTATATACAAAAAATATCTGTTTCTTAGAAATAAGTTATCTTGACCCGGATTAGCACGATTCAAACGCACCTTTCTCATAGATACTATAATACTGGATACTATACTACTGTTTATTTAAACAAATAGAAAGCACGAATTAGATCCAAAAACAAACATAAGCAGATGCAACACGATGCTTAACCTAAAATGAAACCTAAAAAATGTACGGACAAATCACATGTAACTATAAGTATAACCAAGACAGAATAAGAGGAGAGGGAATCTTTAGGTTTGGCCCTTGGGATATGTGAATTTCACCAAAGTTATTTCTAGACAGATTAAACGCTTGAAAGGATGAATAGGAAGATCGTTTCCGGAGAGGTCCGTAAATTTTTTTACAATAACTGAGCGAATTCTCGCGCGCTGCTTGGTCGAGAGCTATAGTCTATGAGAGTATAGGCCATAGAAATAACGCAACATGTCACGTAGCGCCGGTTGTTTTGTTTTTCGTAAAAAAAAATAAATGTTATTGTAAAAACAAATCGAACTCAATTTTCCATGGTCTACACTCTTATAGACCATAGAAATGTCGCCATAAAATGTTCAAAACTTTGCAGTGAAACCACTCGTCTGCGGCTCGTGGATCCAATTGAGTTTTGAACATTTTATGACGTCATTTCTATGGTCTATAAGAGTGTAAACCATGGAAAATTGTGGTCGATTTGTTAATTAGTGTTGCCAGGAGATTATTCAACAGTCACCATTACATATAGTTAATTATAACTTCTAAATTACTTAAGTGAAATTTACATATCCTGCCCAACGTCCTAAGATTCTCTCTTTACCCCTTTATTCTCTCTTGTTATAAAATGCCATGTTCCTACCAAGACATGTCGCATCAATTTGTGATCATGTAGCTTTACAGTAGATAGACCTTTCTTAACACTGTCATATTTTTGAACTACAGATTACGCTTGATACTCAGAGGGTAGGTACTAGCTGACAAACAAAACTCAAAACACGCAGTAGGTCTACTCATTCAACCAGCAAACTAGAACTGTCGGTGTTCACCCAAAAAAATTCACAAACCAAAACACAGTCGAAGCTCCCTTATGCGGACACTCTCAGGAAGCGATGTGTCCCCAGCTGAAGCTGTTAGTTGACAAAAAAGTTTTTCGTAAGCGGGCAGTTTGTATTTTATTTCCTTCATTCAAAAGCAATGCTGTTGATGTAGGAGATAATACGTAAAGTAATACAAAGGCCTTAAGAAAGAAACATCGAAGAAAAAGCACAAAAGGCAAAGTACTAATGGAGAAGAGCACATAGTTAAACCTCTTATGCCCTTTTAACGATGTTGACTTTCCTCTGATGTAGTGAAGCTCAATGCCTGTGATAAAAAGTCTATTGATACACAAACAAACACAGGCAAACAAGGAAGCAAACAGCAAAAAGCTGCGGAGAAAAAGAGGCAGCAATCACCATCGCTGACCGCTCAAGCGGATAGTTCAGATTGGAACTGTCCGCTTACAAGAGTGTTGGAAAAGAGAGCTTCGACTGTACTAAGAAATTCCCCTGTACTTCACACCCAACGGAAGTGTATCGGTACAGCCTACTTAAAGATTACTGTTACTCTTACACGCCAAGAAGCTTGCCTCTGTTTATGTCATCATATATCTGTTCTCGAAATCATACTTTCTGACGTACAATACATTTACAAGACGCACAAGGACAGGACAACAAGGTAGGGTTGGGCACAAGATATGCGTGCCGACTGGGCACTGTTCAAAGTAAACAGTTTAGCACAGAAAAGCCTGTTAAAACTACTCGTCAACCTCCAACGATCACCTTTTGTTCCAACTTTTGTGGCACCTCAGATTTTCGCCCCACTTTGCCTTCTGCTTGTTTAGGCTTCTCCGTGAAAGATCCTTCCCATCCTTCTTCTGTTGCCCTTGTGCCGCCACGACTCCCTTTTGTCTCAGCCTCTCAACCTCTTCACCACTCGCGGCATGAGCGCCTCTGCTGCCTCTACGGCCAAATAGGGCCGAGGCTGGTGGGATGATCTGAGGTCCCGTATTAGGAGGATGCCGCTCCCTTACAAGGTTGGCTGCTCGTTCGGCTCCTGGATCCAGTCCACTACTCCTGCGACCAAGTGAATGACTGCTCATTGGACGATCACTGCCATTTGAGAGGCTAGAAGTGGATGGTTCTCTGGTAATTCTATTAGAACCAGCCTCGTGAATTCCAGGTGATGGTGGTGACACTGAGGGCCTTGACACCTCCGACCGGTTCCAAGACATGCTATGGGATGCTACTGCGGAAGGTACCTTGCTTGTTTGGGTAGTTGATGTAGATGACGTTGGGCGAATGGCTGGAGAATAGGTTGTATGTTTACCATTAAATGATCGTCCGTATTGCTGTGGGAATTCGTGTGACGGTAGTTGGTTATGATTTCGACGTGATACTGATGGCCAAGATCTCGAAAACTGTTGCGCAGATGTGGACTGTGTAACTGTAGAATGCCCAGCAGAGGTTTCAGAAGGTGATCTTGGGGAGACAGTAGGAGAATTTGATGTTGCGGAGGGTGACCTTAAATCTTCGTACTCACAAGAAGGAAGAAAGGATGAATTACTTTCTGTAATACTGTCCGGTTGCAAAGCCGAGTCCTTTGCGGCTGTCAGCCGAGCATCTTTATGTAAGTGGTCTTCATAGGAACCCAAATAACGGTTACAAGGGCCAGTTGCTTTAGAGTGCTTAGTGCTTCCTGTGGGAGAAACCACTTGTTTGCCAACTTGACCGTTGCCAGTCCTCTCTTTATCAGAACTATTTTTCAAGGAATATGCTGTTGCTGAATGATGTGTGGTAGTTGGAGAAAGAGATCTAACTCCATCACCGTTAAGCTTTTGTCTCTTATTACTTTGCTCAGTCAAGGCTGGCCTCTCGTGGCGCATGTTGTCTTGAACATAATCGTGTTTGGCATGGCTTTTCTTCTGATGTTCTCTCCTGTAAGAAGGGTGATGTCCTTGGTGTTGTTTTTGTTCAGAAAAATGCGGCCTCTTCGATACATGCTGATGTCGATGGTGATGATTATTAGCATGACTTTCAGGTTGCTTTTGACGATCGCGTCTTTCCGAGTTCTTTTCACGTGCTTCCATTTCGGGGCTGTTTTGATGATGTCTCTGCCGTGAATTATTCTCCCTTGCATTATGGCGATCCACTTCCTTTGTACTCACGGAATTCGTGGAAGAAATATGCAGAGCATTCGCTGCACTGTTCACAGCATGGCGTTTCATCACGTTATTATCAAAGGATGACAGTTTGTCGCTGGAGTCCCTTGAAACGGCTTTCTCTTGCTGGAGCGTTCTATTAGCCGTCTTTTTGGATCTTTGGTTCTCCGCTATCAGTGTAGGAGTTACTTTGGTGTTCTCAAGTCGTCTTGTTGACCCAGTCTGATGGTTCTGCCGAGGATCTTTAGCAGGAGACCTTTCATCGTTCCTAACATCAAGGGAGAGAACTGACTGAACATCCTCTGCAGATGCTACAGGGAACAAACAGTGCCTTTCTTGTGCATCTTCAATTAAAGCTCCCCAATCTTTGGAATCACCCTGTCAAGTAAAGACAAGAACAGCAATGAGCTTTATAAATAATCGCCGACTTATCCATTAGGCTTGGAGAAGGCGCCGTGATCAAATGGTCCAATGACCACTGTGCGGGCTTATCATGTTGTGTTCTTGGGCAAGACCCCTTTGTCTCACGGTGCCTCATTCCATCCAGATGTATAAATGAGCACTGGCGAATTAAATCCAGAGGGGTAACCCTACAGTTTACTAGCATCCCGTCCATGGAGGCACTTCATGTTGCGTAAAAAGGGAACAAACTCTTCCCTGATGGGTTGTTGGGCTCGTCCACACACGTACACTAAATTTGTTACCAATAAATCGCGTAACTGTGTTTGAAGCCTTTGTCATATTAGTAATATGCACTTTGCTAAAATACTTTATTAAATGCTGTAAATGTGGTACAACCTTTGCCATGAGTCTTTAATCAATCATTGTGGCACTATTAACTCGCAAAGGACAAGTGACCCAGAGCCGAAATGCGTCCCGCAATTGCTTCTGGAATCGTTACTGGGGTCGGGTCGTCAGCTATTGGCCAATTTTATCTCTGCCCCGATTAACAGTCCCAGAGGTTTTCAGGAAGTTAACTCGGCGAATCTCAATTCCAATATTTTTATCAGCAACATCAATTGTGTTGTTTGCTGTTAACGTTTAAAAAACTACAGACTACCTTCAGGGTATCCATGTGACCAAAGACATACAAAGCATGTCTAGCCCTTGTTAAGGCAACATTCATTCGTTGTCTATCGCTTACAAACCTAAAAAAAAGCAGACAGAAAATGAACATAACGACGATGCAAGATTTCATTGAAAGGCACACAGTATGCTCTTCCAAGTATCTCTGTCTGAGAACAAAGGTCAAAATTAAACGCAATATTACGTTGCTCATGTATGGATATACTTTGATTACAGTACTGAAAAAGAATCACATCACGTACAAAACATAGGATTCATCTTACCCTATAGAGCCTCGAACATTCTTTGCCCGAACACAGCTCAAAATAACCACATCTTTTTCTCTTCCCTGGAAATAAAGTAATTGCATTGGTTTCACGTTTCATAAAGCCTTCGTCCGGCTACCACACTAATAACTGTAAAGTACCTGAAAGCCATCTACTGTGTTCACTTCAATAATGGCACCATCTCTAGATAAGCCCCTAAAAAGACACAGAAACACAAATTATTCTCAAGGTGATGACAACAAGACTGGAGTTTTCTTAAAAAAAAAAAAAAAAACTACTGTTATACTAGACACCTCCTATCTGATCAGCCTGGAGGACAAAAGACTTCAGTGTTTTGTTTAAATGGAGTTTGAAATGATGAAAAAAAATTAAATCGCGTTTTAGTTTTTATTAGTTATGGAGGGAGCATCGCCAATGAGGCACCATCATCTTACAATGGAGGGCCAGTCTTCCAGTGCAGCGGTGGGTACTGTCTGAGCACAACAGCTTTGATCACTTCTCAATAGCAACAGATTTTTACCTTACAACACCATATAAAATGAAATATTAAGACTAGGGAACTGCCAGAATGCTATCAATAGCTCTAAATCAACCACTGACACATGAACAGTGTGCGTCTGTGTCTGACAACAGGCACTTTGTAAGATCCAACGACGCGACGGCAACGATAACGTCGCTTAAAAAGTGAATTTGCCTTCGTTCAGTCTTTATCGCGATTATTCCTACCAACTTGAATTGTCAAATGTAGGCGAACCCTCCTGAAGTTGAATATCCAAAGTCAAAGAGAGAAATAACGCAAATTCACTTTTTAAGCAACGTTCTCGTTGCCGTCGCGTCGTTGGATGTCTAAGTCCCTATTTACAGAAAACCGTCGTACGGTTCATTATTACTGACAGAGGTCTCTTGGGAAGGGAAAGCAAAAACAATATTCACCTCTCATGGAGTTTCCTTTGAAGCTCCGTTTTTTGTTTCCTGTACGGCGTAATAATGCCAACACTTTCTGGCTTCAATATCATTGTGAGTTTACTACACAAATCAGCGATTATCTCCACCTCAGCTGGATTCCACAATGCGCTTTTTAAGAAATAATTTAAGAATTAACGTTAATACCCATTCCCTCAACTACCAATAACAAAGAAGCAAGTTACAAGTCACTGTGCTAATTGGTAGGAGCGGGTGACGCCCTCTATCAGGGAGAATTCTTGTCTTTTTTTATCAGCATCGGGGCAATTTGCAAGTTGAATACGAGGTCGGCAATTTTACAATGACCGCAAAAACACCATCATTATAATTGAGCTTCTAAGCACCACTATTCTACACGTGTAGGTTCCACTGTATTAAGACGGATGACTGTAATGACTGGTTTGTAGCACTTAAATAAAGCACTTTTAGGATTAAAGAAAACAAACGTTTTTAACCTTTTTTAGTCATTTGGAGGGGAACTATTGCTGTCAATTTAGATGGCAAGAACTGGCCAAACATCGCTATAATTCTACCGTGTGTTTCGTTTTATATAAATGTAAAGTTATAGGAACGATTCCTCTTCTGTGTTAGTGAAAGAAATGCACTTAGCTGATACCTACCCTCGCTCTTGACTTATCTCTTGTCCGCAAATAACATCAAAAAGCGCGTAGTGCTTATCCAGCCAAAATCGCCTCTTCGCTAAAGAGCTGCAACGCAAATGGAGGTGTAGGATTACTTAATCACTATGAAAAGGTGACAAGGGCTGCAAGGTGAACTTATTTATGTGGCGCCCGCTAATTTCATGTACCTTTTGGTTATTTCCTAACGCTTTCTTGGCTATTTGCTTACTAAAGCATTTGCAAGTAAGCCAACCAAAAAGAGGTTTCGTTGTATTATCGTTGCTGCTGAAAGAATCGGTTTAACCTACAATTTAAAATCTGAACCTTCAACGACTGCTGGTTTTTACAAGGCTTTGGTAGTGGTTCAAGGTACATTCTCTTTGAAGTTTACAGGAAAATTTTCCCGAAAGAGAGAAAATCTTTTTTGGGTGTCATCTGAACGAAATATTTTTTTGACTTAAGCGAACTCTTATTCAAAGTTTTAGTGGATTCTCACGCCACACTGAATGGCAATATGTTGGCACAATATTACATTAAAAAATGAATGTTTTCGTGAAGCTCGTTAACATAACTGGAAAAATTCGGAGTGTGTCACTGTTCACATTCCTTCTGCATTAGATCACGTGAACTCAGGCGCTCTAATATCTATGTTCGCTAATTAGTCTACAATCAGGGAAAAAAGGAGTTGAAACACTTGTCTAAAACGGGTGCTTTTATCAACAATTTCATTCATTTATTACTTCATTTTTATTTAATCGCCGTAAATCCCCCGACCCCCGAATCAATGTCGTTTGTAGTAAAAGATAGACTACAATATTGATTTTGGGGGATGAGGGTACACAGGGGGGGGAGGGATAGATATGTCCACTATGCAAAAGGAGCCATTTTATAGAAGTGTCGCAATACTTTTGTCCTTTATTATTGTTCAGTCACAAAACTCTGGGGATTGTTTGCTAAACAACCAACGCTGCAAAACTACTTTAAGGGATCTAACCTGTGACTCTTCAGGCGAGAGCTGTAGACATGTTGAGACGGAAAAGAAGCAATTTCTGGATGCATACGGTACTGTTCTTCTAACATCAGTACTGGCTTGCCAATGTCTAAAGAAAATAAAACATCAAATTTGATCTCCACTAAAACATTAAACAAAGTATACAGACAACACTACAAAGCCGAATATTTGAAGCTGCAATTCAAAGAAAAAAATGGTCAGCGTACATATGAGACGGGTCAGTGAATTAAACATGTTTGACAGTTGGCGATTGACCTTGGCATAGAAGGCGTATATCACTCTTAATGAATGACACCATGACCTTTTCATTTCAACATTATCCTTTGTGCGGGTAAGTGTGCTATGTCATATTGGTTTCCTCGCGGTGCGTATAAACCGCCGCCTGATTAGCTCAGTTGGGAGAGCGCCGGTCTGCTGAGCGGGGGGTCGCGGGTTCAAACCCCGGTCGCACCAACACTCAGGGTCTTAAAATAACTGAGAAGGAAGTGCTCCCTTTGTAATGACATCTGCAAATGGTCAGACTTTCTAGTCTTCTGGGATAAGGACGAAAACCGGTAGGTCCCGTCTCACAGCACTTTCACTGATTTGTTCTTGTGGGACGTAAAAGAACTCACATCACTATACGAAAAGAGTAAGGGTCGTAGACCCCGGTGGTGTGGCCAACCTTTACGGGTTGTGGGATTGGGTAGGGATGGCACCTTGCATGGGACCTGAGTACCGTTCGCACACATTCCCTCTGGGCAGGCCTGTGTCCAAAAAAGCTGGTAAATAAAGGTGTGCACGGATGAACGGTCGAGCGACAACCAAAAAGTTGCAGATGGATAGTTTGCAGATTATATTCATGGTGCTGCACTGTTTTGTAGCACGTACAAAGCCGCATCAAGTGTCAGTCGCACAATTTCGTTCAACCAGGCGTCTTTTGTATAAATTCGTAGCCTTCAATTAAGTTCACAAAAGCAAGTTGCAATTGGTAAACACCGCAAACTTGTGAAATATGCCAGTAAAGGATGTCACGTTTGGTAACACTGAAAAACCACCCCTTATAAGGACCTCGTAATTCTCTAATCTTGACAAGAAAGCGAAGCCATTAGGCTTTCGTATCCATGTTCTACATAAGCCGTTGTACATTGATTAATGATAGCCAAAAAACAAAAAGAAAGCCAGAACACCACAAATAGAGCATGATAGTCAAAAATTATACATGTATTCGCATTTTGGAATAAATTAACCAATTAAAAATAGAAAATTCGTTCAGAAAGCATCGCATAACTTAGGAGGTGTTTGTAAAAGAGGGGAGTTTAAAGCATGGACGACCAAGTTTATACAGGAATTAATATTTTGGAATATATTAAGTGATGAGGCATTTGTCTCATTAAAGAAGAGAGAGGTGGGAGACAGGTGTCGCAGGAGTTGTTGACGTCACACGTAAAAAGCGAAGCAAAAATTATTACAGGTATCGGCACTTTGCATCAAATTAAACAGTCATGAATCTTGTTTTAACAAAGCCTCTAGGTAAAGCCTGGTGTTCACCAGCGCATAAGCATAAGCATAAAACATACGCACGCGCAGAACGGCATATTTGACTCTATTCTTGATACCAGCTCTCCACAACCCGATGATAAACAAGATGGCGGACGCTTCGTCCGCCATATTGCTTTCGATATGTTCGCATGAGGTCTGGGTCAAAGTGACCTATGATTGGTCCACGGCCTTGTGCTTATGCTTGTGCTTATGTCGACCCCGTTTTCACTAGTCAAAGCTAATACATAAGCATAAGCAAAAGCACAAGAAGAAGGAACTTGTCCGTTTTTCTTGTGCACGTGTTTAAGCTTCTGTCGACTCAGTTTTCACTTGCTTACACATGTCCTTGTGCTTATCCTTATGCGCTAGTGAAAACCAGGCTTAAGATTTTACATTGTACGTCATGCAACGATCCTCTCCAACTTATGTTTGAGGACACGAACAGCCTTACACAGGGCACTCCCAAAGCCTGGAAGTAAACTGAAAATTTTAGCCTTGTTAGAGCGGACAGCAGAAACAAAATAGATGATAACTTACGAGGTCTTTCGGTTGACATTCGGCGATGTGTGTGAAAAATCGAAGATCGTCTATTTGAGACCTCAAGTTTGTAACATAATAATAATAATAACAATGAAACACTAAAATAAATGATGATGATAACAATAATAATGAAACCTTAGATAGCAATGAAAGAGCTGAAACAGAGGTTGATGAACCCAATGAAGCTGCCACTTAGAGTTGAGCCAGCGATCACTTGAAAACTAGTAACTTGTCACCGGATAACTTCAAAAAACATGAAACCTCGATGCGTCGATACGGTCTGTCATACTGGTCAGCGGTTAACCCTGTTTTTACAACTATCAATAGACCACAATATAGATTTTAAGCTCCACACTTGCTGGCAAGACTGAGATTTCAAATTGGTTTCCCTGTGGGGCGGACTGACGAACGTACAGTCACGTGATCGATACATAACCAAATTTTCTCAGTTATGGAGCTCCACTATCATCCCAGTGGAGGACATTTCAAATAAAAAAATCAAAATGGAAATTAGAAGGGGTACTGGTTTAAGAAACGGAGAGAGATACAATAGATTGCAAGAAAAGCTAGAAGGCGTTTGCCAAATTAATGTTCCAGAAAACAGATGAAATGAAACAGAGGTAGATGAACCCACTGAAGCTGCCACTTAAAGTTGAGCCAGCGATCAATTGAAAACTAGTAACTTGTCAGCAGATAACTTCAAAATCATGTAACCTCGGTGGGTCGAAACGGTCATGTGATAATGGTCAGCAGATACTCTGTTTTGACAGCTATCAATTGACCACAACATTGATTTTAGGCTCCACACATACAATTTATGCTCCACTCTTGCTGGAAAGTCTGAGATTTCATATTGGTTGCCCTCTGGCGCGGACGGACGGACGTACAGGAACGTGATGGATACATAACAAAATTTTCTCAGCTATGGAGCTCCACTATCATCTCAGTGGGCGACATTACAATTGCAAAAAAACAAGATGGCAAATTGAAAGGGGTACTGGTTTAAGAGACGCACAGAGGTACAACAGATTGCAAGAAAAGCTACAAGGCGTTTGCCACGGTAATGTTCCAGAATGGATGGGCACAGGAATAAAATTTCGATAAAGAGGGATCCAGCGAAGGGGAACCAGGCCAGCAACTATCTTCTTATTGCCTGCCTACCCATGACAGGAATCATGGGAGAGAAGTTAAACCTACAGCTGGAGAGGAATGGTTTGCTAGTAGATTAATAATAGCTGTATAATGGGAAACCTGAGAAAAAGATCCATTGCTTGAAGATTGAACTGTGCAGAAGAACTGCCGAAGAAGCCTGAAACACTTATCAATGGCTTGTACAGATTATAAGAAGGCCTTTGATATGGTGCCTTATTCGTGAATCTTGAGATAAATGGGGTAACCAAGAATAAAATCTCTGTAATCAGTAACAGCAGAGTGAACTGAAAGACGGTGGTGACATCACGTGCAGTGGAGCTTGGGCAGGTTGACGTCAGGAGACACATTGTTCGCCTTGCTATTTTTTTTCACTGACTCTAGTGTTAAGACAGGTGAAAGCTGAATACAGACTAGCAGATGACATGAGGTTCATCGACCATCTATTGTTCATCGCATCAAAAAGGGGTAAGGATGTTATTAGAATACATCAAAATGTCGTTTGGGCTAGACAAGTAAGTTGTCTTGGAAATGAGAAGAGGAAGGAAATTGGACAGCAGTGAAATCGACCTACCAGATGACCAACACAGTGAAGTTGTAGAAGAGGGCTACAGATAGTGTGGAAATTTCAACAGGACCAGACTATCAATACCAAAATGAAAGGCAAGAAAAAAGCGGGGTATATGAGAAGAGTTAAGAAGCTGTGTAGATCCAAATTGAATGGCGGAAGTCACATTAGTGGCATAAAAGCCTGGGCTGTAGATGTAGTACGCTGCAGTGCAGGTATCATGAATTGAAGAGTGGAAGAGCGGGTCAGCAGGGATAGAAATACTAGGAAGATACTGGCAATGAAATGCTGTTTACACGCAAGAAGTAATGTTGCCAGACTGTATCTACCGAGGTAGGAAGGGGGACTGGTGACTGGTTTTACGAGTGGTAAAGACGGAGAGCAAATCCTTGCATGGCTTCCTGAGAGGGAGCACAGAGTAGGTGCTGCAAATGGCTTTGAAGGAGAACGTGCTTTATAAAAAGGTAATCTTCAGGGCTACTAGAGGACAAGGAAAGAGAAGAAAGTCAGGAGTTGGAAGTAAAAGCCCTTCTCTCCAGCTGGGCTGGAGAGGAGTCCAGGCAATGGATCACGAATGGTTTTTAAAATAGGAAACAAAAGGCTTGATCCTCAAGAACAAGCTTTAAGAAAAAATTCGGTCAAGCACGGAATAGAGAAGACCTCTGAGACACCACTACGCAGATTTTGTTAGCTTCACTGAAACAGCATGTCATACTGTCAGTAGATGTAGGAAGCTTGCCCAGAGAGAATATAGGACGTGGCACTACGGGGCTCTACGGGTATACCGGGAGCTTGGCAGAAAGTATGGTTACAGTGTACCGACAAGTGTTTAGACCATCAAGCCATACCAAATGCAGAATGGAGAAAAGAGGATAACTTGCGACAGGAGTGTCTTCCCAGACAAGCGGCTGATGTACAATTGGCCGGATATTACTGTAGTGCACAAAGGTACACAGAAGTGGCACACATTGACATAGCTGGGCCAGTGGACCAAAATATCCTTACTACGGAGGTGGAGAAGGTGGCAAGGTATCAAGACTTAGCGTTCAAAAGTAAAAGGATCAATAGTCACGACAGTGACAGTACTACCCATCGTGATTGATACCCTATCTCCAAGAATGAAAAAGGCTTGGTATGGGAGGTTAATTCTGCCTAACAGTTTTGGACGAGCACAGTTGTTAGCCATCCTTGGTACTTCTCACATCTTGAGGAAAGCATTGTGTCTCTAAGCTGCGGGAAGCTGCTGAATCATGGCTGAGAAGACCCAGAAAAAGACAAGAGAACTAAAGAGAATAATAATAATAATAATAATAATAATAATAATAATAATAATAATAATAATAATAATAATAATAATAATAATAATAATAATAATAATAATAATAATAATAATAATAGAAACTGGGCAGTGTCACTTGCTAGATATGTGGATATTGGTGGGGGGATTGAATTGAGAAAACACGAACGTCAGGATTTAGACCACAGGACAAGAGTTCATTCGACGGTCTTGTGTGGCACGACTTCAAGTGCCAAGGAAGGTCGGAGAAATGGCCCTGGTATCCATAGACGACTCTGGCAATCAAGCGAGGAAATCGCTAGAAAGTTGTGTCCAATCCAGTGATGAGGAACTGTTGAAAACAGTCAGGAGGGAAGGGGTTGAAAACAAACAAAAGCCCTCCAGCTTTAGACCAAGGAGAACTTGACTCAGAATGAGAGAAAACCGTTATATTCAAAATTTGTGAGATAGGGTAAAGGCCATGTAACTGAGGAAACGTGGACCTGATTGAAGGAAAGAAAGGGAGAAACAAGCTCTCATCAATGCGGTTAAGGATCTAGCTTACGTACTAATTACGTGAAAGCAAAGATTGACAAGTCGAAGAGCAGAGGCTAATACCGTCAGCCATATTCTAAGTTCATGCCCGAAACTGGCACAAGAATCAAAGAGGAGAAATGACAAAGTGTGTGGGACAATCCATTGGGTCCTGGCTGGGAAGTGCAAATTTCAGCGGAATGAAAGCAGGAATGACCACGTTTTGGGAGGAATTCAGTGTTCCAACAGGTCATGAATTGCGGCCAGGAGACCGGATTCGGTGATCAAGAGACACAGGTGCTGTCAAATTATAGATTTGCCAATAACAAAGGATGGGCGGGTGAGAAAAAAGGAAGCTGTGAAAGCTGAAAAATATCAAGATCTTGCGAGAGAAGTTCCAAAACTGCGGGGTGAAAGGACAGAGGTGATTCTGGTGGTGGTGGAGGCATAAGGATCGGAACCCTTTCATTGGAGGGCTATTGACGCGGAGGTGTCGACAACAATGATCCAGAAATGTGCACTGTTGGATCAGCAAGACTTTCAAGAAACATGCTCGAGGTGTAGAGAAGATGAAAGCAAATAGCTTGGCTTTCCCAGGCAACTTGCTGTTATCCAGGCCCAATGGGGATATAAACATCATCAGCTGTGCGAAATTTAAATGACGACGACGAAGACGATGATGATGACGATGCGAAATAATAACTGGTTTATTTACCCTTGCAGTGCTGATAGCACAAAGGTTAGCATGGCCGAGAAACTGACTGAAACAAATCATCTATATCAAACGTAACTTACATTTGATGGGGTTTGATGGGGTTAAAAATCCAATCTGGCCGGCGGCAAATCCAGGCGGCTATTCAAGAGTGTGGTCGAGGATCTGAACTCGGGACTACCGTGAAACAAATCCAACTAATGGTCAGGGCGGGACTTGAACTCGGGGCCACCGAATTGCAAGTCCAGCGCACTAACCACTCGACCACGTTACTTCCAAATAACCGTAAGCTTTTTCTGATAGGGACGATATAAATTAATCGATTGCCGTGAAGATTTTCAAGGATCGCTTTTCATAAGAAGCCGAGAAAAGAAAACTACTGTGTTGTCCCCAATCGAGGATAAAAAATAGCGAATCAACAGTTCCGTTGGTAACTCTGTTTTAACCCCATGGGTTGCACAAAACGATCGAACTGTTTGCGCCCTTTTCAAAAGGAAGTCGGTGATTTCTCGTTTTTTAACGTTGAGTAGAGGACAACCTGTAATCAATACCATCCGAAAACGGTAACTTAGAGTATTTCTAGTTCCGTTTTTTCTTATCACGCATGAGTGAATTCCGGAAGTCAGCGTGCCATCTTCCATAGAGTCAGAAACCATGCTCTATATGGGCAAAGAAATCAAGGTAAAAACTGAACTTCTCATTTGTGTGAAGTACATAAGTTTCACCGTTACTTTTTTCCGATAAGCGACAATTGCGTATGATGCAAGCAGAATAGGTGAAATTTCCAGAGTGTGTTTTTTAATGTCGTGAATTTAACAGAAAGGGTCAAATTGTGATTGCCAAATGACCACTTGGAAAAGTAGAAAAGACTAAGTACACGCGGTGTACTCTCGAGCTCCACGCTTATCTTTCGGGGTTCGCGTTTAAGGTTTAATAAGAAAAACAACAACTTTGAAAGTGCAACACACTTTCTTGAAGATTTCTTCACCGTCATTGCACAGTCACCGTCACGACTGTCTCATGAAAATACCTAATTTCACTCATTATGGAGGAGGTAGACAAGCTATGACGAAACCGTCCTTTCTCTTGGATATGGTCCTTAGGAATTTAACTCCAGGATGGTTTTTCTATACTTGCTAATTTAAGTGAGCTGGAATAATCATGATTAAATCTGAAATAACACAAGTACACATTTCAAGCCAGCTTAACTTTCCTAATAACGCCTATAGTGCAGGCTACTCGAGTTGGCGTCGCCGTTGCCGTATCCACGTTATCGGCACATTGCATCGAGATGGCAAAAATACACCTGTTCGCTTATCTTAATAGTTTCCGAGAATATACATTTCACCACTGTCCATGAATAACACAGTGTTTCGTAGTTATCAGAGCACTTCGATCGTACACGTTAATTTCGATGTTGTTGAACGTATGCAAATCCTTTCATCACTTGCTAAAACACGGGAATCGGTTACTGCGATATAACTACGATTTTCGTAAACTAAGGGAGACAGGATCTGCTGCTTTTTTAACAGAACTTCCTCGAAGGGAGTGAAGCACAAGCAAGCAGAACGTCTGCGTAGGAGGCAATTTTGTCAAATTTGCCTGTGCAAGGGCAGTAATCTTGCCTACATGCATTCAAATTAAATGGTCAGATGTAAACAGACATCACCAGGACTAGCTGAAGACAGCTAGATTGGACCAAGGCGGAGTGACAAAGAGGCCGAACTCGGGACTGCCGAGAAACAACCTCACCTAGTGGTCAGTGCTACACTTGAACCTGCGACCTCCGGATCACAGAATCAGTGCCTCAACCACTCGTCAACACTGCCTCCTGATGGGATTTTGTTTCTGTTTCTGGGTGTCTGTGTGTACAGATTGTTGTACGCCTGTCACCTTCTAGGTCGCAAACGACCACACTAACGAATTTCGTCGCACATAAAGCAGTATCTTTCGCTGCTTTGAAGCACTTCCAGAAACCACTACCAACCTTTTTTTGTCGATCTTTTAAAAACTCCAATGCCCAGAGTATGGAATGTTCTTTTTTCTTTTTCGAAATGTTACCTGTGGAGTTGGTATTTTTATCCCGAACAATAAAGACATAAAGACGAGGGGTTTTGAATAACAGAAAGAAAATCTCTTTTTTACTACTTTCGGCGACTTTGCTATCATGATTCCTCTCAATTTGACATAGGCTAGACTGCTTTAAAGTCGATTAAAAATTATGTACAACGTTAAAAAACTCGAAAGTAAAATGAGAACACTCGAGGAGCGCGAGATGAGGAAGGCTACAATTTTAAGAACTCGGGGTGATAGCCTGATATTTAAAATCTGCTCACTGGTGTCTTTTGGCCTTTCCGCGTCTCCTCTCGTGTCCTGTACTAACGACTGCTCCAACTTTCTTATTAGTGTGTGACGAATAAACGGCATCAAAAAAATAAAAACATTTCCAATTTTGAAAACTTAGGGTGCGTTTCTTTGCTAAAATCCAAGATCAGATCAAAAATCCGGATCATAAGGATTTTTCGTTGAGAAAAGAAACGATGTTTCCAAAAGTGATTGATGGCTGGAAGGAAATGTACGATTAAATAAGCCCCCCTGCTCCTCCAACAACAAGCGAGTCTTTGCTGACCTCTTTGTTCACAATTTGCTTATTAGCATGCGAGTTATGAAGAAAGCGTCATCAAATTGAGTTAAAACGATGGATGAGAGGATTAACGTGAGCAATGTTCAGCTTTTTGAAAGCAATACCTATGAAACAATTCGTCTGCTTTGTAAATTTTCAGTTTATAAAGGAGAATTTATCCGAAACTTTTCGGTTAATTGGGCTCAAATTTCAGATATTACTGACATTGCTATCCTCTTTCAGTATCTAGAAATGCTTTTCACCAGCTTCATCAGAGAATAAGCATGCATTAATGAGGCAAAAAAATGTAAACAAAGATTCGCCTATATTTGGACAGTCTCATTAGTATTGAACTGATCTAACAAAGTTTCCCGGACATTTATTTATTTACTGCTGCTGCTACCACTGCCTACCCGGAGACACTTCTTTATAACTGAGGGATGATTGACCTCAATGGCTACGACTACCCTCATTATTTTTAAAGTTAAGACCCCATGTCATCCTTTACACCTCTTAAAAGCATAACCTTCACTCAAAAGCCCGATTGTAAAAACATCAACTCGTTCGAGTTTTGATTCCATTACTGTCTACAGAAATAGCCCAGCTAGATTGGAGAACTAGCATACAAGCAACTAACTTACCTGCAAACTTTCAGTATGTTTCGGAGTTTTATATAGCATTCCCTCAATTTTTCCAATCCGCCCCACCAAAACTTTTTTTTAAAATCTTGTTTTGTGGAACCTCTTCCTGTCATCGAGGCAATTGCTTCCACGTCCTTGGCTAACTGAAGTCCCCCTTTCTTTAATGATTCTAAAAACCGGTTCAATACGCCTCACATCAGAAAACTCAATCGCTTCATATTGCCTCCGCTGAAAGTACACTTATACTTGTCGTATCGCTTCTCTCTTACTATTTTTTTTTGACCTCTTGTAAAAGCGGTTAAAATGTTAAACATGTTAAAATGTTAAAATGTTGACAAATTTTACCATCCACTTGAAGGTCTCTCGGCTGCTGATTATTAACCAACAATAATGTCAGCTACCAACCAATGAACGCCACTTTCCATCGACATCAACTTTCATGTCCCTTTGGATTGCGCAGACAGATTTCTCCTTTCTTTGCAAAGTTGAACGCGTTGATACGAGCTTTGCAATCCAACTGGAGGTCTTATAGAGTTAAGAAATTACCCCCCGTACAATTCAATTTCCCATCGAAAAATCCAGACAAAATGCCTTCCTTTCTCACTTGTCGCTTTGTTTCCATTTCATTTGCCTTCTTATACAAGTAGCCTTGCCATCCAAATACATACTTTATGAAGTTGATTAAATACCAATAAAATATCAATTACCAACAAAACATCTGAACTCCACGCTCTTTCACATCTGGAAGCTTTCATAATCATTCCATGAGAGCAAATTTGACCAACCATTGCTCTTAAGTGGCCAAAGATAATTACTTTCGACTAAACTTTTGCGCATGAGTGGTCTTACTTTCGTGTTTTAAAGATGCACTGACAATAAGCCACTTTCGATTTTCCGCAATTTTCATTTCCTTCTAGACCTTCGATAAGAATTACCGACCTGTATATTAAGCCAGTGTCTTTTATCGATTGCCATATGAAGCAAGATATTTGCCCGGCATCCGCAAAATTTAAAGAGGCAACAATGTCGAACACTTAGAGTTATAACCGTGAAGCATCAACGTCACATTTGAAGTATTCCTTCAGTTTTCCCCTCTATTCGATGCTCCTGTTTTCAGCAACTATCAGCCCCTCCGCCGACGCTTGGGCCCTGTTCGCACTACGGGAAGTTTTGATTTTTATAGCAAACAAATCTGTCAACAGGAAGCCATATCTAAAGCGAACGATTTTTTTTACACCTACCAAGATATTATCAACTGTCACTAAACGTCAAAGATGCCGTCGAGAATATTTAGAGGCCTACAATTTTTTGCTAGGCGACAAATTCCTTTTATCCTTGACAGCTATCCTTCAAAAGCTCATCTTAATTCGCAATTATGACCTATTAAAGTTGCTGTAATTAACGTTTCTCATTATGCGGACAATTTCGCTCGTCTCAGGGGCGAACAAGGTTACAAAAACAAAAAAATTGATTTCAAAATTTTCAAATTTTTTGCCAACGCCAAACTCTGTTTTTCGTCGCAATGCAAAAAGGGCCTTACTCTAGAGTTCCTTGATGACTTCAATCTAATTGAAAAACTATGTTGCCAGACGCAAACCATCTATATTCCAGGAGAAAACCACCATCCGAGTAGAAGGTAAACAACCCACACCACTTGGAAGACATTTGCCGGAAGGATCTCTAACAATCATGTGTTTTGTAAGGAAAACAGACAAATTCCAAAATATAAAAGAAGAAAAAAAGCGTGTTCCATAATAACCAAATTTCACATTTTTCGAAGTACGTAAGTTTTACCTTGAGTTTCTTTAAAACAAGCGACAGTTGCGTATATGACACTATCATAGATGGAATTGCCAGAGTGTGTTGTTTACTGTCGTGAATTTGACAGCGAGGTTCAAAAAGACCGTCCCTGATTGCAAGATGACCAGTTGGAAAAGGTACAGTAGACTGCTTACACGCGTCGTTTTCTCGAGCTCCACGCTAGTTTTTCGGGGTTCGCGTTCGAGCTTCAAAAAGCAAAACAACAACTTTGGGCGTGCAGCACACTTTGGAAAATGCCTAATTTCACACGTTATGGAGAAAGTAACCAAGCGGTGACATGGAATTCAACTTAAGGAGAGTTTCCCACCATTTGACAATGTTTGTTGGAATAATAGCCATGAAGATCGAAAGAATCAGAAAACTTTGATGTTACATGTTAATTCAGAGGGTATTGTTTTGATGGCGTTTGTTGTATGCAAATTTTTTCATCGCTTGCCAAAACACGGGGATCGTTTTATTACTTTGCCGACTTATTGCGATATAACTAGAATTTTTAAACACTAAGGGAGGCGAATTTGCTGCTTTTTATCAGACTTTCTTTGAGGGAAGTCAAGAAAAGCCTGCAGAAAGTCTGCCTAAGACGCTTTGTTCTCGTATTTGGCTGTACAATGAATGGCAGTAGTCTAGCCTACTTCAGTTAGTTTGTTTGTTTGAACTCTGGACTACCAGGAAACAACCTCACCAAGTGGTCAGTGCTACTCTTGAACCTGCGACCTCCAGATCACAGAACAAGCGCCTCAACCACAGGTCAACGCCGCGTCCAGATGAGAATGTGTTCCTCTTTGTCAGTATGCCTGAGTGTGTATATTGCTGTACGCCTTTCTGCTTCTAGATCGGACACGACCACGAACACGAATTCATCGCACACCAAGCTTTTTTTTTTACTGCTTTTTTTGACAGCACTTCCAGAAACCAATGTCAACTTATTTTGTCGATCTTTTTAAACAGAGTATCGACCACAGGGTTTGTTTCCTTATACAAGGTTATCCAGGGAGTTCGTCCTTTTATCCCGAACAAGTTTTTCCCATAACAAGACTTGATCGCGCAAAATCCATCTATTACTTTTTTTCGAAATTTTTGTTTTCACGATTATAGTAATTTCAGCTTTAGGGTTTTTGGTTGATCACGACTTAACATGGGCTAAATTGCATTAAACTAATTTAAAAACCCGGAGGTAAAAGAAGAACGCTCACGAAGCGCGAGGGCTGACCACAATTTTAGAGATCAGATCAGATGAAATCTACCCGCAAATTAACGCTCTGACAAATTAAAAAAAAGAGAGAGGGGAAAAAAAAAACGGAAACAGGAAAATAATACTTGTAAATCATGAACGCATAAATGGCATGCTAACAAGAAGATAACTGACCGTGATGTCTGAAGAACCTGTACAGCCTTTCAAACATGGAACGTCCAAAAAATTTCTCCTTTGCCTTCTAAAAATGGACCAAAGAGAACGTCAAATATATTACTGAACAAAAAAGAGGATTCATAACTCCTAAAAACTGTTTCAGCGTCAATTTATTTCCCACCTCCATCCCCTGAATGGTAGTTTCTTGGTGTTACGGGTGGGTGCAATCACCAAATGAAGTCATACAAAAGACACCGACCCTGTGATATTACTTACCATGGACAGAACCGTGGGTGGAAGCTGCTCGGGGTCTCCAACAAGCACCAACTTGGACGCCATATGTTCAAGCGCTATGAGGACATCTAGTTCAGTACACTGACATGCCTACAGAAGATAATACCCATTGCTGTGAAGCTTTAATTACACATTTTTTTGTTTTATTCTATCCCAGACCGGACCACAACCATAGCATTTCTTATGAGGTAACTTGTCAAACGTAAACAAATTCATTAGCTGGAATTTTGAAGGTGACCGTTTTGTTAAGACTCCGAAAAAAGACCAGCTCTCAAAACAAAGGGAAATCACGGTTGCCCATTTCACCTTATTAGTTGCATAACTTACCCCTATATCTCTTTATAATAACTCCCAAGCGAGAGCTTGCCGTCTTTAACAACTGACATCACCTCAGCTGATCATGTCACTGATTGGTCCCATAAATCTGTTAGCCTTATCCCGTTCATTTTTCCTTATCAGGTCGTGGGGAAGATGAAGAACCTTGACGGTTTTTAAGCAGGGGGTCTCCTTCCACAGTTGGGTAATGAAAATCAAATACGCTTGGACAACCTGATTCCTTGCATCTTGGGAAAGTTTGGTTGTTAAAACTTTAATCAAAAAAGAAGTAACCTAGACTTACCTCGTCGACGATAACGCAGGTAAACGGGCAAATAGGCCTACAAATAGTAAACAGAGAATATTAGCACAAAACCGAACGGATAGAAGAAGGCAGTGCAACCAAGGTATACCTTCCAGCTTGTTGCAAGTCACGTTTTAAGCTTCTACTGCCCGCTCCACTGAGGGTGGTACAAACAATATCTGCAGAGTCTAGAATATCTCGTCTTGTTCGTGCTTCCTGGCGCCGGCTATCAGCGTCCTTAGCTTTCTCTGCACGATACTTCATGCGAAGTTCATTTTTGGTGGTGTTAAGCTTATCTTTCTCCCTTATCTTGTCACTCAGCTGTTGAAAAACAAATAACGCGTAGAATACAGAGATAAACTTCACTAAAAGTGGAATAAGGTAGATACCCTATATGCCATATATATATCATATCAGAGGTAAAAAGGGCTAATTAACAGAAATGTAAAAGAAATGTAACTTGTCGACATTTTGGAATTAGCTGTATCCCGTAGTGTTTACTGCAATCGCTCAATCTCTCACAGTGGGAATTTGTATTGTATTACTTAATTAACTTCCAGATGATTCCCATAAAAGGCTAACGGGGTTTCTGAACGAAAGGACTTGCTTATGGATGTTTACTTGCTTCGATTTATTAAAAGCTTATATTCAGAGCTGTGAGAGAATTACAAACAGAAGACTAAATAGCATGAAAAGCATCATGGGAAAACTGCTTTTAATTGGCCCCAGAACGAACAGCATCAAGGAAAAGCATGGAGTGGCCTGTGAAGAACCCAAATTGGGTGAAATATAAATAGGAATACAATCGCCAGGTGACCTTATGGAAGGAAATATGACCTTGATAATGTTACGAGTAAACACCAAAAAGAACAAAAAGATACCTTGGTATTATTATCGGGGAAAGGAGAATTCTTTAATTCTAGAATCTCTATGTCCAACTCCTTTTCTCTGTGCTCATAAATCTTAAGTTTTTCTCTGATGGAGCTGAGATCTCCTACGGCAGAAACAACGGTCTGTCTTTCCTTTACTTCCTTTGTTAGGCTGTCCAAAGAAAACTTCATCACAGAGGGATGTATGTGTGACTTGCGACCCACCCGGACTAAAGACAAATCACCGCAATTCCTGGAGACAACTAGTAAGAAAAAGTTTTAAAAAATGTTTTATTGATGCCTGGGCCTCTGCACTTTTTAATGACGTAAAGTGACATTTTGATCATGAACCCCGCAATTTAAGCGTAGATGCCGTCGCCAAGAACATCTGGAAATCATAAACACAGAGACAAATTGTATTTGAATTGTTTTGAATCACAAGTATTGTCCGATTATTAAGTTCATTTTATGCAAATGATATGCACTCCCTGAGTTAATTGGTGTTCAGTACCCACCAGCAAAGTGATGGCAACGAGCAGCTACTTCACGCAATTGTTGGTCTTTACTTGACTTCATCTACGATGAGACAGACAGTGACTTATTTTGGGAGATTTTCCTATCTGAATAGTCCTTGAATTAGAAAAAGGAATCCTTTAATGTTTCAGTGTTCCTTTCATAGCAAAACTCAGCGACAGACGATTCTGTTGGTTTCCCGCCGCCATGTTGGTGCCCAGTCCGATGTACACAAGCATGGCGTCTCCATTGCGTATTTATCTCCTTTCATTTTCCAGATTCTGGACTTTATCTATTTTCTACTATTGATGGCGTGATAGTGAACACCAGCAATTGTCAGGTATTGAAAAAGTGGTTCCTTATCTCTTATAAGCAGTCATGCCTATGGGGATAACGTCACATCATAGTAACAAAAGTTTTCAAGCATGTTCCTAGACCATTGAATTTTTTAAAAGGCTGCACAGGTATTTCCATTTCGTGACTGGTAAATATCGCCACCAAAATATTCATCCACAGACTGCCGTACTGACGTTTCGTTATTCGAGAATGTACCACACGCACATTACAGAGAAAGAAATGAGTTACTTGAAAGTAGGGGTGAGCATTTACAATTACCAACCTTCCTTCACTGTACTGTTTCGGTTGCTTTTCCTGTTCTCCCGACCGTCTTTCCGTTTATCAAGACGAATCAATGCCTGTGCGATTTGCCCTATTAACTCATCGATAGCACCATTAGATGGTGCACATAATAGAATACGATGTTTATCGGCTAGGGGTCCACTTGAAGAGCTTGATTGAGTTGCAACTTTTGGTGGCCGCTGTGTAAGGGAAGCATTAAAAAACGATTAAACACCTTCGTTTTCCTTCTTTCTTGATAAACTAAGCCTTGCTATTCCACTTACCATTACAAGACATAAAAGAATCATTGCAAAACTAACCTCTTTGAATAAAAGAAATATATTTGTACTTTACTTCAAATGGGCCTAATTACTGTAAATTTTCGTTGCTGTAGGATACAATCTTAAGGGTGACATCACAACTACGTGAAACCATCAATTTCTGTATATTAAAAGCACACACACTGCAGAAAACAAGGTGTCACCCCAGTTCTGTGGGGCTTTGAAGTGAATGGTCCAATATCAGTATTTTCCAATGAAAGACACATATTGGGCACCATCAAGTGAAATATATTGTGGTTGTAAGCTGTCGACAAAAGTGGGATTAGGTCCAAGCGGTACTGAAAACATGCAGGTGACTTACTAAACCCAGAAGGAATAAACGACCAACAAAATAAACTCACTTTAGCAGCAGCTGACAAAAGTAGCGTAAGAGGGACGCTGAAAGTGTACAGGAGAATTTGTACAACCAAAGGGAACAAGGAACAGCACATTTTTTTAACAAACAGGTTTTTAACTTTGACTTACATTTAATATCTCTCTAACAAGACCCACAATTGTAAAGGATTTGCCTGTTCCTGGAGGACCTTGTACTAAACATATGCGAGGTAAAGGAAACTCCTGATGTATTGCATTTGCTGCCGTGGAAATGACTTTCTCCTGAGACTGATTGAACTTCTGCAAATAAATGAAGATAACTGCGTTACTTTTTTGAGAACTATTGGGTACTTGTGCCTCTGACAAACAGTAGAAGGAAAAGAAATTAAGTTCTGAGAAAAAGGGGAGAGCATCGCGTATTTGAACGTTTTACGTAATGGCTATCAACGCTACCATTAGAGGTCTGTGGCCCTTTGTATAATTAAACAAATAAGAATAACAGCAGTAATAATCATTACTGATTTTAAAGTGGTCGACGGTGACAAAATTAGCTTTCTTCGTAGTACCTTTGACACGAGTGATGATTGCTGATAATCTTCAGAGCAAAAATAAACTGCTTTTCTTGGTTTAAGGATGTCAGATACTAGAAGACTCTTGCTAAAATGCATCAAGCCGCAAAATTGTCTCATCGCTGTTAACAGTGATGTCACATACTCTACTTGAATGCAGCTTTCCCGTACAGGTCGGAACTTTGAAGAGGTTTTGATTTCAAGTGTAAGCTGAAACTCTCTGGAACCTGGCAAATCTGCAAGTAAAAGCAAATATATAGGCATAAGGTTTACTGAAATACCGAAATATTGTACCAAAGGCAACATTAACATTCACATTTACACAGTCTTAAAATTATGTATACCATCTTCTCCATTGCTGTCTAAGCTTAATCTTCGGGACAACTGCATGGGTTTTACGTCAGCTTTCTCCACAATACCGAATACTACCTGGGCATACTGACCTCTGGGCTGCAGGTAAGAACCTGTCATAAAAGTAACACAGTTATCGAAACCATAATTCTCCTGTTCGGTTACAGCAATATTGTTGTCACAAAAATTTTTAAAGACTTTTGTTAAGAAAAAAATAAAACAATTAACAATTATTGGACGAGGTTGAGCAAAATATCGTGATTTGTCAGTGGTCGGCTTCGGCAAATAATTGATCTGCGAGACACTGACAAATCACGATATTTTGCGATAATTTTTACTCTCTTTAGAACGCTATTTTATTTTTTAATACTTTATTTAATAATCTTGAACAGAAGTGGGTTTGGACGTGTGGAGTGCTGAGACGACTGAATAGCTTACAATGAAGCACCCAAAGTACATATGCACTATTCATAAACTCAGATGAGAAAAGGAAATAAAAAACCCCTTACCTCTACCATCATTAACAGCAAGTCTCAACACAACCAAGTCACTTTCCAGAGGGAAAAGTGCCTTCTTTTGTTGATCCTCGCTAATGAATCCAATACATGGAATAACTGATAAGTTATTGGAAGCACTTCCGTCTGAAACGTTCATAAACACCATCTTCTTATCAATGTTGACGTCTTCCCAGCTTTTTCTAGCCTGTGGAGACATTCGCAATGAGTGAGAGATTCACGCTTTTGCTTTAAACGGGGGAAACATTCTTCAAGTTGCGAGCCATTAAGAAAATCCTGCAAAGTGATTAGTTAACAGTGAGTTGGCGGCCATGCTGGTTGATTAAGAAAAGCGAACGATAACTGCCCTTAATTTGAATTTCTGTAAAGGAAGCGAAAGGACAAAACCGCAAATTGTATTTACCCTTGATCATTTCACAAGGATCCCAATCAACAGTGATACACAGAACACACACACAAAAGGGTGTATTTGAACTGGTTTTACATGTACATCTCACATACCTGTTCCAAAATTTCCACAAACAACAGTGGTGTGAACGTTTCGTAATACTGGTCTATGGAATCAAATCCCACAGGTATTGGAGAAGGATTGGCAAATTTAATGTTCCTTTTTGCGTTTCCAAGGCATGAAACATTCCAGTTTAGAATCTCATGAAAGAAAAGCTCTTCTTTAAGTACTCTAGTAGGTGTTTTGATAGCTGGCTTAGAAGGCTGCACACCATTTGATCTGCTGGCACTCTTGGCTGTGGTAACTGGGGCTGTGATATCAGAAAATGTCACACGTTTGACAGCTTTTGACACTGATACAGTCCCTTGTATATCATCACTAAGTGTATCGCTGTCAGGTTCATCATCAGCCTCGTGTCCGTTATAATCATTTAAGAAAACAATACTGTTCTCTTGATTATCCTTAGTCTGTGTACTATACACATCTTCAAGATCATCCTCTATGCTTACTAAAGCATTCTCTTGAGAACCTAATACTAGTTCGCTGTAGTCACAGAAATCGTCCCAAAAGTTTGTCCCATCATCAATGGTGGCATTTTCAAGTCGGTTACTTATTGATGATAGATTAATATCCCCTGGGTCATTTGGTTCATCTTGTACCATGGCCTCGCTCATTGAAGGACACTGTGAATCCTGTTGTATGAACAAACTGTCCTCCTCCGCCTCATCTTTACTTCCAGAACGTTTATCATCATGAACACTCAATTGCTCTTCCCTTAATTCAGGATATAATATGGTGTCCCTTTCAGTCTCAATGAGTTCAGCCTTTACATTAGGCGGATAAAAAACACTGGTGAAGGTCTCCACTCTTTCATCAGAACGACAACCTTTCGCAGTGTGTTTAACCTTTACAGCTGTAGGCGAAGGTTTATCTTGAGGAGCAGCGGCTGATGAAATTGAAAATTCTTGTTTCACAAGGGATTTAAATGCACCATCTGAACAGTCGGTCTTACTTGAAGACGTAGCTTGCAAGGAAGAATTACTAAGCGTAGCATTTAGACTACCTGCCACTTTTGCCTCTTTCTCCGCTTCGTATGTATCCATCATTTGAAGTAGAGCATCATCAACGCTTTCTTCATCGTCTTCAAAAAAATGATTTTCAGTTACGGGATCTTTGTCTCCTTTGGAGAATGTCCTTTTCTCCTCGAGTATTGCCAGTGCACTATCTTCTTCATCAGATACAACTATTGGATCTGCTGCCGTGGCACCTAGGCAAAACAAAAAATGGGTGTAAAGTAGTATTCACAAGGTTAAATATGTTTTACGTACTTTAGATAGGCGGAAAATCACGAGGACGACACAGAAGATGGTTATCGCGTTTATCATTGATAGGACAACAAACAGTAATTTAAAAATAAACAAATTTGGCGTTGATGTTCAGCAAAAACGTTTACTAACACTGCGCGATTGTTTAGAAAAATGTGACGTCATTTAACGCTGTTGCAGTTCGAACACACAAAAAAAAATTAAGATAAGGCAAAGAGAGGAGATTTTTGATCAACAGCGATTTACTATAGCAAAAATGAGTGAATGCCAACATTATGGCGTCATAGTGACGCCAGTCTCAAGAAGATTAAAATTAACAAAAATGTTCAAAGATGAAATAATGAAGATTTATAGGCTGACTATCGCTCTAACGAACACGGTCACGAGTCAGGTCAGGTCATTTGAGGTGAACAATGCATGAACCTATAAGTATTTGACAAGGTGAAATACTACAAATTATTCTGGAATTAGATTAGGAAAGCAGCTGAAAGTCAGTCATCACAACCAGGACGACTTAAAGCGTAGGAAAATCAGATGGATCACTTGAAACTTCAGAAACTAAGTAACATTGACTTTTAGTGAGGACAGCCAAAGCTCTCGTAAGCGGCCACCTCAGAAATTCGACAAAGTATTCGTATCCCTCATAAGCAACCGAATAAAGGGTGGTCACTTAGGAGAGCTTCAGAAACTCATCATTAAAAATTCCTAAAGAAAAAAAAAGAAATTAATGTTTAATGAGTGTGAATACCTGATACAGACATGGCTAAACTTTGCGCACAATTTTTTACACTAAAATAACCCCAAGATCCTTCTCAAGGAACAATCAGCGCAGTTTGCCGGTGCATAAGACTCTGAGTGGTTGCTTACAAGAGCTTAAAAACAAAGGAAACTCCAGTTGGGTAATCCCAAAAGTAGTCATTGTTGCCGACGAGAGCTTTTCATTACAAAGTTTAAGTGACATCTCAAACGGGGTTCGACAAAGGTGGCCGTCACTATAGTTGGTCACTCGCTCTCCACTGTTACCAAAACTTTGATAATATTATTGGTCTCCTTAACAGTAACAACCAAGCTCCAAGTGTTCAAAAGGTGGATAGCGCAATTGGTCTTCGTACTACTAACTTATACCACGGCTAGGAGAAGATCGATTCCTTTGCGTCTTACATTTTTATCTTGCTGAACCTACCTCGTTTTCGCTGGCTGGGTGGACGCTTCTTTACACTGCCAGCTGACTTCCTCGCTGTGTATTTTCCCTTAGGCTTAAGTGGTCCTTTTATGCCTGTCTTTTGAATCTTTTTATCTGTAGCACTCGGTTTCTTGCTAGTTGAAACGGTGCCAGTACCCGTATTTCGCCCTCTCAAAAACTTCTTTTCTTTCAGTCGTTTTCCAATGTCGTGCAACAAAATCTTAAGTCGCAAGGGTTTCCCTTTCATCAGCAAAGTCGACTTCTCTGAGCTGCAAAGAAAAGCTTCAACATCAGTATTTTTCAGAAGGGTATCCACAGCTATACCATAAACGCCACAAACATTTAAAAACATGCAAAGTTTGTTCGAAGTCTTCAGATTATTGACCACAGTCCACTCTTTCTGCATCTATGGACAACTAAAGTTGGTTCCCGTCGTTTGTCAGGTCATTTCTTTGGCTCTCTACAATGTGGACATCTTTTCAAGACAAACAATTAATGCAGTTGGAGTTCCAAAAGGTGACGGTCTTTGAAAGGGTATCTGTGATAAGACACCAGGTACAGAAATTATGGAAAAAGGTTTTGCCCGAACAAAGATTTTTCTCATAGCATATTTAAAGCAGTAAATATTGTGACACCTTGTTTTTCAAGGCATTTTTGATTATGGGAAACACAAATTTCGTTGATCACTCATGTATGTTCCAAAAAGCCAAACACCCCCAAATGGAATGGGAATTAATTGAAATGTTTATTGGAAGAATGTTATATTTACACTGGCTATTTAGGGCAGACTCACGTTTAACCTCAAATCTTACATTTTCACATTTCCAAAAGGGTGATGTTGCTTCGATTTCTTTCGTCGTTTGAAATATGTCCAATAACCTTCCTCGTCATCATCATCCTCCTTCTCCACCTCATTCTCCTCCTCGTCATCAGACACGTGAGTGCTAGGACCAGCCTTTCCCCATGAACGCACCGTGGAATCAATCTTCCTTTTTCTCGGTTGATCACCAAGTGTACTTAACGTATCAGGCCTGTCCTGAAATTTATTTCCTTTGTCAACACTTATTTGGCGCTTGATAACTGCTTCTTCTTCACGGGCTTTCACGGCTGATTTTTGCGATGAAGTCCCATACGGACCAGCCATTCTCGAAGAAACCACGGTGGAATCGATCTTTTTTTTTCTTGGTTGGTCATTAAGTGTACTTAATGTGGTAGATCTAGCCTCAACTACTTTCCCTCTATCAAACTTTGTTTGGTACTTGATAGCTGAGTCTTTTTCATGGCCTTCCAGGGTTGCTTTTCCCGCTGAAGTCTCATATGGACGCCTATGGTTAACACTGGTAAGAGTTCTTTTCTGGTTTTCTTTGTCTACTGGCGTTTTGTCAAAAGGTAAGGTACTCTGCATCTGCAGCTCTCCATTGTTAACGTGGCTCATAAGTGATTTAGCATTGCATTCTTTGAGCACTTGCAGCTCGTAAGATGATTTTGAGATACTCCGCAAACCAGGTTGGCGGGAAAATGGCATTTCTTGAGTCTGCAACAGAATAAAATTTTACTGTATCCGACCGATTAACATACATATTTCATAAGCTTATTTCTTTAGTACAAGTCTATTTACTAAGCAGCTGGCGGCATGTACATTCCATAAATGAGCTTACTGGAGTGTATAAGCTGTCACATCTTTCTAAGTGTAGTCCCTATGCTGATGTCTTTCACCAAATACAACTGAACCTCTCTACAACGGCCACCTTGGGGACAGAAGAAAGCAGCGGCCGTTGTAAAGAGGTGGCCGTTCTAGAGAGATTTTAAACAATAGTCAATGTATGGATTTTTTGTCCTCCAGGACGAAAAAAGAGGCCATTGTAGAGAGGTGGCCGTGGCAGACGTTTGACTGTATTCTTCAAACTAAGAACAGGGAGACGTAATGCATCATGGAGTTGGATTATTAATGTAAAAACTTGATATTTGTATAGGTAATAGCATGATTTGTAGTGATATTTGTCATAAATACCAAGAGTGATATTTCAAAATTGTTATACGTAATCTCGGGAGCCGTTAGGCGAGCAAAATTTGAGACAATTTTGAAATATCACGAGTGATATTTACGCCAAACATCACGTACAAATCATTCTATTATTTGTTTATACTACTACCCACAAAAGGTTTGTAATTTTCACATGTAAGTATTTCAAATTAAGCTGAAATACCACTGCTCTAAACCAATCAAATTGCAGAAATTTCTCATGTAGTAGTATAAAATGGAGAATAAATTACATATCTGTGACACTGGCTAATCAGATTCATGGAAGTACTTTATACACTGCCGCAGTGAAACCCTAATGGCAACATACCCGGCATAACAAATGATGTTCTTTTCTAAAGCTACAATAACAAATGATTGTGCAGTACAAAATGAGTTCTTAGTCCCTTGGTAACTGATTGCATCAGGGCAGCGTGCAAAGAAGGTAGTGTCCGATAGCTCGGGGCTAATGGATTTTGCAATCGGGCTAGTGAATCATGTTTTTAACTTGCCGGAAGGGCAAGTGAACTTTTTGGAGAAATTCAAATTACAGAAGATCTGTAATCAATGCTGCTCATCAAAAATTATTTTGGGCTACTTAAAAGACTCTTGGGCCAGTACATACTAGCAACAACTTGCCCAAATGGCAAGCTATAAAACCGACTTTCTTTGCACCCTGCATCAGGGTTCCGTTTTACTTTCGAAGAAATTCTACAAAATGGCTCACAAACACTAACAGGGCACAATACTGGACTTCCAATTTTTTTTAAACTAAGTACGCTGCTTGTGATCATATATTGTGAAACAGGTAACAACCACACTTGGGGAAGCCATGCTCCACAAATACAAGTAAAGAAAGCTCTGTACCTCAAAATTCTGAACAAGAAGTAAAATAATTTGCTGTTTATCATCTGAAGATAGAAACTTTGGTCCTGATAGTTGGAACATGTCCCTGTACTTTAAAGCATTCTTGTATCCCTTTCGATGACAGTCCTTCAAGAGTCCCTGAAGCAGTCGTTGACTCACCTCTACAACCTACATTGTAAAATTTTACAAAAATACACACCAATGTAGTCTGACCACCTTGCATTTTGACATTAGAGGCCTTTCGATTCTGAGACGAGTACGACTACAAGTATGAGATTTTCTCAATACTGAGTATTGCTTGCGCAAGAACCAGCATCATTTTGGCGGGAAAACGTGGTAGTTTTCGTCACTCAAATACGTGTTTTAGCGAGAATGTCGTGATAACGGAAACATGTTATAAAGCGTTAGAGGTTTTATCATTTTGCGGGCGGGAGATGGCTTAAGCTCCTTCAGTTCAACAGTGCTAATTTTTTGGTGAAAAAGAAGTGCAATGAATCTTTCCAGGGTGTCTATGATTTGGTAATGCGCGAAAAAACTTTAAGAGTCAAATCTTGTACTCGTAGTCGTTCTCGTCCTAGAATCTAAACGTCTCTAATAAAATACTATAGTCACTGATACGATTTTTTACATGCACCTCTATGTCCCATCATGTAATTCTCGAAAAATCCAACAAATTCAAGAAGAACTTGTTTCATCCAAAGTTACAAAGAAAATTATGGAAGGCAGGTAATAAAAAATTCATACCATATTTCTTCAAATAAAAGCCGTCCCTCGATTAATCGCCTCCCTCGAAGAATCACCCCCCTTTGACGGAAATGTTCAAAAATAATCGCCTCCCTTTAATAATCACCCCCCAACCTCTCTTACCATCTTCTGGAGTCTGATCCAGCAAAAATGATCAGTAACGATTCAAGCTGTAATGCTGAGGACACTGACATTGAAAATTCATCACGGAACCAAATTTCTAACACTTATAAAGCCCATATTCAGATTATTTGATGTGATTATTTTTGGATTTAATGGGATAATAAAACAAAATATTTAGGGCACGACTTCCAGTAAGCAATATCTGAAATAACAGCCTTCTGTTAAATAATCGCCTTCCCTTAAATTATCACCCCCAACCTCTCTTGCCATCTTCTGGAGTCTGATCCAGCAAAAATGATCAGTAACGATTCAAGCTGTAGTGCTGGGGACACTGACATTGAAAATTCATCAAGGAACCAATAATTTGTAACACTTATAAAGCCCATATTCAGATTATTTGATATGATTATTTTTGGATTTAATGGGATAATAAAACAAAATATTTAGGGCACGACTTCCAGAGAGCAATATTTGAAATAATTGCCTTCTGTCAAATAATCGCCTTCACTCGAATTATTTCCCCCTTTAGGTGTGAAAAATTATCCCCTGTTATTGTTCCAGGAAATACGGTAAATTGTGCATTACATTTACATTACCTTCTTGTCTACCGATCCGTTGAGTGCGATGGCAACATCCACCACATCTGTGGCCCAAAGGCGAACAGTGGGTACCAGAAGTGAAAACAAGCGTTTATTTAACAAATCATTGACAATTCTCACAAAGTGCGACAAAACTTCATGTCTGAATGAACTTCCAGGTGAACAGTGATCTGCGGTGAAATAGGGACACAATTTGAGTGCATTAACCAACCTTCCAGAGAAGAGAAAATTATGCATTTTTCATTTCTATTCTCCACAAACAGAGAGTCAGGGGTGACTGAAAGGCTAAACCATGGAACAGAACTGTAATCGGTTTGATTTTCATGCTCTCCACTACATGGTTTTGTTCCCAGGAAAGGCTTTGGGGCGGGGGGCACTCAACAATGTTTTATACAGGGAGGCTCCACATATCATGTAACTCCACCCCAAAGTCCTCTTACACTTTTATAATTTTTAACCCGATCTTGAAAGAAATGGTACCCCTGTCATATCCCTTTTTTGGACAAAAATAATCTTTACCCCATTCACATACCTTGCTTAGAACTTTGCATCCCTTTTCACTGCTGTAAATGCAGTCTTTTATGAATAAATCACAAAAAAGGGGCTTTCTTTCGACTTTTTCACAGCCACATTTTCTGTTACCCCCTTTAGGTCCTCTTATGTACAGTGTACACACTGAAATGACCAATCTCCTTAATCTTTCATAAACTTAAACCAGTGAAATCCTCAACCTCATAAACCTTGAGCCTGAAAAAAGCACCCCTTTCAGGGCGGGCCCCCCATATGGCAAATTTTAGGGAGTACTCCCCCCGGGTTTTGTTCCTTAGCAGTCTGTGGTTAACTTCTCATCAACACACCATGGGAGGAGGGGTGGAATTTGGGTGTGGGAGTTCCAGCCAAATAACATTTACCTGCTACATCATGAAGATACTTGACCACCTTGGACACGATCTCTCCACCTGAATCAAAGTCAAGAAAAGACTTCACAAAGGGATCAAACCAGGCTACAGCAGTTTTGTAAATTTTACTTGACGAAGATGACAATGTCCTTGTTCTCTTAGAATCTTTCCAGTCTTTGTTAGGTGTTTCACTGCCATGCTGCCACTGTGTAATGGAATCACTGTAAATCCAGTTTTCAGTTATGATCCTGAAAACATCAGTTGGCATGTAGTTAAATTTTGGCATTTGCCAGATTCTGCTGCCAAGCCGCTCAAGGAGGAGAACAAAGCATTGTAACATTGGCCAAAATGGCGATTTGTCTGTAGGAAAAAAAGGAAATTTTATACAGTATGTATAGTATATTGTAAACATCCTCTTATAAGCCCTAAGCTTATACAACTTCATGAGGGGTTTTAGGAAGGCTTATAAAAAAGCATTTCAAAACAAGCTACATAGCAGTGCTGTTCAAAATACTTTTTGAACTTAATTGCTTCAAAACATCATAAAAAATCAAATTCATACGAATTCAAGCTAGAGGGGGACTTATAGCTGAGGGTCTTATAACTGGACATATTTTTTGTTTACAGATAGATGGGCCTACAACTGGTGGGGGCAGGGAGGGGGGGAGGCCTAAGAGTGGAAGTTAATGGTAGTTACAACAAATAACATTAACAAAACATTGACTCAAACAGTGTCAATACATTTTCCAGCAGCCAATGGCTCCAAAACAGCAGGTATGGACAACTTACATACAACTCGTTTTTGATCACCTCACAGTGTGACCTTCCATTACCACATTAAAGGAGAAAATCCAGTGACAGTGAGGATATTTTGAAGTATAAAAGCAATGACTTTTACTTAAACCATTATTAGAGCGGTTTTCACTTGACTGTCGAAAGTAATTGAGGAATTGGTTTGGTTTTGGTTTTACTACGCCCTTTAATTTGGTTGGCTAGTGTATTTACTTTGGTTTTGGTTTTACAACAGTCAAGTGAAAACCGCTCTATAATCTTGATTTTTCATTTCTGTGCAAAGAAATTTGTGAATCTATCTAGATCACCAAAAACATATTCTGCACAGTCTGGGACTAGTGTAAACAGATTTGCTCATCATGTATAGAGAGTGTATAAATTCTTAAAGTGGCAGTATTGCAATTATTTTAAAATACTACCTAATTCAATAACGGTTGCTTTGGCAGTTGGGCATTACGCATTTGGGCGTACTCTGCAATGATTTGCATAAGTGACCACCAAACAATAGATTTGCAACATGCAATTCCCAATGCCCATGAAAGCAACCTTCATTAAATCAGCTACAACTATATGTTCAGTTTGTAATTTGTTGTTAATGTCCTAACAACCATAGAATATAATAATTATAGACACTAGATGATTTAGCCCACTGATGCTCTTACAAAAGTACATTACATGGACCGCAGTGAAGTACATGTGTGGTTCAAATTTTTATCCTTCCCACAAATTATCTTGCTGTACATAATCATACCCAAGACAATGAAGATAGAATTGAACCACAGCATAATAAAGGGGTAGTAATATTATCAAAAAGAAATTATTACCTTGCTCTTCCATGGACAATAGAATTGTTGTCAAAAGCTCATCGTGCCCAGGCTGGGAAGTCATAAAACATGTCTGCACAGTTGAAACATCCATTTGCCGTATCAGTACAAACAAACTCTGCCAGTAAAATCTTTTATCAAGTTCCATAAACAGATGAGGAGGCAGAAAATCAAAAGGTAATTCTCTATCTGCATCATTTTCTGGTATTAAAGAGTAAATGTTTTCAAACAAGTTGAATTGAACAACATTCATCATCCACCCTATGACCTCTGCTAAAAAGTCATAATCATCTGGATTGAGAAGCCCTGAGTCTCTGACACTTGCAATGGCCCATCCACGTACCTGAAAAACAGCAAATGCCATATACATGGTTCAATTGTATCATAGTTTTTTGCCCTTCGTTTAAAAACTCATTATCATACATTTCAAGTACAACAACGACAACAAAAACAAAAGAAAACAAAATAAAATTTGCACAAAATAATGATAACATAAGACTTCAACGTGAGAGCTATCAGCAAGAGAAAACTTTATAACAATGTGACGGGAAGGCTGGAAAATAACTTTTTCATGTGCAAGTGGGCCAATATTACGAAATTGCCCAAAATGGAAATAAAAAGTGTAGGTTAACTATGTTCATTGTTATTCTTACCCTTGCTCATCCTCCAATTTTTTAATACTGTACATTATAAATAAAATAACAAAAACACAAGTACACTAGAGTTCCTTGTGTGTGCGTGTTCTTTCTGAGAATTAAGCAATGCACTCAGTGAAGCAGTCATTGAATCAAATTATAAACACATGACACTGTATTTTCCCATGAAAGAGAGTTTAATTTCCACCTTTCTGCCTAACTCAGTGCATACATTTCACACAATGGTACATTCTCTAAAAAGTATGCCATGTGGATTAAATTTTAGCATTTCAATTCACTCTTTACAAGGAAATGATGCATCAATCGGCACAAGTACAAGTTGAGCATGCAATATAATAACTTAAATAAGTACAAGAAACTTTTTTACTTACATATGTAATTTAACTGTAGGTAACCAATCAGACACAAAATTACTCATGGTGGATGTATGCAACCAGCTGGATTAACCCTTTAAGCCCCAATACAAATTCTCCAAATTGATCTCCATACATTTCCTTTAAGAATTTGTTGAGAGAATTTAAAATGTCAAGGCATTTTCTCTTTCGTGATCATTTTTATATTCTCACAACATTATCTCTTGACAAGGTATAGACATTGTTCTAGGAGAAAATTGCTGTTGGTCATTATTGGGACTTAAAGGGTTAAATCACAAACATTACCTCCCATTGACAAAATGTTTTTTTTTAATAACAAGGGGGAAAATAAGATAATGTTGTTCAAGAAAAAGCAATAGTCATCCAACTGGAAAATTAAACTTGTACAAAAAATTGAAAATTAAGGCCACAGAGACAAGTACAGTAGCAGTCAAAAACATTACTTTACCATATGTGAGTGATTTCTGGCTTGCTCAGTGGTCAAGGGCTATAAGCCTACGGGAGTTGGAGCCACGATGGCAAAATTGTTTTTCTCTGTCTCTTGCGCGTTTTTTCAAAACAATAATCATTTCACCAGAAATAGACACTAAAACAGATGTCACAATTTTCCATTTTATACACACTTAACAGACCACAGAAATTATGTCAAAATGTTCAAAACTTTGCAGGGAAATCAGTTGCCATTCCACATAAGTTTTCAACATTTCAGCATCATTGCTATGGTCTGTAAGAACAAATGTTTGTAAAGATGATGGAATAATTGCCGTCTATTTTATATGTGCAGAGCTATATACCTCAGCATCAGGGTGAACCAAGAGGAGGTATGTACCAGGTAGCTTCTCCTCTAACTTAAGAGGGCATTCACACTTGTTAAGGGTAATCAGTCCTTCAACAAACAATGTAGCAAGTTCTTTATGATGTAAAAAATATGGATAGCGCAGCATCTCCATGAGTGGCAACTGAAGCTTTGTGACAGTATCCTTATAAAGAGAAAAAGTTACATTAAGGTTAGCAAATCAGATGCAATGTGAGGAATAGAGGATATTACATGGCAGTGCAAAGATTCAAAATTTCTCTTCAAGAGTTGAATAATATTTCACAAGTGAGAGCAGCAAAAAGGAAAAAATATTTTTCAACCCGAGAAGATAAATTTTGTATCTCCAAGCAGCCATGACTTGCTCTGAAAGGTGCGATTTATTATGTAGCCACAGCAAACGTGATCTTTCACATGCAATGATAACACGTTATTTTCATGAAAACATGTTATTTTCATGTGTGAAGATATCAGGTTTTTGCGAGAAAGCTCACCGGCATTTCATTGGTGTTTACATGATATGGATGTTTATTCAGTTAGTAACAAAGAGGGCTTAGAAGAAGAAATCAGAATACACCCAATAGGAGTCGAACCTATGACCTTCTGGCCTCAGTTGTTCAAAAGCTGGATAGCGCTATCCAATGGATAATTCACTATCCACTGGATAAATATTAGGGGAGCCAATAATTGCTCTCCAGTGGATAGCGCTATCCAGCTTTTAAACAATTGGAGCCTGGTTACTAGTCCTTGTGGAAGGGGACATTGGGGGTACTGTACCCAACACTGCAAAAATTGACAGAATGCACGCTTAAGGTCATTCGCGCTAATTGTTTCTGTGCATCCCTACTGCGCACGTAATTCATAGCGCAATATCACGCCACATCATGCATCGAGCGCGCGCGCTGAGAAAAGTGTCTAAGCACATATAGGGCTGGTAGCCGTTGCATTAACTTCGCTTGCAATTTACTTTCTTAAATGGTCAGTGACACCCCATTTTTTTGCGGTAGACCACTTTCTCTTCCACTTTTCGATAGATTGTGAAAAAATGAACAAAAAAATCAATGTGGGAAGGTAAAAAATTTCCAATTTTCCTGTGTACGCGGCGTCGAATTTTAGTATTTGTGCGGCTGTTAGAAGAGTAGAAATGTGTCCTCTAAATGATAAAATCAACTCTGAGGAAGTTTTTTAGCTCACCGAATTTTGTTTATGGATCCACAAGAACAATGATTGGCGGATAAAATTTCAGTTCAGGGATTTATTTATAAACTTTTTGCACAAACAGGCACTTAATCCGTATGCAGTAACGAAGCCCGATTTCTCAGATTTTGGGTGATCTTTTGAACATCATATCTCCGAAACGAATTTGGTGACCCCCCAATTTTTTTACATTTTTGACATGAGTAACCCATAATTTCAAACCAGTGAAAGTTTCAGAAAAAAAACAATGTTAGAAGATTTTCGCGTGAACGTCCTTAAATGTACTCAAAGTTGTACCCATCTCGCACGTTTGTTTATCTCAAGCATTTATGCACCAGCAATCAACCTTGGCCATTGCAAGGAAAGCTTATCAGACCTCGAATCGATCGGTACAACAATCAAAAAGGATGCCCTACCAATTTCATGATAGGTTAACTGTCAGAAATTGTGTAATCATTTGCAATGTACCATTTGTCGAAAGTCTTAAAAATACCAGTGGCGGATCCAGGGATCCAATTTTTTGGGAGACAGCCCCCCCCCCCCCCCCTTCCTTGTCTCAAGGTCTGGATCTGGCACCGAATACTGTCATGCATTAGACACGAGAGAGCAATGAACAGTACCGCAATACCATGAAGAATTTCTTGTACCAAATGTCGCTAGCCAAAAGGATGGAAAACTGCACACTGCAGGGCTAAACGGTACTGCAATACGGTAAGCCCTCATGTCCCCTCCAGATGCTCTACCACTAAGCTAAGAGACTCTTAGGAGCTAAGGCCACTAGACACACTAGGTTCACTTGTCAATACAGGGCGCTTTCCATTTAGTCAAAATTTCCGGAATTTCCAGTTTGGCTGTAAATGGAACACCTTTCATTGGTTCGTCCCACTGGAAAATTCCCAGAAAAAGTGGAAAATCTAAAAAGGTGGGCCCGTTTTCCCGGTTGGAATTTCCAAATGGAATGTCGTGTTCCATTTACATTTCTCGTAGTTTCTACCAGTTCCAGGTCCACAGTCGGGCACCGCGACGTACCGGGGTTTACCAAATGGAACCACTTTTTACCAATCACAAATTCCACTTTTGCTCCCACCAAAATTTCCGGGTTTTTTGCCCAAATGGAAAGCGCCCACAACCTTATAAATATTTGTAGATCTACGAGGTAACTAGGAAAAGAGGATTATAATTTCATAAGAGAAAAACAAACCTGCCCAGAGCGATCAAAAACTTTTCTCTCCACTGGCAAATCAACTGCCTGTTTTACTGTGTCTTTCAATCTTTGGGTATCCAACAACTGCAATTTCTAATGATACAATCCTGGATGTTTAGTGGTACAAAATAATAATGTACATGTATGTACATGAAGATTCAGGTGCAGAGAAAAAAAAGGGTGAAGAAGCTAACAATGTTGTTCCATGATTGCAAGGTGAGTCAATAAATATATTTCACACATTGCATACTTCATAATCTGATATACATAATTCGTAATTTGACATCCTTTTACAAGTAAGGGTAACTTTTCCCTAACATGCAATGTTGTCCTGTTCAGACAAGGGACTAATCAAAATATTATGTTAAGGGATAGGGTGTGAAAATAAGCAACAGTTGCTAAAATCTGCATAGGATGAAAAATGATATACAGTGTACTTTTACATTATGTAACGATGTCTGGCATCATTTTGACTGCAAATGGTCAACAGCACAGAAGAGATGAACACAATAAGCATTGATATGATTGCACTGTATGATTGTCATTTTCCATTAATTCTTCAAAATAGATTTAATTATCTGCAACAGAGAATACTTATATGGCTCTATGATTGTAAGGCAATAACTTATTCTTTCCATGACAGACCAGAGGTCTATCATTGACTTTACTTAAACAGGTTTACATGTACCTTTTTAAATTCTGGCCTCTCTCTTATTAATTCATCTTCAAGCCTGTGATACACTTCAACACAGTCATAACAGTGGCGCAGATCCTCCAAAAGTCCATGGTCCCATTCATATAATGGTTTGTTCGCATAACCTGGAAGCTCTTGTTTCATGTCAATTGGTGCAGAGCACCACTCACATGCCCTTGATGTCTCTAGTTCCAGAAAAGTGCTTGCCATCTCCCTAAAGAATACAACAATGTTATGATATTTTACAAGCATTGTTACATTTGATTAAAGTCAATATAGACTTTATGTTAATTTTTTTGTTTGGTTTAACTAAATTATTGTACTTTCATAGACAAGGTGCCTACATGTTTCATGAAGCTCAAAATTGAATTATTGTTATTAATTTTTTTCACCTTTGTTGATTCTGTTTTCTGGACCTGATTCGTAAATTGTTAGGGTTGAAAATTGAGAGTCAACCTGGATTTTTATTTTTACCTAAAACACATACATGTACCACATAAAACAAAACCAAACCAAAATCACACTGCTAGTCCCACACATGTACATGTATATGTAGTTATCTGAAAACCTTGTCCAGCTGATGGTTTTCTACATGTATGCGTAATTAGCCACTGAAAATCCATGTACAATCCATGTGGAATGATATATATGTTACAGGTCAAATTTGATCTCAGGTTAAAAATTTTTCAACCTAGGGGGCGTTCGATTTGGAAATCCAGATTTAGATTTTAAAATCCGGATTTTGGATTTGCAATCGTTACTTTTAGGATTTTCATTTTTACCGTTCGATTGGGAAATCTGCAAAAGGATTTGAAAAACTGTTCTTAAGAACAGTGGTCTTGCATGCACGCGCATAATTGGCAAAAAGAAGACCGCTGTTCATGAGCAGTTTTGCAAATCCTTTTCCGGATTTCCCAGTCGAACGGTAAAAAGGAAATCCATGAAATCCGGATTTCGATTTCTATTGAAATCCACCCTGAGGACGGATTTCTCAGAGGTGAAATCCGTTTTCAGATTTTGCGTTCGATTGCAAAATCCGAAATCTGGATTTCAAAATCTAAATCTGGATTTCCCAATCGAACGGAACCCTAGGTTGATTCTCAATTTCCTTTGTCTCCTGGTCCTGCTTATTCATGAATTAGGGCGAGGAAACAAAGGAAATTGAGAATCAACCTAGGTTAAATCAAAATTAACCTGAAATAAATTTGACCTGTAACATATACATTTTTTCCTTGGCAATAGAAGCAATAACAATTGTCGTGCACTATCAAATGTCAAACATATTTCGCGCAAAATGGTGGCGAAAGATTTAACTTGTTTCACGAGGAATAAATAGGCAAACTATTGGCTGAAAACATAGCAAGAACAGCAAAAAAAGAACTCGACGGATGACATCTGATATTTAAGGAATATTTGCAGAACTGAAAAACCCTTTATCTTCTACACTTGCCGATAAACATACACTACACTGTATAAACATGCACAATCGAAGATGAACTTAACATCAATGAAGGTAAGCATTGTTTAGCTTGTTTTTAAACTAGTAATTATTTTCAATGAATAATAAAGCAATAATATTATTATCAAGAAGATAAAGGGCTTTTCAGTTCTGCATATATTCTCCAAATAGCAGATGCCATCCGTCGAGTTGTTTATTTGCTGTTCTTGCTATGTTTCTAGCCAATAGTTCGCCTATTTATTCCTCATGAAACAAGTGAAATGTTTCGCCAATAAAGATTGTCATTTATTAATTCTTCAGATAATATAATAATAAAACAATTATTGTTTTATTATTATATCATCTGAAGAATTAATAATTATGACAATCTTTATTGAGGATGCCTACTTCACCCTGAAGTGCTTTACAGAAGGGTCCTCCTACTAAAAAAAAACATTAGTGAATAAGACAAAACTACAACTAAATAAGAACTTACTAAGAACCAATAACTATTATTATTAGCGATTCAAAATATTTCCCCGATTCTGATTGGCTAAAAGCACACGCATAATTCACCATAACCAGTTTCTGATGACCAAATTTGGAAGAATTTTGTGTTTAATGAGCAAATGACGTCAAAAATGCAGCATTCATGCAGCTTAAGGCACCGTTAACCGAGAAGACCTGGGGACGAGGTTGAGTTGTTTGGTTGTGAACTTCAAAAATGGCTGACAATTCACTCGTTTCAAGAGTAAGAACTAGGCGAAAAAATAACTAAAAACATGGCAAGGACAGCAAGAAGACAACTCGAAGGGCGACACCTGCTATTTGGAGAATATTTGTGGGGCTGGACAAACCTAAACGTGCACTATTGAAGATGAACTTACAGTCGATGGAGGTACATCTGTAAGCATGTTTTAGCCATATTTTTAAACTAGGAATTATTTTGACTTAATAATAAAACAACTATTGAATTCGGCTTTCTTATCATATGAAGAATTATGGAGATCTCGGAGGATGTTATCCGCCTCAGCCTATGGCCTTGATGGATAACACCCTCCTCAATCTCCATAATTCTTCATAAGATACTAAGCCTCATTCATTAATTGTTAAATAATATAATTTATTAGTCAAATCCCCCTAAAGTGCTTTACAGAAAGGTCCTCCTACTAAAAAAAACATTAGGTGAAAAAGACAAAACTATAACTAATTACTAAGAACTCACTATCAATTAATCAAATTGTTACACTGCAGATGGCCGTTTTAAATTTGTCGAGTGACTGGAGCTCCTTCAATGACTTACATGTATCCAGATTACTCAATTCGTTTGAAACAAAATTTGTCGAAGTTTAAAGACCCCAGTTTCTACATTATGTATTTGAAAAAGTGTTACGTACATTATTCTTAGACCCAGTGAGATCGAGGAGGGTGTAGCCCGATGTTCAGCCTCATTCAATAATTATTAATTATACATTAATTTTGACATTACAATTTTTCTCTTTAAAAAAAGTTCGTCAGTAACTTTTCACGTACAAACTCTATCTCTCACATAAATTAGTTTTCTAGAATTAAAAGGGTAAATAAATTAAGCTTACTGAGTATTCAAGCTACAACCAGTTGCAAAAATGTTGAGACACTCTCATGAAAAAACAACCTGTCTTGCTTCAAATAGCTGCTAGTCACAGGTCTGTGAGATAAAATAGTGACCTCCTCCTCTCCCCCATTCAAAGTTGTTCCTCCAAGTTTTGAGCATGGTCTTGTATTGCTAGCAACTTTGAAAAGGGGTAGAGGGGGGGTTACAAGCACAAGATCATGGACAGGCCATTTAAGCCAAAATACGGTACAGTGTCTCAAGTACTTTTGCAACTCGTTGTAGCATGACAGGCACAAAAAGGGGAGGGGAAATGGGGGGGGGGGGGAGAAAAGCATGAAAGCAGGGAAGAGGGAAGGCAGTGCCTGCTACAAGAGCCTGTGTTTTTGTATTCCACCCACCATTTTCTCAACTAATCCGAACACGTCAAATGTCAATGCGTGACCAATCACAAGTTGGGAGCTTTTCAGCATGGTCCGAATTTAATTACTTTGTTTACCAGAAATTGCCAAGTCGAGACGCTTTTTTCGAGTGATATCATAATAAATCGAGCAAAATAAAACATTTTTACTATTCTTGCTCAAGCCGCAGCAAACACGACAAATAAAACTCTTTTTCTACTGCTTGCAGTCTAGGACAAACAGTGATCAGTTTCGTGTGAATACACGAGACCTTTGGTCTTACCTCATCAAACATAATGGTCACAAAGAACAGAACACCAGCAGAACAGTTGCCAGCCTCAGAGATGCGAATAATGAAAAGAGAATTAAAACAACTGTCATAAAGCTCAACGATAAATTTTACCAAAGCTTCAGCTCTCTCTTTACAAACCATTTAGCAGTTCATTCAAGGTGTATGTTTTTACAGAAAAGGCAGCCTTCTGAATATCGGAATTGCAGATGTCTGGCAAAAATTGCAATCACCTTAAATCACCGCTCAGTGTTTGGACAAATTCAGTATACAAAACCTCCTGTGCATCTCTGAATGGTAACAAGCTATAACAGCTGGCTCTAGTTTGGGTCTAATGTGAAGTAGCTACAAGATTGGAGTAATTTTGATCTTCCACTCATGCCAGTAGCATACATTTCCTTGATGCCTGCATTATGTTTGTCTCTCATTAAAACACACCAGGATACACGTAATTAATTAAGTTACTCATTACGGCTCAGCCAATCAGGAATTTGCGGATGCCAGCAACCGCAGATATGAACAAAAGGGGTTCTTATGGCAGGCACCTCCTCCCTCCCCTATCCCCCTCCCTGTTTCCCTTTCCCCTATCATCTACCCCTTTCGAAGCCTGCTAGCTACGCGGGCTAATTCAAGCAAAAAGAAATGAGTTTGCAACGATTTTACAACGAAGCCTGTTCGACACAATATGTTTAATTTCTGATAATTTGATCTCCTCAGTTTCGGAATTTTTACTCAGTCTTGATCTACAATGCAATGACCAAGCAATTGCACGTGGTGATGCAGGCTAATCATTTCCCATCCGAACAAAGGCGTTTTCATGTAATTTTGTCAGAAAGTCGCCTTTCCAAAAGCTTAATTTTTTAAGCGCCCTTGAAATCGAATCAATTTAAACCCAAGCGGCTGAAATTCCCAGTTGTATAATTCGATCAAGACGATTTGATAAATAGAAAATTAACTTCCAAAGATATAACCCACTGAACTAAAAAGAAAATATGGCGTGAGTGAGAAACAGGCAGAGTTCGAATTAGGACCAGCTCGTGTAGCCAGTTCCGATGTCATGTATGTATTCCACAAAAAATTGACCTGCTGTCGAAACCAGTAAGCCTAATACAATTAGACTAAAGTACCTGCTCCACCACTGCAGCCACTGAAAGAAAACGTTAGATCCCGTCTGCACGCTGTGAGATGTGTAACTAAAATCATTTGTGTTGCTTCATTGCACCTCACGTCTCGTCAAGAGAGCATGGAAGGCAAGCATGGAGTGTTGATCATGCTTTGCGACCTCGCTTTAAATATGATACACCTAGTCACGTGACTGCTAATGGACATTTCCCGTCAAAAGTTATCAGGTCAAGTATCGACACTTCTGTTTTATATTTGGAACTCTAAAAAAATATATCATTTCGGAAATTAATTATCTCACAATGTTTACGATATAATTTTATATACCTCGCTTGCAACGAAATTGCTCACAATCCAGTATCACTGTTGTAATATTCTCAACCACGCTAAAACGCTCCCAGTAGAAAATCTATATCGAAAGTAACATGAGCACACTTACGTACGTTTGACAGCTGTTGTCATAATCTCTTTTTTTATATCTTGATATGTAGACAATATAATTGGAAGTACGTATTGAAATTAGCTCGAAATCACGCACACAGTATTTTCGATACAAACGTCTACAAAACAAACAGCACAATTTTCGATAATCAAATTATTCTATCAAAGTTCGCCAATTTTCGACAGCACAGCGGTTTCCTTTCCAGTACCCGAACTCCAAGACATCCAAATAATGAGTCGAGATATTGTAGTCGAGTAATTATAAATAAAACTGGGCCATTATTGCAGGTTTTCTTTAATATTCCAATATTATTAAGTTTTCTAAACAAGGATTCACAATGCTTAAAAAATCGAAAAATCTGATTAGAAGTCCGAAGACTACTGCAAAGCTGATAACAAACTGTATTTTTAAAACGATATTTCGGCTGGCCATGCCTTTTTTAAGCTTCTTTAGGGTTACTTAACAGATGTTACTAAATTTACTAAAAATTACCGCTAACTTTTTCTCTGCAAACATTTACCCCAGAGTAAATACAGTACTTAGAATTCGTGTCTGTTCAAAGTACAATTTGCTACTTTCATTCAGAAACAAAACGGTATACAATGAATTGCTGGTTTTACATAGGGAACGCATACTGTAATATTGTTTGAAAATATGCATTTCTATTGCACGTACTTAACAAAAACGAAAATATTTCAAAGCTGGGTACTGGGTACTTTCTGAAACTCGCAAAAATAAATTTCCAGCAAGAAAAAACCAATCTATCTCAATCGCAAAAATTAGTTTCCGCAAAACACAGAAAATTGCCAATCCGCAAAAATTTCGTGCCACACGGTGTATCCTTGCATGGTTATTTTTCTTATTTTTAATTTTATCATGTTGTACGTCATTTCCGTCTCTCCCTTTTAAAATATTTGCATTATGATATTTTCCATCTATTTCACATTGCTTCAAAACTAGACGCATAACAGGGTGACATGGGGCAAATTGTCTTACTATAAAAAAGCTCAAATGAGTAAGCTTCATCAGAAATCACAGTCTTCAAAGGCACTTATAGAAGTAACAACAGTGTACATGTACAAGACTTTGCAAACGACGCTTGCGTGACTACTGTATATTAGATTTCAGTAATTTATATAGTAGAGGTCATAATAAATGAAAAGAGAAAAGGGCAAGAATATAGTTACACAAAATGCTCCTTGACGTCACTATGGACGACAGGCGGACACTATCCAAACCGATAAAAATATAGCAAAAAGACCCGATAACACTTCGCTTAGCGATCCTCGGGGAAGTCGAGGAAACCCAAAATGCACACAACTAAGCCCCCAGTTATAGACCCATGTAGCTGTAAACAAAGATATACATACGATTATAAGCCCCCACCCAGATATAAGCCTGAACAGGGGGGAAGTACTTAACAAACGTTTATACGGGGAGGTTCCGCCCCGAGGTCCAACCCTTTATCCTTTTGTATACCATTTTTCACGAAAACGGTACCCCTTTCGTGTACCTTCTATTGACAAATGGTACCCCTTTCACATACCTTGTTTAGAACTGTACATCCCTTTTACCTGCTGTAAATGCACTTTCTTTTCAATAGGAATAGATCACAAAAATAGAACGTTTTTCTCGACTCTATAAAGCCATAAAAGTCATCTGTTAGCCCTTTGGACCCTTTCACAGACCCAAATGACAGATTTCCCTTCCTTTTCGTGTACTTCAACGAGTAAAATCTCTAACCTTTCATATACCTGAAGCCTGAAAAAGATACCCCTTTCGGGCAGAGCCTCCACGTATGGGCCATTATTGGGGCGCCCCCCGGGATATAAGCAACCCTCCAAACGTATTTAAGTGAATTCGATTGGGCCCTTGTCCACACGTATCCCTTTTGTTTGAAAACGGATATTTTTTTCTACGCTTTGGCCCACCGTCAACAGGTATTCAGTGAAAACGGTCACCGAAAACGCATCATGTCACGTACTACGCGCATGAGAGGGTTTTTTCACTTTTGTGTTAGGGATGTTTGAGTAGTGCACTAACGTTGTATATTTAAGGTTGGTTGAGATGTGCAAAGTGGAAGGCGCAGAGTTATATTGGACGTGGATTCGTAAGTTTGTAAATCAGTGAAACTGGTTTCTCGTAGAATTTGATAGGAAAAAATAAGAAATTTTTGTGGAAGGTAAAAAGGATTTTAGGAGTGTTGCAGTGAGGTTGATGTGGATCGGCTCCTGGGGAGTGTTTATTTGACAGGGATAGTGTAGTTACGGTCTGTTGACATGAAATGGTGTGGTTATGAAAGATCTCATCAATAGTCGAAAACATACTTGTACTTATTTTAAATGTTGTTAGGCTTTCTGTTAAGGATTGTTTTTCGGTTATTTTTGATAATATTTGTATGGAGTGAATGTGAATAAGCTCTGTCTTCCGCAGTCGGAAGCCTTTTTGTGCCTTTGGGAGGGCTGGGGAGAGGAAAAAAAGAAAGCGCGCGGGGGACGATGGGAAGGGATCATCCTCCGCGCGCTTGCTATTTTTCGATCATTACTGTATTTTTGCTGCTATTACCCAGCGGAGCCTCTGCGGACGAGAGAGGTGGATAAGGAAAAGTTCATTTATTATGGACAAGGGAGTATGAAGATGTTTGGGGGGCTTCGAAAAAATCGGTTAGGTCAAGGGGTCAAGGGGACCGCAACCGAATATGCCGCTAACGTAGTATACACATTGAATTCTGCAAAGCTGATCGTACTACGTGAAAATTAACTCTGCAAGACACCAAAACGACACCAAAAGAAGCCAAAACAGAACGGGGTTGAAGCCGTAGACAGGTGTTTCGCCATTCTTGTGACTCGTCAGTACGGCGCAAAAAAAAAAAACAAACAGAAAAGCTCTGCAGAAAATGACCCACTCACTCTGTTTTAGGGCCCTGACATCTAACTCCAACACTCACAGAACCACGCCACATCACGTGTTGAGAGAATACGACTTCATCCAATTCACTCAAGGGTTTTTAATAATGACACACGCCCGCAGTTTGCACGTGAAGATGTTGGACTTTGCTTCTTTTACGGTTCAAACGTGAAAAAATTAAACTTTCGCCGGCGAAAACTTGTTTACGGGATCATTTTGCTCAAAAAGATTTTAAGAAATCCGCTCCATTCCCAACATCTGCCATAAAATTATGCATCATTGAATGTTAAAATTAATAGGCTAACATCAATCAGTTGCAATAAAACTATTAAACTACCGAAATACTTTATATGTGGCCACTCGTCGCATATCATACCTCTCACTGAAACAATACCTTACTTATCCCATGCACGATCACGAAATTTTGCGTGACATCTTCTTTTGGCTCTCGACAGCTGAGGGCAAAAATATTGTCAAACTCTTGGCTAAAAGCAAAACCTGTCAATTCCAATTATTTTTGACAGATTTCCCTTCAAATTTCTGAAAAATTGCCCGGCTTCTTGGTAAGATAAAAATACCGTAAGCTTGAGATTTATACGCTTAAATTACCGAACAAATGTTAATTTCTTCGTTCCTGCACTGTTGGGAATTGTGTTTCTTTGTTGCAAGGTTTTTGAGATCGTAAAAGTGGGATAAAGTACCCTGCTAACAGAGCTTCCTTTCCGGCATGCTTTTTACCTTGAACGAGTCGTTCGCGTGACAGACATTCGCGTCGTTTGGCTTGTTTATGTTCGTACGTATTGCGTGCCTATTGCAACTTTGAAGCAAAACAAGCGATCTCGAAAACGCCCAAATAATACATTCCCTACGATTTTCTGTTTTGAAGTTTTATTAATTTCGCTCGTCATGTTACTTTATCTTTCGTAGCGAAAGGAAACCCTAAACTCTTTGGATTCGAAAACATCATAAAGAGAAGACTCAGAAAAAATTCTCACGTTCGAGAATCTTTAATTTGCGTCTAAAGCCCTCGTGATTTCGAAAAGACTCAAGTTGCCCTAGCCTGACCAAACAGATGCAAATTTTATAGCTCCACTTAGAATGCATTCTAAATCGCATATGAGCGAATATGAACGAAGGTTCGTTTGAATGCAAATGTACAAAAATAAGTAAAAAAAAATATTTCCGGAGAATACTTAAAATAAACTACTTAGAATAAAAATAAAATAATAAACATTCTATTTACAGAGGACACAGCTGCAGGTCAAATGCAGATGACAATGACATTTGTTGCATATTTCTCTTAAATATAGAGGGCGACTCTTGAAGCTTTTATCTTACCAGCTAAATTATTCACTCGGATTGGCGGCTAAAATGAGTGTTTCAATGTAAACAGTATCTAGGAGGAAACCGTCGGTGGAAGCCCCTGTTAACTGATTACTGTGGAATTGGAATCGATGGAAATTTTTGGTTATTGAAATAGCACCATCAGTCATCTGGTCGGTAGCTGTTACGTTGCACTGGTTCATTGTCGTTCTTACTTCACACCCAAAAAAGAGTGTATGCCTCGACACTCCTTATTGAAAAGATTTGATCTTCTGGTATGGTATTTTTGTCAGTTAACATATCTCTTATCTCTTGTCTCCTTGTATATAGAAGGCTAATACGAATCCATCAAGATTCATTGTTTCCTATCTTTTTATGGTGGGCAACCCGTCATAACGAGATCATCTAATCATAGGCCGTAGAGTTTTAGTGGAGGCCGCGCGGAACCCTTGATCGAGGTCTGAGACCACGAGGGTGTCCTTGATTCAAACTGGCGAGGTTCTAGTGATATCCATTAGTTCCAACTCTTTCTGCCCCTAAAGCCTTCACACAGCTTTTTCTTATCAATTTTATTTGGTGATGTAACATTGTCGTCTTTTCTTTTCTGTACAGTTGCCGTTTCGCTGGCCCTTTCTCTCAATATATTAACGCCAGCATCGTTTGAGTTGACACGAGACACTCTCCTACGGGGACCTGCAGCTTGGATTATAGGAATAGGCGCAGGAGGAGGATGCCGCTGCCTAACAATGTTCGCCGCCTTTTGGGCACTTGGATCTAGCTCATCATTTTTGGCACTGCGACCAGACGGATGTTCGGGGTCACAGAGTCTTGTGTTGGACAAAACTGGGACCCCGGTTGCAACAGATTGGCCTGAAAGAACAGTAGAAAAAGCCTTTGGAGGATGTTGGTATGTCGACTGCACTGTATCGGCCGTATTCTTACAATCTGATTTAATGGCTTCAGCTATGTAAGGAAGAGACCTTGGTGGATTAACTTGGGCAGTATTTGTAGCAGTCTCAGAAGATGACTTTTGTAAACCAGCCATCGCTATTCCTTCCCTATCTGAGCTTGAAAAGCTGCAAACGCCTGTAGCTTTGTTTGCGACCCTTTCAAGGGATGACCTCGAAAAACCAGAAGTTGTGATGTCTGCTTGCACAGTTTGCGTACGCGACTCTGATACACCAGCGGGCACAATGATTGCACCTTCTCTCTTCAATGGGCCCGCTGATGTCATCCATGTACTGGCACTAGCTTCAGTAGCTGATCTTGATGAGCCATTTAGGTCAGTGGTTTCGGAAGTTTCAGAAAGTGGGCTGCGTGAATGAGTCAGGGCGATCGTCTCACTAGTTTTAGAAGATGACGTCGGCGGTAATAATCTATCAGGGGAATTTGATGTAGTTGCTTCAGTTGTAGACCGTCCAGATTGAGCCCCTTCGAGCCGTTGGTGCTGTCCAAAATACCTACGGGCATAAAACCGAATGTTTTCTATGACAGAAGCCAACGCATAGTTTTGTGTTCCCATTTCTGTAGCCGCACTGTTTGAAGAAATGGTACTAGCAGAAATGGCATCACACGCTGTAGAACTTCTTCCAATTTCTGTGGAACCCAAATGAAACGAATACCGGTTGCAATCTACTTCACTTTCTTCAAAGGAAGAGGCAGCCTTTAAAACTGAGACCGAAGCTGTAGAATGAGGACTAATGGAAGGTTCATCAAATCTAGGTCTTTTGGTGCTTTCGTCTCTCTCCATTTGCTCTTCCTGGTGTTTGTATTCTTCACCACACTCCCTTAGGGCAGTTCCAAATATTTGCCTTTTTGTAGTTGGTGATTGTGTCCTGTGATGTGGTCTACCGATTATTCCGTCGGAATGATATCTCTTAAATTTCCTTGTACCGTAACTTTCCCCCTTTGACCTACTTTCCTTGCTTCTCTCATGATCATCGTCACTATATGCATTAGTAGCAGCACAAATTTCCTTGTTCTTCCAATGATCATATCCATGCCTTGAGTTACCCTCTATTTCATGATGACGACCTGCGTGGCTGGAGCTTCTTTTTGCGCTGTAATCTCTATTTCGCAAGTTACTACCTTTCTTGTATATTTCTTTCTGTGTTAAACTATAGTCCCTTCGATCATAACTACGGTAACTTGAGGTCCCACCTTCTTTGCCTCTTCGATGATCTTTGCGAGGTGAAGAACCTCGTTCTTCATGACGTTCTTTGTGCCTAGAAAACCCGCCTCCACCTCTGCCTTCCTCCTCATAGTGATCCCGGCGGCTTGAACGACTTTCTTTCTCATTGTCGTTTCTGTGGTGCGATCTGCCTTCATTGGCATCGTAATCCCTGTGCCAAGAGGATCGTCGCTTGCCAAATGCACGATCCCTGGAGCGTGAACGACGGGATCGATCTCTGGAACGCGAAGAACGAGAACGATCCTGATGGCGAGACACACGTTCATCCCCATCGTGTTCTTTGCAAAGAGTTGAAGTTACTGCTTGATCTTCTGACATGCTAACTCGATACGGAGGACGACGCGTTTCGGGAGTGTTAGTGTCACTCAGCCGTCTTGTCGAAGCAACATTCTTACGCTCTAATCGATGGTCTCTGAAAGGCGAGTGTCTATCATTCTTTGCAGTGATGGAACGGCGTACGGGTTGTGTATCCTCCAAGGACGACACAACGGTTATCAACATTTGTTTTTGATTCGATGAGGCTAGGCTTGCTGTTTGATCTTCTGACATGTTAATTCGATGCGAGGGACGACGTGTTTCAGGAACGTCAGTGTCATCCCACCGTAAACTCGAAGCTATTGTGTCCTCTCTGTCCTCTAATCGATGGTCTCTAACAGGAGAGCGTCTATCATTCCCAGGTGTTACAGTGATGGAACGTACGGTCTGCTCGCCCTCCGAAGACGCAATGGTTATCAGCAGGTGTCCTTCATTCTTTAAAGCTGGACTTGCTCTTTGATTTTCTGACATATTCTCTCGATGCAAGCGACGATTTGTATCAGTTACGTTGCGATTACTGCTCTGGCATCGCGGAACGATTTTGTTATGTAATCGAGGGTCTTTCGCCGGTGACCGTCTATCATTCCTTAAAGAGATAACGGACTGTACATCCTCCGAAGAAGCAACCCGATAGCAACAACTTCTTTCATGCGCGTCCTCAATCAACGCTCTCCATTCCTCGGAAACACCCTGTGAACAACAACACAATCTGCTAGTCATAATGAATTAAGAGGGGTCCTGACGTTGTTAATAAACAAAAATGGTGCATGAGGGCTCAGGCATATGAACTTTCTACTTCTTTCCTATCGACAGAGATGAAGAATTCTTTCACATCTCCAAGTATCCATGAGTCTTCAGCCCACTACATTAATGATTTAGCTGCAAAAATGTCGAAGATATTCCTAAAGTTTCACCCTTTCTATGTGAATGTTGCGAGGAAATAGCTCATTCTTTTTCAAAACTCTGCAAAAGATCCTCAGAAGAACTCCGAAAATATAACGTCAGGATATGTTCCTATTACAGACTAACATCTTTTAGAATTTACTTTTATGTACCTTTGCTTTTCACCGTGAAAAGAAACCGATGGTAGTTAGATTGAACTCGGGTCTTTCTCGGACAAATATTACTGCTACCGCCATGCATGTTGTTTTAAAAGATATTTTTATGACCCCACATCATTTAAATTCAATCGTACCATGCTGTGTTACTTAACGACAAACTACAATTTAAGTCACTTCTCCTCAAAAAATAAGCTGTTACCTCAAGTGTTTCCATGTGTCCAAAAAGGTACAAAGACTGTCGAGCCCTTGTGAGGGCGACATGCATTCGCCGTTTTTCAGCAACAAAGCTAATATTGAAAAACAAAAAGAGAAACCAAATAAGAACTCTTATTATATGGCTACAACAGTACGTGCGCTCTGATTGGCTGCTAAGCGGGCATTATTTTCTTGTAATGACCGAGCATTACCGGCTTGGTGTCCAAGGCATATACAATATGACAGCACGGCTAATCGTACTACGGAAAATTTAACTTTGCAAGACATCAACACAAGACTGAAAGAACCCAAAACAGAGCGGGGTTGTAGCCGTAGACAGCCGTGACAACTTTAAAGACCGTCTCGGCTACAACCCCCCTCTGTTTTGGGTTCTTTCGGTGTCGTTTTCATGCCTTGCAAAGTTAATTTTCATGCAGTACGATCAGCATTGCAGAATTTGCTATTTTTGTTGATCACGTCTTAATAGCTCCTACGTTAGGCGGCATATTCGTTTGCGGTCCTTCGCAGTCCTTTGTAGCTAATGTTCGTACAATTTTCTTTAACTCTATAGTGGACATTTATGTTATGGTCAATTGACAGCTGCCAACAAGGGTTTTCGCTGACTAGTGCCACCTGAGTGTATCGCGGGTTCAAGTGTACAACTTATTGAGGTGATGTGTTTTCTTTAAGTTATCCACTGACCAGTTATCGGTTTTAGTTGATCGCAGGCTCACGTTCAAAATTTCTTGTTGTCAACGAAACTGTACCTTGTAGTTTCTATCGCATCACCAGGTTAGTTTGGGTTCAGTGAACACGACTTATTAAAAAATGTAATCTACTTGTGGCAATTTCCCCCGTAGTTGTAGTCTACACCCACTGAACTAATGTGCGTGTGTTCCTTGAAAACTGGGAGTAAATATTTGACCTTCTTACTTAAGAAACAACCTACTATGGGTTTTATATCTAGCCTGACCTGGTGAAATAAGCTTGTCCCGTAAAAGACAAGAGATAACTTAACCACCTGTTATTTAGTTTCAGAAACTGATCTCTTACCCGATAGAGCCATGATAATTCTTTGTACGAACACAGCTCAAAATAATGACATCTTTCTCTCTCCCCTAAGAAAACAACAACATCGGCTTGAATAACAATACCTCAACTTCACAGAGAACTGAACCTTATTATACAAAACTAAATACCTGAAAACCATCCACTTTGTCCACTTCGATAACACTTGTAGCACCCCCTCTGTAACGAACAGAAAAACTATCTGATCAGCTCTACTACCGCGGTCAGTTAAAGGGCGTCTAAGTACGAGCGACACACTAGGAACATAAGAGAATAAGACTGAGATGACTTGGTAGAAGAAAGACTTGTAGCTTTAGTCGTAGTAGTAGCAGAAGCAGCAGCCAAAGTAGAAGCAGTTTAGCAGTAGCAGTAGCAACGGCAGCGGCGACGGAGACGGAGACGGCGTCGCTGGTGGTGGTGATAGAAGTACCGTCAATGATCTAATTGACGTCCCCTCTCGAAAAAAAGGCCTCCTGTCTAATGAACGACTCCCTCACGCTGTTAAGTTTGTGTTAGACACCCCTCTCGAATATAAAACGCCCCCTATCTAATAGACGCCCCCATGACAATTACCACAGTACTAGGAGATAGAAAACAGGAGTAAAACAATTCAATTCAATGTCAAATTCAAAGAAAGAATAGGCTAACGATCAAAGCACAATGACTCTGAATGAGGACTTTGACATCGAAGTTGAGATTTAAAAGAGCAATATGCCGATCTCTGGACGGCCTAGACGTATCAATGGATGGGCTGGAATTTTTGCTATTTATAAACTGTCCTGATATTTTCTCCGAAAGCATATTGGTTTTGTTGAGCGTGCTACGGTTATCAGAATAAACGCCTCGGTCTTTTTTAAACGCCTCAAATCTGTCAAACGCCCCCTCTTGGATCCGGCTAAAATTAAACGCTGCAGGCGTCTATTGTTTACCATGAATCGTCCAAACTAACTGTGTAGAAAAGTTTTCATCTTGGTCTAAACAAGGTCCAGGAAACTAACCTCATTAAAAGACGTTTCTGGATTTCGCTTCTCTGATTACGGTAAGGAGTGATTACTCCGATAGACTCTGCGTCCAGGACCTTGACTAAGTGACCACACAAATCAGCAATCATATCTGCCTCAACCGGATTCCACAATTCCCTTCAAAAACGAAAACATATATACTTCGTTTTTTCTTATTTTTAACTCATAACTAACGAACAAAAAATTGTAAAACCACAATGATTGACGTTTAAATGCCGATTTGGACGTCCGAAAAGGACATAGATACGGCTATAGAAACAGTCGTTGAGATAAACCCGATACACTCAAAATGGGAATTTAAAGCAAATACAATTCTAAAGACAAAATATCAACTTTATAATCATACCCTTTCTCCAGGCCTGTTTCTTCTCCAACATGGACGTCAAAAAGGGCGTAGTGTTTGTCAAGTGGAAATGCCCTCGTCTCCAATGAGCTGTAATATTAACGTAAGGTTCTATAAAAATTTTCTTTAGCCAAATCCTTCCTCAAAAAATTTTAACAACAAATACTAGAACAAGCTTGAAAAGTTCGCGATCAAACACAAAAAGAGTGGTAAGGTATCTTTAGTTACCTGTGGCTTTTCAGGCGTGAGTTATAGAAGTGCACAGAGGGAAAGCGAGCAATTTCTGGATGCATGCGGTATTGCTCCTCTAGCATAATTACCGTATTCTCCCAGTCTAATGAAGAACATGAGGAAATGAAGAATTGATAATGAAGAACTAATAAAACTAACTAATGAAGAATTTTCAGTATTTTAATAGCATTAACCAGCTGATGACGCCGGCATCGTCACTTACATGTTTCTATATTGGACAACAGAAACGTAAACACAGTAGACACTCTCTGAGACGACACTTTTCAGACCGGCCATAAAGAGATGTCCGTCTTTTAGAGAGTTAAGCCTTTCACTGCCAGAGTGCTTGGTGGAGTTTTGTAAGATGACGCTAACTTTTGAGTCTGTGGACGAAATCCTCTGATGTGACCGTTCAAATGAAAGCTCTCTGCCTGTACTGTCACATTCTGCTATTTGTTTTTCAAAATTTTACAAAATGAAATTTCCAAACTTGGTCGAAATTTACCTTTGGGTACATTTGGCAGTGAAAGGGTTAAATAAAGGGAGTAAAGAAAAGAAGGGACCAACTCTAGGTGTCCGTTTCATCGAGATGTTCGTCTTATAGAGGTGTCCGTTTATACATAGCTAAATAACAAGTACGTTTCTGACAGCTTCTCAACAAGCGTAATAAGAAATATTCGATAAACCGCAACTTGCGTTTAACAAATAATCCGGGATTGATTGATTTACTGCTAAAAACCTAGGTAAATTCGGGGGAGTACCCAACAACAATAGGTATTTAAATTGTTTTACCACTGAACTATGGGTGGCCAGTGGGGCGCTAGTAATGAGTGTCATGGATACTTGGTTTGCTTTGTAAGTCCCATCCTCGTTCCCAGGGTCCTCTCCTACTCGTCCCCTGAAGCGAGGGGAAAGGGCCCTGGGAAAGAGGTTGTGAAAGTCCTTGTCAGACACCTAGAATCTGGATTGAACTAACCTTGATCTCGGAAGTGTGCATCGAGTCGTTCAAACATGGAACGTCCAAATAGGTTTTCCTTCACTTTCTAAGATTATTCGTAAAAAAAGCAAATTATTAGAGGTAGAGCTGACTACGAAACGTAACTCAACGCGAGTTGATTTCACGCTAACTTTGCACTTTTACTTAAAGCTTAAGCCTCGGTCCACACGTATCCGGATATCTTCGAAAACAGAGATTATTTTCTCCGATTTAGCCTTCCGTTCACACGTAAACGGCGTTTTCTGGCACCAAAAGTGCAGATTTTCGAAAACGGTCCTCTGAGTGAAGTTTTATGAAAACCCTGGCTTTAAGGGACTTGTCAGAAATTAGCAGGGGGGGAGGGGGTGTGGGAATTTTAAATTTGGGTTCGGAAATGAGGTGACCCATCCCTGCAATGGGAGTCAAATTTGCTAACCCACCCCCTGACCTTGGCCTAAAATATCATGACCCTCCCCCTCTTGAATAAATGATAAAATCTAGTTCTTGCAATACACCAGGGTGAGTGTTATGAAAGCTCAAAATATATTTCTAATCTGTTTTTTCTGATGCCATATACATACATTTTAGATGACAGCATTAAGAGTCCGACTCTGATTCTGATAGCTGATCACTCGACTCTCCTATTTCTCCCAGGTTTTTTTTTACAAAATAAAGAACTTCTTTTTTCTTTTGTGGGTGAACCTGTACACGATCACAGACACATATTTGCATGACCCTCCCCATCTTAACGGCCCATTTTTCATAACCCCTCCCTTTCCTGCAGTCTCAAAAAGTTGTGACCCCCCCTCTGTTTCCACCCCCCTCCCTCCCCCGCTAATTTCTGGCAAGTCCCTTACCATTTTCGGACGTAAATGGAGGCTTCGAATACTAGGATGTCATACATCATACAGCGCATGCCTTGAAAGGGATGCTAGCGTATTTCTAAGGTTTTAACCTTTTCGTCTGGAAGGACGATACGCTATGTGTGGTCGGGTCTTTCTTTTTCAAAAACGAAAGAAAAACATCTCCGTTTTCAAAAATATCCAGATACGTGTAATCGAGGCCTAAAAGTACTTTCCCGTACCGTTGACAGTACTGTGGGCGGCAACTGTGTAGGATCTCCGACCAGCACTAGTTTAGATGCCATATATTGAAGAGGGATGAGCAAATCCAGTTCAGTAGTATGACACGCCTGACAATGAGATATTTACAACAAAGTCATTTTAAAGAAATTATTACCAGAACTTGCCTCGATGTTCGCCGCTCTCTAGGTCAACTCCGAGAAGAGACGCGTCCAGCCGTCTGTTCTAGGGAGGAGCACGTGTTCATATTTCCCGAACAGCGCCTAGTATTCGAGCCTACGCCAGAATCCGTTAGGTAAGGATACCCCACGACGTAAGGAAGGGGAGCTTTATGTTGTTGCGGTGTTCATTGTATCGATGCAATGAGGGATGTGAATGTCCTACAGTAATTCACAACCGCGGAGTGAAAGATTAGACACGTCATTTCTTGCACGCGTTTGCGAAAGGTTACCAAGGTTACAAATCCAATTTCGGATTTCGCGTCCCCTTCCAACCGCGAAATCCGGCAAATCTAGGATCAAAAATCCGTTTTGGGATTCGCTGAAAGGAACACACCCACAGCCAACGCGCACTGGTGGAATAAATGTTAAACAATAGTCCATTTTCGAGTTCGCTGAATTAAAAAGTGAAGACGCATTTTTTACAGCCTTAGCCTCCATCTGGAGTAATATATTCACAAATTCCAACGAGAAAAAGACCTGTTTATTACTCTGTCTATTGTGTATATTCAAATTTCAAACACTTACTTGCCAGAATTTCTGAATATTTTACTTTACGTCGAGGCTAACCCTGTACGAATGTGTCGTTAATATTTGTATTCAGCGGCAATTTTTAATTCGAAACTGGAATATTGGTTCAGCGGTCTTACCTCGTCAACAATGACACAACTGAAAGGGCAGATACGCCTACAAACCAAGAGAAAAAAAATCAGTGAACACAAATAACAATGATTCCTTAACACAAGCAAGACACGAAACTAACCTTCTGTCCGACTGCAAGTCATTCTTCAAGCTTTCACTCCCTGCCCCACTGAGCGTGGTACATATGATGTCTGCAGAATCCAAAATTTCCCTTCTGATTCTTGTTTGCTTGGCGTTCTCCTCTCGCAACTTCTCTCTGAGTGCCTCTTTTTCAATTTGCAAATTCTTGTGCTAAGGGGCACAAATTAATTATTTTTGCTCGATCAAAACTTTAGAGTGGTAATCAACTGACTAACCAAAAGTGTTCAGTGGTGCTTACATTACTTTTACTGAAAAATGACAAATTTTATTATTTAGCAGTGCATTAGTTCAACTTTATCGGTGTACCAAGTCTTAAAAGTTACATGTTCACCAACTAGGAAAAATAGAATACCTTGTCACGATAATAATCGTGGGAAGAATTCTTGGCCAGTCGTCCTGCTGTCGCCGAAACAGGTTCGTTATCCAGCACCTGCTTTGTCAGGCAGTCCAATCCAAACTTGAGGACTGATGGTAGGATCTCGTGCTTACGGCCAACTCGTACCAGAAACAAATCGCCGCAATTGTTTGAGAGTGCTTATTAAGGGAAAAAAGATATGAAAATCATTAAATATTAAGTATACCTCAAATCGCTTCCCTTGCGTGTCAAACGGATCTGAGGATCAGACTTTATTAAACTGGGGTGACAAGCCCATTTTAAGATAGAGCAACGAAAATATCATTGAGCATTATGTGTCTTGAAGGAAAACAGACATCATTTCGGTTGAATTCCTTTGGACCGAAAGGGTCGTGAATGGGGACACTGCATGTCATTCGGTCGCACACACTTACCCTTTGTATTGATGATGGATCGGATGACGCAAGCTGTCGCCTGTTTGCACCAACTTAAAGACGTTAATCGGCGGGAGGCCCAGGTCCGCCAGTGACCAGTATCAACAATTTCCGCATGCGTTGTAGACAAGTGCACAAGTAATTATATCGACAGATGTGGACGCAAGATTCCGAATTTTGCTCGAAACTTTATCCTGAGATGAATTTATGAAAGTAGATATGATCGTCGCAGGTAAATAGACAACCTAAGCGGTTTTATTAATTAAACGTTTGGCACTGCCAAGCGGCCGTTGAAAATTAAACGTGGCTCTGTTTACTAATGTTGTGAAGTATTTTATAGGTTGTTTTAGTTTACTTCATGTTTGTCATTGAAGTTTCACTCGTGCCTCGATGTCTCGTTATGATTAGGTTTGTAGATCACGGTTAATCCGTATTGGTAAAGATCGCCAAGATGTAAACCAGATTCCTGGTACCTCTTTGCTAAATGAGGGAGTTGATCGGACAACCCCAAATATTTTGGTGGAGAACCCGGGCAACGATCCTGGTAAATCTCGCAAGAACGCCAAATATGTGGGGGTGTTCGAGCAACTGGGTCGTTTAGCGAAGAGGTACCAGGAACCTGGTTTAAATTTGCCGTTCTATATCCTTTACAGTAGTTCATATGTTTTCTTCTACAGCATCAGCTCAACTACTGCGGCTCAACTACTAGCTGTGTCAAATATTGGCCAATTAAACTACTTAAGTTGCTGGTACGTTCACAATTGCTGACCATGAGAGATACGAACGCACTTTTAAAGGTATTTCCTGTGGATAACCAAAGTGGAATAAACAAACTTATAAGGTTAATAACGTCAACTACATGAAAACCAATGTAAGCTTGAATGCTAAACGAACGAGGTAGATAACAATGAAGGGTAGCTATAATCTCAAAACGTGTCCATTTCAAGGACTGACACTTACGTTGAAAACCTCCATAAAACGTTAATGGAATTAAAAAACCTGTCGATACAAATACAGATTAATCTTGATCTAGAAACCTAATCATACCGAGAATCTAGGCACGAGTGAAACTTCAAGTACAAATATGAAATAAACTGAAAACAACCTACAAAATACTTGACAACACTTTAAACTAACCTTTCTTAAACTGACCTTGCCTGACACCTCTTCTATTTTCATTGTTTAGATGAATTCTTGCCGCTTCGATTTGGCCAATTAATGCATCTATGGCAACGTTAGACGGTGCACACAACAAAATTCGCACTTTGCTTGCTTGATGTCCGACAAACGGACCCGAGGCTGTAGGTTGGTGATTTTCCTGTGGCCGCTATTGATTAATTTAAGAAAAATGATAGTTGTATTTAACTATTTACTCGGACAATTTTTTTCTGCTGGATAAAAATGAACATGTTGCAATCACTAATGTGTCAAGTTCATCGGTAAATTGAAAGGTAAAAAGCATAGCCACCTTTTTACTAGAAGTAACACACCTTCATTTGTCACGTTCAGTACCTGTTATCAACTATCCACAGCCTTGATCTTTAGTTGGTGATCAGATACTATGATATTTTTCTACCACAAGTAGCCTACTCAAACACTTTCAGGGCCTCTTCACACTACCCCGGTCAACCAGACTCGATTGTCAAGTATCGCCTCGTTGCTATTTCACTTATAAAAGAAATTTCAAGGTGTTCACAGGAGAAACCGGGCCAGCCGGTTGGCTAACCTGATCAATCGATCAGGTTCATATAAAGAGGTAGCCTGATCAGAAAACGGAAGACATTTGTAAGGGCCCAAATCTGGTTAGTGCTTCTGACTGGTTTAAAATTTGCTTCATCCAATCAAAAGCCCTACACAGATCTGGGTAGTAATACGTCATAAATTATGCGGTCGTTCCTCAGACGTCATTCCGCCAGGAAACCAGTGGTGGCGTCGCCATATGTCAGCTGTTTTGTCAGACTAATGAAGAGGATCTCGGACTTACATTTAAGATCTCCTTGATAATGCCAACAATGGTGTGCGATTTGCCAGTCCCTGGAGGACCCTGTAACATGCAAATCCGCGGAATCGGGAATGCCAAGTGCACAGCATTTGATGCAATGGAGATGGCCTTTGCCTGGAATTCATTGTACTCCTAAAAATTAAATCGCGGGCAACACAAAGATTACTTTGGCTGCAATATCTTACATATCCATCTTAGAGAAAACTGTATACGTAATTTCATAAAAAAATGTTTTGTTACATGCAAAGTCTCTTGTAGTCACACTTCAGCTAACGGCTATGGCATAAACAGCGTGGAGCTGGACTAACTGGACTAACAGTAAAGAAACCTGGCCTCATCCTTGGGGCTTGACTACTTTACCCTGGAGTTGTAGGAATAGAATTTGTGAACTGAACAAAATCATTTGGTGTAACAATGATAGGAATAAAACCTCATCAGCGGTAGTTTAGGACAGAACTATTTTAAAATTTTGTCTTTCACTATTACGACATGAAATTCGACATCAGTTGCTTTTCAAACGAAAACTCAAAAGTTATAAATACAGCAGTAACGTAATGCTTATAGTACCTCGGATTCGGGCGCCGGGTATTGATGATGACTCGTACAAAAATATTCTGCTTTGCGCGGTTTCAGGATGTCACGAGCTAAGGGGCTCTTGCTAAGATACATCATACCACGCCACGATCGTAGTTGTGTCAATAACGAAGCCACAAATTTGACCTCCAGGTAGCTTCCTCGCTTTGGTCGAAATGTTGAAGCAGTTCTGATGTTCAAGGTGAGCCTGAACATACCACAAACATCTGAAGTTGACAAATGAAACAGACAATTAAATGAAAGAAGATCATACCAGGTATAGACGCAACTATTGCAGTTGCGAATGCGTAAAAAGTGAAAAAGTGCAGGATTGTACGGGAGTCGGACCCTTGACCAGTGTGATACCGGTGCAGCGCTCTGCAAATTGAGCTAACAAAGGGAGCAGGTCATTGAGTTGGTTTTTTATAAACCCATGAAAGGATGACTGAGGAAATAATGAATATCTTGCATCTATAACTAACCCGCTGTTCGTAAGAAAGATTTTCACTGATATATTCATTGTTTCATCGAAACAGATGACGTCCAAAAAAATATATGGAGAAAACACGTCTGGCGTTTCCTTAGAGACATACGAGAAACGTGGTTCCTGATTTCCATTTAACAGATACGCAGTAGATTCCTGGACATCAGTAAACTGTCTAACTTTGTGTAGACTGTTCACAGTCCCCTATCTTTCCGTAAAGTAAACTTTGGTAAAAAGGCATTGTTGTGCTTCAACAGTATTCGTCCTTGACAGGTTTGCTAATCTTTCAAGTCCACCAATAGACCCAATCCTAATTGCAATCCAGGAAGCACACGCAATGTAACGAGGTGGACGCTGGGGTGGAAAGTTTCGTACAGAACACCATCTTTTATCAACCCAAGCCTTCGTTCTCTGACGCGCAGAAAAGGTCTCTCAATGCACTTATGTACTGCTTACCAGCTTTTTTGACGTCAACTGTCTCCACCATACCAAAGACTCCAGGACTTAAACAGAACTCACCTAAGACAACAACAAAGTGCTCTGGTCCAGCAAAAAATAAAAAAGCCCGGTCGTCGTTAGTAAACCGTAACTGTGTTGTGCCGAAGGAAAAATATCCCACAGCAGAGCTCCTAAAACAGTGGCTACCTCAAGTAGAATTCCAAGCTCACTTTTTATACGCTAGCCCTTGGCTAACGTTAACCCACGAATCAAGATGTTTAGGGATGTGTGACCTATACCATACATCACATGCCCCATTGCCAGCTGTTATTACTTGGGGAATAATAAGGGAAATTAAAATATCGAGCTCTAATCTGGAGTTGTCTTTTAATTTCTTTCAAGTCTGAGAAAACATCCCTTTGTTCACTCTTTCAATCTATAAAACGTACTATAAGCTTGCTTTCTAAAACGTCACGTAATTTGCAATTTGACTGCTGCCTTTTCCCTTCTGCCTAGCGTTTTATACGTCATGCCGGCATAATTTCAAGCGTTGTAAGAGAGGCCCATAGTATACTGACCCGGCAAAGCAGTTAAGGATATCAGCTTACAGCTGCACGGTCTGGGGCATGAGCACTACTGTACTTAGGTCTTCACCGCGATCAGGCGACAGAAATTTGGGAAAGCTAAGCAAAGTACTTCAAAACCAAGGTTGTTACTGACTTTTACTGTTCAAATTTTAATATTTTGCCAATACCCCGTTGATTTAATTTTTGAAACTTTTTGAAGTTGTGCTAACAACGTTTGTCCCAGTACTGTCGACACGATGTCACTCGGGCGCGAAGAGATTTAACGAAAAGGTGCTTATTAATTTAGGGAAAATCCAAAAATAGTAACAAACTAATTATTTTACACATCCTTGTTGTTCATGTTTCCACTTTATGGTAAATGAAATCCCACTAAATAATTGAAAACAAGAATCGCCTCGGACGTTTGACCGCGATGGAGGTTACCTGCGTCAGAGTAATTTTACTTTCGCACTAACGGAGCTGGAGCGATGGAGGACAACACCGAGGCATTGCCTACGTTTCAACATAACACGCGTAAGCTAAACATAAATCACAAGTATTGCTTTAAATCGAGAATAAGCGTAAGAATGCAAATTTCCAACCCCTACATCCTTTACCTGTTCGTCCACTTTCCATTACTTTCACAACCACCAAATCTCTCTGTATCGGGAACAACGCTTTTCTTTCTCGCTGGTCGGTTAGGAAACCACTACATGGAATAATGCTGTTAGACGTGCTTCCGTCTAAAACCTCCATGACCACTCGCTTCTTATCCACCTTTTTGTCTCTCCAACGGTTAGAAATCTAAAACAAAAGACAATGCAGCCTTACAGCGTAAGTCTCGGATTCCCTACTTACAGTCAAGTAAGCTACTATTATCCGTTACCACTAAAGAGGACGTCAGATCTCTTGCACTTGTTTAAGCTAGCAAGCCTAGAAGCGTTGTTTGTATCTGTGTCCGGTTTTGTTAATTGGTGCTCATCATTTATAAAGCGACAATTTCAGCTTACCAGTTTTGAAAAATGGACTGTAAAATTCACATGAGTTCAACGCACTAACTTTATGCATGGGTTGGTATACTATACTCAACACGCTAATCATGAAGCATGTCCTGCCTAAAAAGTCTCTTTCATGAAGTGATGTTTAGATGCAAAATGTCCAATAGCTTACACTTGTCAACCGACAACTGAATATGGCAATTTTATGAAAAGGCAGGTTAGTACTAGTGACAACTATGTTTCCGTACAAAACGATAACTTCAACTCAACAGTGTGAAAGCAAACCTACCTTCTCCCAAATTTCCAAGAAAAACAAAGGTTTGAAAGTGTCATAATACTGATCAATGGAATCAAAACACGTTCTGACTGGCCCAGAAACAGAGGGCAGTTCTCGGGGTGGGCCGTGAGCTCTTCCATTTCGTTCTGGGTAAACAAGATCCGCAACATTCAATCGAAGAATCGTACGGAAAAACTCTTCTTCTCTAAGGCCTTTTCGTGGCGTTGTGATAGCTGTTGCAGGTGCCTGCTGAGCGGAAATGAAAGTGTCTTTAATTGGATTTTTGTCATCAGTAAATGATGCATGTTTCACGTGTTTTCCAGACAGATGAGTTTCACCGGGAGCTTCTTCATGGAACTGATTAACACATAATCTGCTTACAGATTCAGCTTGAACGTCCGTATCGCGAGGAATAGCGTTGATCTCTTCCTCGATGTCGCTTTGAGTGCTGTATATGTCTTCAAGATCTTCTTCTAAGCTTGAAAGAGCATCGCCGTGTAGATTCAGAATCAAATTGCTGTATCCTTTGTAATTGTCGTCTTTGAATGACGGATCCCTTCCAATCTGCTCGCCTCCTTGTACCATCTGACACGCATTTGCGGTGGCGTCAACATTGATCGGCAAATCCTGCGGTAAATCAACAAATCCTGTTGCACCGACCTCACGACCTGACTGCCCACTATTGACATCATCGCCCACTTTAGCTGCGATATCTTTTATTTCAGGATATAAAACAGTGTCGAATTCATTTTCCGCCGTTTCCACCTTTGCTTTATGAAAAAAAGCGTCAAAAGGCAAAGCCGAATTTGCCACTGCGCTTTTCAGGGTAGAGGTGCAAGGCCTCTCATCTGAGCCAAACATCCCATTCGAGAACTCTTCTTTGATGGAAACATAATCAAGAGTTGGTCCATCATGATTTCCAGAGCTTACATTTAATTCACACTCTATTGAAGGGGAGTCGGGTTTATCCATCATTTCAAGTAAACTTTCCTCATCAAATTCATCAGCGTTTTTATTACTTGAATTTGCCACTGTGCTTTTCAGGGTAGAGGTGAAAGGCTTCTCATCTGAGCCATACATCCCATTCGAGAACTCTTCTTTGATGGAAACATAATCAAGAGTTGGCCCATCATGATTTCCAGAGCGTACATTTAATTCACACGCTATTGAAAGAGAGTCGGGTTTACCCATCATTTCAAGTAAACTTTCCTCATCAAATTCATCAGCGTTTTTACTACTTGAGCAAGCATCTCCAATATCAGTTTGTAGTTCTTGTAAGACTGACTTTTGCCGTTCAGGCATTTTGCTGTTCTCTTCATTCGACAAATCTACGATTACTGGTTGTTCTGAAGTAGTCCCTGGTGGTGAGAACAACATATGTAATCGTTTTATATGAACTCTTTTACATTTAATCAAAAGTTGGGCAAATTTAGGCTGGAATCACACGTCAACCTTTCTCACGTATGTAACCTAATGCTAGTGAGCAAAATGTATTCCAGTTCATTAGCATTAGGTTCACCATATGTGAAATTTGACAGTTAACTTAGGCCTTAAGTGCAATTGCAAATCATGTGTCTGGAAAGTTAACAACTGAAACCTTGGCTTATTTTACTACAAATAGAAGGCACATTACGATACTGGCTTAGTTGCCATTCTATCAGATTCCAAAAGCAGCTTACCGCTTTCCAGCTTAAACATCCTTTTGGGTTTATTTTCCCAGTTTTCGTCTTTGCATTCATCTGTACTTTCATCGTCACCTTCAGCAACCATTGCTTTGCTAATTCTGGGAATGTTTACCAAGTTGCCCTCTTCCGTAGCGCTTTCTTTCATTTGCAAAGCCTTTTTTGACCTATAACAGAGAATACAAAACCTACCTATTCATTTCAGTCAAACGTTCACCTGCCACTAAATTTTATTTCCTAAAGTTAGACTTCGAACTGGGCTATCAGCAAAAGGCTGAGAGCGGCGAGGGGCGCGGTGAGAGGCTATCATCAAAAACCTTGAACCACACCTCAGCCTAACACATTCCTTGAAACTAGGCCACTACTATCAGGTAAATACCATGCGATATGCGTCCTTCGTGCTACTGGGAAGAGCTAGTTGATCAACCTTTTAATATTGTTTGTACTAACCGGTAATGCGCAAATGAAGCTAAATGACAAGTGTTCATTTTACCGTTTAATTGGAACTGAGTGCTCTTTTTCACTGCTGTCATCTTCAGAACTTGATACTCGACTACGCTTTCTCGAGGATTGAAGAGCAAGATCGGTGTTTTCTTGTTGGAATTCACTGTCCAGATCGTTTGTTTGGTAAAATTTCATTTCCCTCAGAGGCGCGGTAACCTCTGGAGTCTGTAGTTGCTGATTCTACCAACAAAATGACAATCATAAAAGCGGAAAGAACATACACGGTCAAAAAATTGGGAAAAAAAAAACAGAAAGACTGTTTGGCAAATTGAAAATGATATTTAAACCATTTAATGTGTCGTATAGGTTTGTTGTTTTGGAAAGAGATAATTTGGTACAAGTTTTCCTTTGTCATGATTTCTCTGGTAAATCACAAGGCCTTTGGGGGGACCTACGAGGGGATAACAACCTTTTACTGTAAAGAATTGGCTATTGTTTTAGAGTCAGAAAACAACAGCCACAACTGTAAACTACACCTGTAAGAATTTTGATCAAATTCAGCCCGGGAAACTTAGTCACAGTGAGCTTTACAATTGTACAATAATGAAATCACGTTGTTTCTAGCTAACACTGAGCTACCATACGTCACTTGGATGAAAAAATGAGGGAAAAATACAAGGTGATCCAATTTCCGTTTCCTTTGGAAATCGGTTTTTGTTACTACTAGTCAGAGAGCCTAGAGGCCCCACAGAGCAACAAGAGGACGCCAAAGGTAAAATAATAACTACCTCAAAAGTCTGAACCAGAAGTGAGATGATTTGCTGTTCATTTTCTGGAGACAGATTTGCTGGTCCAGGGAAATCGACTTTTAAAATCTGCTGAAGCAGTCTTTGGGGCAGATCCACAAGCTAGAAAAAGACGAGTTCAATGATGTCACTTTTTAAAGTTCTCATTTACTGAGGAATTGTTTAGGGTAGGTTTGATTCGCATAATAAAATTATAATGTACCAAAGTCGAAGTTAATATTGAAAACATTTACAAACTAGTCAGGATGCTAATAGATTCAAATCTCTGATAATGTTAAGACATGTCTACAGGGAAGGAAGAGGGACTCTCCTAGATGGGTCAGTAGAATCTTGCTTTAAAGAAGAAGAGACTTTACGACAGCGTATCTTGATGCAAGCCATTTAACATTTTGGCACGAATTTACATGGCAAAAAGAAGTTGCAATATCTTTACGGTGTTAAAAAAGTTAGGAACAATTCGTTTTACCCTGTTATCTAATGATCCACAAACTGCTACATCCACCAGATCACTGGCCCAGATACGAACGGTAGGGAGCAGGAGTGAAGACCGCTTGGTCAGCAAGTGATCAATAATGTTCAATAAGGAAGATAAAACCCTTTGTTTGAATGTGTTTTGAAGAGAACAGGTAGCTGAAATGAAATGGACTAGACTTTACTCTTCAGGACAAATACTGTGTCAATATATTACGTAAATCATGTTCGAATAAAAGCTTTTAAAATAAATCCATCTCTTTTGTCGACCAAGCTTCCCTCAAGGATCTTTTGTGGTAAAGACGGCATACTAGAGTTAGTAGAGACCATTGGTTGTCTAGCTATTTTTCTCTTTCAGGTTTCCGATGACATCGACAATTGCCACTATTATACTAAAGAGGACTTCATACTAGATGGACGTTACAAGATCAAACTCTTGCGCATGCCCACGTTCACCCACGACGGATCCAGCGTTCCAGTTAATTCTTTCAAGCGGGGGATCATGTAGACCATCTGAGGGGTCACCAAGACCACGTGCTAATTTTTTTCGTTATATTTAACTTAAGACTTATATGTCATCTGTCGGGTAAGGAAGCCTTCTTTCTCGGGTCATTGACCCGAGACCCGTCTTTTATCTGGAAGACTTCGGATCATGCGTCCATAGCACAAAAAACGGCCAACACATTGTTTTTTGACCCTTGTGGAAATGGGCATCTCTGGGCAATATTTGGAGGCTTTTTTCGCCTTTTTTTCCCACTTAATATCTCACTACCACAAGAAAAATGTCGCACATCTAGGCATGCAATTGTCCCATCCAGAATTTGTTATAAAAGGCAAATTAAAGTCGGAACAAGTAAGACAGGAATTTAAGATTTTGCAGGAGAGAGATAAACGCGATAAGGGCGCTTAGAAAATGTTACGTACTACATTTAAAATGAGAGGGTGATGTATTGGGGATTCGATCTCTCCGCTCATTCTCTTTTGGTTTCCTTTCGCCAAATTCTTTGGAAAGCCCGTATAACTTTCATAAAGGGGAGATGACCTGTGCACTACGACTCCATGTTAGCACGCTTCCCATGAAATTGCAAGGAGGATGGTCTAGTCCAAATGGTGTTTATATGTAATTACTATAAAAAAATAAAATCCATGCGACATAACGTAAAGAAATTATCAATTAAAGAAATTATCGAAGATGCCTCTAACCTGCCATATTATGAAGATATCTGATAACCTCAGATATGTTATCTCCACCAGTATCAAAGTCAAGAAGGGACTGAACAAAAGGATACAGCCACGCTAACGCTGTGTTACGAAAACGGCCATTGGAAAGGTGGGAAGAAGACACCCCCTCAGTTCTCATGAAATCTCTGCTCGATATCTCTTGTACGTCGTCTTTCCTGCAGAGTAGTTCATTCTCATCCTGCCATAGTTGGATATACTTGGTGAAGACGCAATGTGTTGTTATGAAGTTAAACAGGACATCGGGTTTGAAATCAAGAGATGATAATTGCCAAATTCTGTTTTCTAGCCTTTCAAGCAAAACCACGAAACACTGCAACATTGGCCAGAAAGCACCCTCCTCTACAAATAGAGAATATGCTAAGTTTGTAAGTGTTATATATATATATATATATGATATATTTTCAATAATTCGATTACATTACTATAAATACATATCTCGCAAACCCTTGCACTTCTTACAAACAGGCATAACCGGCGACCTAAGCAAAGTCGTCAGTGAGACGCACTGACAAATGTCCTTTTACCTCGATTTTTGCCCTTATTTTGAAACTTCTGGTCTAGTTGCTTCAATATTCTCTTTAAAATACTTTTGCCGTCGAAATCATCGCCAAAAGAATTTCCTGATCGCCAATACGGCTCCAAAAACAGTCAAATCAACGGACCAAGTTTGTTGGTGCTTGATGACGTCATTGCGGACACCAATATATAAATGATATGTAGGGCCTTCCGAGTTGGTGAATGATGATAATAGCCTAATAAAGCAATTAACGTAAACAAATCGAAGTAGATAAGATTACCTCTTATTTCAGTTCCCATTAACGACAACACTGTTCCCAGGAACGTTGCATGCTCAATAGAATCAGTGAAGCGTGTCCTCACCGTTGAGACATCCATCTGCCGCAGCAAGACAAATAAACCCAGCCAATACTCTCTTCTGGTAAGCGATATGAATAGATGAGGAGGTAAAAAATCGAGAGGTAATTCAGCATCTGTGTTCTCTGGTGATAATGCGTCTATGTTTTCAAACAAGTTGAACTGAACAACATTTATCATCCACCCAATAACGTTAGTCAGGAGATCATAATCATCCGGACTGATAAGACCCAAGTCTCTCACACATCTAACTGCCCAAGCACGAACCTGGAAATAAATGTAAAATATTGATCATGAGATGACCATTGAAGTTTTGGATAGGAGATAATTGGGGAATTAGGGACGTATATGACTCAAGTAAGTGTAGATGGTTTTAGCTTTGTCTGAGACACTTTTTGTTAACTTTATTTTATCGAACAATGTAAAAGAAAACGAAGATCTCTTGATTTGCTCCAACCTTTATATCAGGGTGAACCAGCAATAGATATGCACCCGGTAACTTTTCTTCCAGCCTCAGTGGAGAGCCGCACTTGTTAAGAGTGATAATTCCCTTGATAAACAGGTCAGCCAGACACGCACGATGTAGAAGATATGGGTAGCGCAAGAGCTCCATAAGGTGAACTTGCAACCTCTTGACAGCATCCTTTGCAAAAAAATATCATAAAGTTACGTCACGAGAAGGCCTGAGAATAGGAAAACAGCAAACCACGAAGCGTAGGAATACTATGTACCAGAAAAAAAATTGTCGTCTATAGCACCTCCAGGCACTGATTTCTCAGTTTGACGTCAGCAAAACTAACGCGCTCTCACCGATCGATGTTCTTCTGTTCCAACCTGTTAGTCTCTTAGCAAAGGGGGCTTTTATTTCTAGTTACGAGTGCTAACAAGATGGTAATAGGTTAAAAACAAACAAACAAACCTGTAATGACGGATCAAACAACTTTTTATCGACCGCATTTTCTAAGGCTTGTGTTATTGCTTGAGTGAGCCGGTCAATATCCAACTTCTGGAAGTTCTAAAGCGAAATATTAAGTTGAGTACGGCAACACAATACGTAGCTTTTGTGATCGCGCCATTGCTGCTACTGCGCACTGTATACAACTAAAACAGTCTTTCATCATGAATTCACTGGGGCATGCAAGTTAGACTTACGTCAAACAACAACAATAACAAGAATAGACAGCAACATTCCAGATAAATCTTCTGCGGGTAACCAGGCAATAATTCAGTTTAGTAAATGGCTGAATCCAAGAGCGGGCAAGACGAAGCGAATCCCGTGTTCTGATTTGCCACCGGAGTGGGTAAGATTGCCCCGCTCGGGATTTCCCGCGTTGTTCCCGCAAGGAAAAGTTCTCGCCCGAATCCTTTATGTGATTGGCTTATCATGTGCGCTACAACATTGTGTGAGCATAATCAATGCAACATGCGCAATTTAAGTCAATAACTCAGTCTGCCAGTTTTTCCCAAAAGTAAAGCTCCAAGCCATTTACCAATCACAATAAGGGATTTTTAACTCCAGACAATTGATGTACCTTAATTCAGCAGACAAAACACTACTTACTTTTTTGAGTTCTGACTTCTGCTCTATCAATTCCTCCGCGAACCTGTGATATTCTTGAACACAGTTAAAACAGTAGCAAAGATCCAGCAACACTTCATGCCATTCACAAAGAGGTTTATTTACATAGTCTGGTAGCAATTTTCTCATGAAACGAGGCCGTGAACACCATTTGCAGTCCTGGCTCATTTCCGGCGAACTTTCCTTAAACAATGAATAACCAAGAACAATAAAATGAAAGCAAAGCGTTTCCCTGAAATGTTACCACTTGGGATTATCATGTTTGAATCTTCGCGCAAAACCGACATGTGATGAATAATGACAGACTAGAAAGTCGCGAAAATTTCATAAAATAAGAGGAAGGTAAATGCTTTGTTTCTAGTGAAATACACTTAGCTGATGTACTTAGTATACAGCCGCTTCGCTCAAATAATCCGAAACAAATAAATACAAATGCAACACACCAAAACACCACACCAAAACCCCAACTGGCAGGAGTCACAAGCATGACCGAGAATTTGAATTCTGAAAGACCGAGAAACAAATTCAGCTAAAGGTTATAGCAAAAATCAATCCTAGACCGCTAAACTTGCTACTCCGACGGGTCTTCTTAAAATAAGGTCCAGCCCTGATTAACAATTAGTGGACGAGGTTGAGCAAAATATCGTGATTTGTCAATGTCTCCCAGATCAATTATTTGATTAATTGATCTGCGAGACACTGACAAATCACGATATTTTGCGATGATCGAGTTCAATAATTATTTTATCATGCGATCACAGAGTTTGTTTTTAATGAATATCTTCGGGAAGCGAAGTGATCTGCCATTGCCACGCAAGAGTGATCGCAAGAAGGCGTGGTTTACGTATGAACAGAATATTATTTCCAGCCAAACACAGTTGGACGACATTGCAAATGAGCCGACCATTATTTGTGGGCAGTTATTTGCAGGTCACGTGGTGGGCTCTCAGCCAATGAAAAGGAAGAAAAATTTGCCTCGAACGATAATCATTATTAGGGGTGGCGAATCATCATCACTGTCTTTCGCACCAACTGGCGCATAGCGGGACAGACACAAGATCTTCCCAATGGTCTATAGTTCTTGTTTCCATGACAGTGACTTTTTAAAGGCCCATTGCCAACCTAAACGCATTGCGCGGCGCTAACACAAATCCAGCGAATTTCAGGTTACTCGAAATTAATGATAGTTGTAAAAGGCTTTTCCAAAGACTTGGTATCCGTCCGAACGGCTAGGGCTGTCCGTTCGAAAAAGAAATGTCATCCCTTCGAATGTCTCAGGCTATACGTTCGAGAAAAATTGTCATCCTTTCGAACGCGTCGGGCTGTTCGTTCGAAAAAAATCGTCATCCGTTCGAACGGCTCGGGCTATCCGTTCAAAACAATTGTCAGCCGCGCTACTGTTCCAAACCACTTCTTTCACCCGAGCCGTTTGCGACGAACCTGTCAAAAAATGTGAGCTTATTATAAATAATTCTTCTAAGCGTTGTTTGCCTTCACCTCATGAATTTTCATGGTACATTTTCTGCTGAGTAGCCTTCTTTGCTTTCATAACATTGGATTATCGTTACAAGTTTTATTCAAGACTAAGGTATAATATTCAACAAGTTTCCCGAACAAGTTAAGCTTATGTTTTGACCTTTTGGTATGCAAATATCAAACGCTTTTGGTAGCCGTGAGAATACACTCATTGAACTTTGCCTGTTCAAAATACCATCATCTTCCTTCACCATTTCCGGGAAAACAATTAAAAGCTATTGCCACGGCACAGATCTGATTGAAAAATAAAAACGGTTCCTTGCACCTTCACGGCGGCTTTCATGTCATAAACTTGAATGCTCGTGTATATTTTGTCACATTATCTCGGCATCTCACGGAGTCGTACACGTTCCTTTCAGGTAAACCTGAAAGAGACTCATCCACTTCCATGAGAAATAATACTTATTTACTGACTTTGCGGGCGAATTGTGCAACCATTTCTCAGATGAGGAAAGACACAACGCCGACGCGACCACAGCTGACTAGCTCTGACTATTTTGTCTTTTTGCAAGAAAGCCTGGCAAAAGTGTTGACCAACCAGAGCGCACCATTCTCAAAAGCGCGACTTCAAAACAAAAACTAACGACCGCGTTGCATCAAGGTTGGCAATGGACCTTTAAAAGATAGATAGTCAGGCCCACACCCAACCCCAAAATGGAGAAACAGTTTTGTATTGCAGCTCTTCAGTTAAGGTATTTTGTATTGCACTTCTTCAATCATTTCTTCTGCTAAAAACATCAATACAAAAAGTACTGTCCATCAGCTTTATGTGACATCTCCCATAAATCGGCTCCTGGCCCACGTTACATGATACAAAACTTAACGATAAAAGAAACAAGTTTTGATGATAATCATAACTAAGTAGTAGAACTGAAACTATCACAATGCAAATTCAGAGTCATATTAGCACTACCCTGAGCACTACTTGGTAATGAAATTCATATCAGGCTACTTACTACATCATTGTCCCGGTCTTCCTTGCTAGTAATGTGTTGGAGCGTGGTATCTGATCCTGTTTCTGAAGCAGTGTCAACTCCTTTGTCCTTTACATACAAAATACAAATACATTGAAGAAAAATAGCCACATATATACCCTGCAATCGAATCAGACTAGGAGAACAGAGGATTCTCTCGGCTCAAATAGTCGCTTTATCGACCTTCAGAGGACCATATGATAGCGTCAACAGAAGCGTATGTAAAAAAAGTAACATTATTTCAGCATTTTTTTAGGTTACGTTTCACGAAAGTTCAAATGAGGCTACATACCACATCATCGCCCAGGTCTTTCTTGCTAGTGATGTGCTTGAGTATGGTATCTGATCCTGTTTCTGAAGAAGTTTCATCGTCCTGGTCCTTACATACAAATAAATTGAAGGAAAACAGTGGCATAAATGACCTGTATTTGCAATAAAATCAGGCAAGATGAAAAGTGGATTTTCTCGCTTCGAATGGTTTATTTGTTGGCCTTCAGACCCCAGTTGTTCTCTATCCAGTGGATAACGAAACTGGTTTTCCAAATACCTATATAGATAGCGCTATCCTCCTTTTAAATAACTTGGCCCTGAGGTACATATGATGCCTTTAATATAAGCGTAAAAAAAGTCGCATGTTTAAATGAACCCAAAATAAGTGTTGATATTTGAAGAATCTGAGACTGTTCTTCTTCTCTACTGCCGACAAAAACATTTGTCTAGAGTACGAGACTTTCAGGACCGTCTTAGGACCGTCATGTTTTTCGGTTACTTGCGCGTACGTGCTTAATTGCACAGAGATACGATTACGATCTTCTGAACATGCGATCAAATTGAAGATAATGCCCTTAAGCAGAAAGTAAAGTAGGCCTGTATAGTATGTCACACATGTTATAAAACAACTCAGTATAACATTTCTTAAGTATTTCATATTAGCTAAAACGATATTCTTTCTTTGGTCAGCAGAAAAGGAAATAACCTTATTAGCAAATAGCTTTTGTGCCAAGTTAATCACTTTAAAACCGTAACAATAACATTGATGACGATGATGACGACGACGACGATGATGCTGATGCTGATGATGATGATGATGATGCTGATGATGATGCTGATGATGATGAAAAGAAGAACAAGAATTCAACCGAATAACATTGTTTTCCAAAAGACCACCTGGACCTAACCAGACAATAACAGAATTTTTCTTTTTCAAGGTCACGAGTTATAAATTTTATCCACCGTTTTCACATCCATTCCTACCTGAGAAGCCCGCCTGATATACATCTAGTGAAAACCTCAAAAAGTCATTCACCTTCTCAATTTCTAGTTCCTCCCTTAAATTTATGCTGGCATCTGGAAGTATCGATTCTGATCCTGTTTCTGAGCCAGCCTCACTTGCCTCGTCCTTAATAGAACAATTCATTACACATTATACTACCACATCAGAAATTTCTGTAATCTGATTGGGTTAGAGCAGTGGTATTTCAGCTTAATTTGAAATACCTACATGTGAAAATTACTAACCTTTTGCCGATAGCAGTATAAACAAATAATAGCATAATTTGTACGTGCAATTTGGCATATATTTCATGCTATTTATGCTATTTCATGCTATTACCTATACAAATTGTCTTCTTATCAAGCCACTGGAATCAGAAGTTAACATATATCAAGTGCTGTCACTCTACATCCTAAAACAGTTTGGACTGCAATTAATAGAGCAAAACACAAGCAACTTACTTACCACATTCATTTCAAGTTCGTCCTTTGCGCCTTCCTGTAGGAGTGCCGATTCTGATTCCGTCTCCGAGTCAGCTTCACTTCCACCATCCTTAAAGAAATAATTCGTTATAAAAATGTACCTTGTTTCAAGCCATTGTAATTAAATGGGTATACAGCTGTTTCAATGAACGTTTTTGAATTTTAAGGCTCCAGGCCTACGCAACAAAACTGCAAAGTCGTATGGGTAACTGTTGATCCTTTGTTATGACGTTCCAGCTGTCAGTGTCATAGGATGGTATAAAACGTCGTAAAAGATTACCTTCGTGATTTTATTACAGGAGTGTGGCCTCCTGGCTGAGTTTATTTATACGCGTCTTGGTTATGTTTTTGAATCGCATTTTACAGTACGAGAGGTTTAACCGATTTCTATGGTTTTTGGCATCCTTAATGAGGAATAGTGGAACTTTAAGACAATGTTATTTATTTTCTTGTAGGGATAAAAACGTTTGAGATATCGGCATATATTTAAAACCGCATTTTTACAGAAAAATTAAATAACTTCGAAATCCCACGAGAGATTTTTCCCTAACTTCAGCAAATAAGCCTTAGAGCCCTCTAGTTTTATATCTGGAAGTTTGAAGTCAATCGTGACCGTACAACTCGCTTCACTAAACCCTGGTCTAATTTAACCTTAAAATGCTACGCTAACACATTTGTGAAAGTTGAGGCACAAATAGAGGAAAACTGCTGACGGACTATCTCCTATCTGAAAGGGTGTTATCACCCAAAGCTTTATTGCAAGAAAGTAATCAGAAAACTGTGGCGAATACAGTTAGCACTACAAGAAGAACAACTTTATGCTGAATGCGGGTTGAGATTACAGGTAGGAGTACCGATTCTGACTCCGTCTCTGATCCAGCTTCACTTCTCATATCCTGAAGAAATTAATTTATTTACAATAGTGTACCTTGTATCTAGCCATGAGAATAGACCACTTCCGAGTTCCAAAAACTCTCACTTTCAAAATGAGGCTAGGTTCACAACTTTTCTTGTGAAAATGAGTTTTATTTGCATGAGAAAGAAAACTGATTTCCATATCAAAGGTTGAGCACCTACCCTCGTTTTGAAACAGAGGCCCGGGGGAACTCGGAAATGGCCTATTAACAAGTACGTATAGTCTCAACTCTCTCTAAGACGGGCACCTTTGGGTGTACGTCCGTCTGAGAAAGATGTCCGTCTTTTAGAGAGTCAAATAAAGGGAGTAAAGAAAACAAGAGACCAACGAAAAGGTGTCCGTTTTACCAAGGTGTCCGTTAGAGAGAGTCGCCTACACACTGCACACCAAGAAAGCCCTCCCTGGCATAAACGTAACAAAACACAAACAAATAACTCACTGCATTAGTTTCAAGCTCCTCCCTAGTGTCCTCATCTAGGTTTGCTAATTCTAATTCTGTTCCTGAACCAGCCTCACTTGCCCCGTCCTTAAGAAACAATTAGATCCTCAGTTGAAAATTCCACAACCGGCTTTTTAGTAATAAATGCGACCACCTTATCTCTAAAAGAAACTGACTCGAACTTTGCGTTTTTTTACACGCCTAATAAAATAGTAACCGTGTTAGCGATAAAGCTGGCACATATACGTTAACTCACTTGAACGTAACGTTAATAAAATATAATAAAATAATAACCGTGTTAGCGATAAGGCTGGCACATACACGTTAACTCACTTGAACGTAACGTTAAAGAAATACCTTTTTAACGTCTAAGTCGACCGTCACGTCAGGGAGCACGGAATCTGAATCCGATTCCGAGACAGTTTCATCTTCGTCGCTCTTGAACTAAACAAATACAACACCCCTAGTAAATGCCTCAAAAAATACTGATCTAGCATTGTTCTAAGTAAGATGCATAGTAGTTAGACTACGCAGTTCTGGTATTTTACTATTTCTTTCCTGAATATCTCAAGAAAGAACTGGGAACAGTCAGGCAAGGCCCGTTCCTAGCATTATCTTTCCGGGTGTGAAATAATAACAAGCCTTAGCCACAATACGTCTGGATGGCCTTAACTACACCACACAAGAATAGTTTTCTTCCACGACTCCCTGAAATCCGATCACACACTTCATAAATTATAGCTAGAGGGTGAATATGTTAGTTAGTTGAAGACCTAGGAAGTTCTCAGTTCCTCGATGCAAAAGAAGTCGTTTTTCTGGTCCTGCAGTATTGATTTTTAAATCACTAGCATCCTAGCTTCTGCAAAATAATGTATAATTCAGCCTTACGGCTGCGAGATATCCCTCAGATAAACTATCTATCTACTACTACCTATCGTAATATATTTTACTCACCATACGTACATCGCCTCCTACTAAGTACTGGCATTCCAGAATGCCAAATGTCAGCATATCACCATGCTTAAGTTCATATCGTAAGATAGGCACCAATAAAGACTGCAAAAATAATCATGAACCAGCCAGACATGAAGTATATTTGAAATACTGTCTGAAATATATGAGCAATTTGCCCAAAGTATACCTTCCCTCCATTGAACAGTTACTCTGCATTGTTGCCAGCAATCTCAATAATTATTTAGAAATTGAACGTATTTTCCTAGGTACAATCAAAACCATGTGATTCCTCACATTAAAAATTTAGAGTCATTGGAGGATTCCCGAGTAACCGATCGATAAAAATGATACGTTACTAAATCAAAAATGGAGAACAAAATTCTTAGGACAATTAACACGATCTACCTTAATTTTTCCCCCTGTCCCCCTCTCCCCCAAGCAATGTTGTAGTTTGTGCACCTCGGAACACTGTACCTGTCTTAAAAGTGTTTCTTCATCCCAACATTGTTTGGAGGGGGGAGGGGAGGGCCAGTCGCGGTATCCAAGTGGTTAGAGAAGTGCATATTATGCTACATCTGAACATTTGATAACTTAGGATGTGGAAGGAAGATTTTCCATAACCGTTCCAAGCATTTTTATCCTCCATTGAAGATCAATTTTTAACAAATCGTGTCTAATTTGATTAATTTTCAGACTGTTAAATGAGAGAGAAATTGCAGAAGTGAATGTGAATGGTGAGAGTTAAATATGGCTCAGTAGCAAGAACACTCCACTTAAGCTCCAATATGGAGCTTAAGCAACAACGACTGCGACGGCTACCAAAACGGCACTTAAAAAGTAAATTCGCGCAAATTCAAACTTTATCGGGCTTATTCCATCTCGTTGAATTCAAAATTTGGGAAATTTTTCAGGATTTGAATTCTTAAAGACTGTTCAAAATTCAGGAAAAGAAATAAAATGACGTGAAATTAGGCCCTTTTACGTCGTTTTCGTGCAGTGACAGAAAAGAAATGTACAAAAATGGCGTAAAGGCACGTGCAAAGTTTTGTTTTGTTCATTAAACCTATTACTTTTTTGTCGTTCTCTAATAAAAAAAAGGACCTTACGAAACTACGACGGTGACGGCAAAGGCAACGTCTAAAAGCAATAGGTTTAGTTAGCAAAACAACAACTCTGCACGTGCATCACGCTTTTTTGTTCATTTCTTTTCGGTCCCTGCACAACTACGACGTGAAATGACCAAACTTTAAGTTTTTTGAGGACGGGAACGGCAAGGCGATTAATTCTACCATCTCTGTCTCAACTCGGCGTGGCCCCCTCTCTCCAGTTCCAACCTAAATTCCCTTCTTTGAAAGGATGCGGAGTCTATTGTTCAGTGACGTTTTCATGGAAGTCGCCGTTGTCGGATCGTAAGGTCCCTAATAGTCTACGACGGCGACAACAACGAGAACGTCAAAACAGCGAGAGGTTTATTAAGCAAACAACAAGTCTGCAGGTGCATCACGCTTTTTTGTACATTTCTCTGCCGTTGCTGCAAGAATGCGACGGGAAATTGCCTAATTTTACGTTTTATGGAGGACGTAAACAAGCGACGACGAAATTCTTTTCTCTTCCTAAACTTGAGTGCGGTTCCCAAGAAAATGAACGCCAGGGAAATTCGCCTACATTTTACATTTTCAGTGAATTGGAAAAAACGTGATAAGTTTGAAAAACGCTAATTCATTTTAAAAGTGACGTTTTCGCTGCCGTAGCCGTCTTTGATGCTAAAACTCCCTTATACGGATTCGGGCGACGCCTATATGGATGGAATTTTTGCAGTTGGTTGTTTTTCTTTAACTGACGCGTTTTCCTTCGGCTACTCAGGTTTTCCACTCTTCTTAAAAACCAACTCGATCAGGGATCATGACGTAAGACGAAGAATAACGAGGTGGATATGCAACCAATTTGATCACTTAAACATTGCTAGTGAAACATTAAACTATTGCACAATACCTTTCCTTTTTTTGTTCCGTTGGTGCTTTGACAATCGTGAATGAGATGAAGGTTTCTTTCCGCATTTACAGAAATGCAAGCATGCTTCTTTGACAAGGTCTTTCAAACACATGTTTAATAAAATAAACGTTTTAATTCACTCTTGGATGGAGTTGTTTTATATTAATTGTTTGAAAATGGAGAGTATTTTCTCCAGTTTTTCTTACTGTCCACACGTATCCGGGTGAAAACGATCACCGAAAACGCAGTTTTTCAAAAACGCTCTCCAGAGTGGACAGCTTTGAAAACGCCGTTTAGCTAACGATTACGTCACGGTGTTGGATCCAGCACAGTTACCAGTGTATGCGCATGCTTCCATCAATCAGTGCTGTCACTATTGCGTTTTCGTGTGGAAGGGCAAAAACGATTCAAAAACGCAGCGTGTGGACGCCGATTTTTTGGAAAACAAAGTAAAACATCTCATTTTCCGAACAAAAACGGATACGTGTGGACGAAAGTGTCGTAACACCAAATTATAAGTAAAAAAATTTAGCCCAACGCAGTAGTCTCAAGCTCCGCACGAACAAACGCAACAATGTTGGGTATTACATAATCATTGCGTCCAATTGTACACCCTATAACGTGTCGTTGCGTGTTGTTAAGAGTTGTTGCGCAAAGATTGAAACTAACAGCTCCCAACATTCCTTTTGTTCCGCGACCCCCGAAGCGTAAGGTAACAACGTTGGATCCGTTTGCACAGTGCTTCCAACATTGTTAGGGTCACGCAGGCGCATTACACATGGTCTTGAACACCAATCACGTGTGTCACAGTATTGTCGCTCGATTCTTTAAACGCTTAATTTCAAAACGAGAATAAGTGCACAAACTTTGTTGTGATAATGAGTTTCATTTGCATGAGAATACAAATCACTTTCATATCAAAGGCATCGCACTTAGCCTCACTTTGAAACAGAGGCTTTGGGCAACTAAGAAATGCACAGCACTGCCGACACTATCTTACAACGCCCAACATTCTAGGACCAAAAATGCTGTGAGGTGTTGTGTCCGGTTCCACGTAGGATCAGACAACGTAAAAACAATCATTAACTAGATGGCAATCCAATTCGCCGGAAAACGCAAGCGAGCAAATCGGATTTTTTTTCTTTGTTGTTGTTGCTATGGTTTTGTTAAATGTTTCTTTGTTGGTTTGTTTGTTTTTCGTTCTTTCTTTTCTTTGCACCGCACAATGTCCAAGGGTAGCAACGGAAAAGAGACGTTATCAAGCAAATTCCACAAAAAAATATAGCAAATGAAGAAACACAACTTCATTCAATGCAAGTGTCATAATAGTTTAGCACCCAATTTGTTGCTTGGTATTAAAGTTTTGCTGGGTAAATAAGTAGATAGAAAGGAGAGTTATCCACTTTTTATTGAGAGACCATAGTCAAAAGCCTTGTAGACAGTTAAGCGAAATATGAGACTCTCAGTTTTAGATCGGACAACCAATTAACTCGACAACCTTTGTACAAGAAGGCAAAGTCTCACCTCATTTAGGATGGTTATGTTACATGTTTCACTCCTTCCAATAATATTTTCTCCTATCAAAAGAAGTACAAAAAAGAGTATAGGAAAGTGTAAAAAAGATACTGCAATGTAATACAAAAGTTCATACAAGTAGAGGTAGCCGACATAGCAAGGGCTAGACTTCCCTACAAGTCGAGCTCAAATGTTTTTCACGAGCGCGAAGCGAAAGCGGAAATGAGAAGCGAAGGACTTTGATAAAGTCTAAGCAAGGGCTTCCGATCGAGGTATTGGGCGAAAGTTGGAGCGAGAGCCAAAATGGGAAGAAGAGGGAGGGGAAGCGGAGAAGAGAAAAACTTTCACTTTTCAATCAACACTACCACACCGCACCAATCACAAGCTGCGTTCGTGGGAGAAAGCATTTTCAGAATCGTGGAGTTTCGGCCAAGCGTTCCTTTTCTCCCCTTCTCCAGTCCTCTTTTATCTCTATTTTTCGCTCTTGTTCCAACTTTCTTGACGAACCTGCGCTAAAACGCTTGCTATGCAGTTAAAGCAAAAAAAAAATACTGATACAAATATAAAATTAATAACATACCTCTAAAAATTGGAAATACTGCTCCTTTGAACCCTTGCTGAGAAAAAACTTTCAGATGCGCAACCTGGGAGAAAGGAGATCAACGAATATAATTAGTCCAGAAAAAAACTAAAGCGGCCATAAAATAGGAAATAGACATTTTTAATGGTAAGAAAATTTTGTTGTTTATTTGTGATAAAAAAAACTTTTCGTGAAAAGTTTTGTAAACAAAGCCTGATTTTTGCACATCTTACCAAAACGTGGGCCAAAATCGAATGACGCATGCTAGTTTGTTTGTACTCAAACAATTAGGGGTTGTTTACGTGGAGGGAGGAAGAGCTAGATCCTAGTACCAGGCGATCCCAGAAGGCAGATCATCCTGGCGCCATATGTTTATCATTTTACATTTCCTTTAAATTACCTCTTCATTTTCATTTTCTTCTTCGTTCTCCTCTAAATCGTTGATAACTTGGGTTTGTTCAAAATCCATCTAAACTGAAAGCAGCATAACGGATACGTGTGCTAAAAAGAACTCACAAAAACAAAACCGGCGCCTACTACACAGGCTAGGAGAGGGGGTAAAAAGCCTAGTGTGCTAAAAATTTAACATTGCCTAAGGTACAGTGTAGCTGGGTTAAAAAAAAAAAAAACAGACACTGACGTTTTATAAGAATTTGCCTACAATAGCGAGGTAGGGTCATCTTTCTCTTCTCGTTTAATATTGGAGGGGTGCCATTACCTTGTTACCTTTTATGAATAAAATGGCTACTTAAGAAGTAAACATGCATACCCGGGGGGTAGTCAACCTATGTTTATTTGGGTCTAGGTGAGCCGCTGAGGGTTTGAAACCCTGACCCTGTTTAGGACAAAAGAAAATCCTAAAATACATTCCCTGCTTAGGGCAACACCCTCATATTTTATTACCTTGTAAAGGGCAAAGGACAAAATGCACACTGTCCTGTTTTTCAGCCATTTATTGGCAATTGCAATAGATTAAATTCACTTTATAGTCATTGCTTTTGTGTACGTGGAGTACAGACAAATTTATTCCTGTTAATAATTAGGAAAGACTTGCGCAAAATTATATACCCTGTTCAGGACAGAGAGGTCAAAAACCATTCCCTGTCCAGGGGCACATCCCTGTAAAGGCAATATAATGTGTGTTGGAAATTAATCATCAACTATACCTTGATATATAATGAACATATTGCCTGTTTTTCCAAAAATTCGTAAAATCGAGGTTTTCGATATAATGAACCCTCGATATAACGAACACATTTCCCCAGTCCCTTGGAACTACGTTAAATCGAGGTTCCACTGTGGTTCATGCGTGACGTGTTCGTGACGTCTGGTTGCGACAAGACAGTCTGGCTCACTGCCGGCATAATGCAGTCCCCAAAACAACATAATCCACAAAAATCTAAACAAAGTTTCACCACTCATTTCATTTGCTGTAATTTAATTTGTTATATTTCAGTAAGATCATAAAGCAAAATGAGAGAAGTTAATTCCCATCGATAAGTAAAGCGACGGGGAAATGCATTTCAAACCGTAAATAGTTTGATCTTGATGTTCTTGTGGACACATTATCCGCCGAAGGAAACCCTCTTCCATCACATTTGCTTCACCTATTTTTGTTTTTCTAAGATTCCAAATTCAAAGTATGGATTGATACCTTATTAAAAAACAGTTGCGATGGTACAGGAGCGTGACATGAACATGAGAGCTAAGCCATGAATAAATTATTCACTTAAGTTATTTTTGTATAAACACAGCGGATCGACCAGCGGATCATGACGTGTCTTGAGAAAAAGAATACGGCCTTCTGCCATATTAGAATGATTTAAGAGATTGTTACAGATGATAGATGTCATGAAATAAAGCACTAAATACACGAAAAGCAAACTACAGCATAATAATAAGCTTAAATAAAGCTTTTCTATGATATACAGTCTGCAAAAGCGAAAGTGAACAAGAGGAAGTGAACCGAGATTTATATTCCAGATATAACTCGCAAATTATAATATAAAGCTTCAAATTTTACAAAGAATTGCGGCATACCTTTTGAACCTCGTCATTCAATGTGATATGCAGGATGACACTACAGATTGTTGAACATTTGTTAGAAGAGTTTGGCGTTGTTCTCGAAGCAATGGAATGAGGTCGAAAAAACTCACATTCATGGTTCAATTGCCCGTGAGGGGCTTGGGTTCGAGCGCGCGGTGGAAAAAAATTAGAACTAGCATACCAGCATATTTTCACTGCTAATTTTTAATGTAGACTACTGATGCTCTGACCGACTATGATGTTCTCCCGTGTTTGCATTTTACATTAGCGGCAAGCTGCCCAGTTTATGGCATCCATCCAGAGCCCAACACCCAAGAGCCCTGTATCTCAGTACCGCTCACAGATTCATCCTTTGCACCTAGTGACCAACATCAATTCCCCCTATCAATATCAATCCATTATCAAGAGAAACATGGCGGCAAAGGTTTTTCCGTGACGCGTGATAGGACCAAAATTATCAGCGTGATGCGCGATCGGGCCCCAATTTGTAGCATGATGCGTGATCTACTATTTTCACAACGCGTGACCCGTGATTTTCCTTTGAAATTTCCTTGATGATAAATATCATTTGAAACAAGAAGCAGAGACATTAAAAATAGATAGTTATGACGCCAACTTCTTGCCCTTTTTTCTCGTTCCTCGACCTCTGATTTCCTCAGATCAAATAATAATAGGATACTTGTTAATGAAGTAAATATTTTATTCTATTTTTCCGTGGTGCGTGATAGCTTAACAAACTCAGCGTGATGCGTGATCGGGTACCCCCTTTGCACACCATGGAGAAAAGGTTATGAACATTAATGAAATGATCGCAAAAGAGAACATTATTTTATCAACTTTTCTCGACTAATATGGAGGTAGATCAGTCTGAAAAATGTGTATGGCGCTTCGAGTCTGGACTCATCAGAATCTAGAGAAAGAAGGCATTCCAGTAGTGACGAACAGAGCAAATTTTCGCGGGCTTTCGCACACACAGTCGATTGTTTTCGGGAGATTTATTCGCCCTGTGTAAGCGAATCCAAGACAGTCTTGGATTCTGGATTCCACGGCGTGGATTCCGGATTCTAGTTTTTGCCAGTGGATCTTGGATTCTGGATTCGTTAATAGGATCCCTAATTCCTTGAGCTGTATTCCGGATTCCAGAGCCCAGGATTCCGGATTCTATTAAAATTACCCGGATTCTCTTACGTGGGACGAATTTATAATCGTGGGGCTAGACCTAACCCACTATAATTTGGTTAGGGTTCTTAGTGTTCCGTTCAACCTCTTGTCACGGGGATCAGTTTAATGTGTTTCTACGCGTTTTTCAAGTATCAAGCCTTCCTTTCTAAGACCTGCCTGGCAGGCGTTCGTTAGTATGGTAGTCTCCTACGCATTGTCGCGTCACGTAACCCCCCTCTTCCCTTTGTCAGGATGTGCTTTGCGTGATCATTCACAAAAAATGGCTCTCTCTCCTACGCAGAGGCTAGAAATAGGAAAGAGAGAAAAGACGATCGTCTCCCGCGCGCTTTCATTTTTCCCTCTCTCCAGCCTCCCTTCAACACAAAAAGGGCTTCGGCTACGGAGGAGAGATAGATTGGCTTACTACGAAAAACGGACTCCCATCGGGTTCTCTTGCGTTCTTTCACGCCTTAAAAGAAGGCCCTTTTTGTGGCGCGCGCGGCGGGATACTTCGGGCAAGGCATATGGGAGAAATTGCTGGCACTCAGGGCATCGGGCGATTCCTTTAATTTCCACGATTTTGAATGCCTAGTTTTATACGCAGCCGTTTATCCGGGCGTTTATTGTCTTGGCGCGCAACGCTTCAATCCTTCGTTAGGAGAGTTGCATGACGTGACAATAGAGAGATTTTAGACGCAAGGCTCAAGTTGAGAATTTCTCAACTGAATAGAAAATGAGCAGACAAAAGAATACAATACAATTTTTATAGATGAAAACAACGTGAATCTACTTATTTTTTTCTAAAAGTTAGCCTGCGTGGCAGGCGTTTGAAAGGGAAGGGACGCGTGGTCTCGCGCCCTAATTCCCTTTCGCTTCCCTTTCGAACGCCTGCCACGCAGGCTATCTAAAAGTAAAGACAAGTAACGTTACGTAACTTTAAATGATCTCATCAGACCAATCAACTATGATAAGGCGCATTTACTCAAGTATATACTTATCAAACACTTGCCTGCTATGGAGGGAACTAGTGAGTTCATGAACCCTGATAGTTTTTTCTTTTTCTTCGATTAATGAAATATATATATTTTTTCATTCTTCTTTGATTTAAACTTAAGAATAATGAGGCTTAATCTTTTTGTTAAGCACACCCTGCTAAGTTGTTGATGCATCATCGAACAACTAGACAACTGACTCATGTTGCATTGATTAATATCACGAGGGAGTCACATAACCCAATTCTATCATCTCCTTAAATCGGCTACCTTTAGCAACTTGCCTCGGCACCTTACAAGATCGTTCCCTATTAATTAAGCCTGAAAGAATCAACAACTTTCTCCGACTTCTTCGGATAGTTTTGTTGAAATGGCAAATAACAAAAAAGAAAGAATTGGAAGACCTATTCTTGCTTGCCTCATAGCAGCATTGGGGCCGGTGTGCTTCGGGTATTGTTTAGGCTACTCATCAGCCGCGCTTGTGGATCTAAAAAGCGCCAAGGCGAATTCTGCAATACGCTTATCCGATTCACAAGGATCCTGGTTTTCTGTGAGTATTTTTTGTTGTTAGTGTTTTTCAACTACGCACTTTTTTTGTTCTTACAATCTTAGGAGTATAAGTTTTGGAATACCAGTACAGCTTATGGATAATGTTAATTTTCGAACACAAGAAAAACTGCAACTGGGGTACTCCAATATGCGAAATAGGCGAGATGCTCGTAGCTTTGTTAAGAGTTGTGGACTTAAATTGCTCAGGAAAAACGCCAATATTTTCACCTGTATGGGTTTTCGTTTGGCGATGTGCGAACGAGAAAAAGAAAACATTTAAGAACCGGGGGTACTCCCTACAATGGCCTATACGGCCAAGGAGGAGGGGTACCTTCATATGAAATGGTAGGGAAATCTGTCATTTCGCTAAGTCAAAAGGAGCAGAAGGGATGGATTTTTAGACTGTGAAAAAGCCGTGAAAAACGTTCTAGTTTTGTGATTTGAGAAGTTAAAAGGGATGCAAAGTTAGCGAATGTGAAAGGGGAACCATTTGGTCAAAAGAAGGTACACGACAGGGGTACCTTTTCGCACAAAAATGGTATATAAAAGGGTAAGGGGTTGGACCTCGGGGCGGAGCAACCCCGTAAAAACTATGATGAGTACACTGATGAGTACTCCCCTGGATAAAAATTTTAAAAAAGGTAAACAGAACATAGACAACGTTTCTATGGCAATCAATCTGTCTGTTTGTCTGTCGGTCGTATCTTTTAGGGGTCAAATAAGGCATGAGATTTGCTCGAATTGGTTTCATTTAGCGACGAGCATCCCTCCCGTCTCAGATATGGGATCCATCCCCGCCTCCCCCGGTTCCAAAAAAAATCAATCTTTTTCTAACATTGTCTCGACCATAAGCAAAATCCACCAGCCCCTACCGACAAGGCAAAATTTGTCTAGTTTCTCCTAGCAAGTATTTAATATCGACGGTAGGGTTGCTGAGCCTTGCATCACTATGTTTTCAGTCTTTGAGCAGGTGAAAGTGATGACCTTAGAAATAACCTGTCTCCGTCCCACTGCACTCCGTCGGTTGCAGAATTTGCCGCACAGCTTTCACATGCTGGTCTGTCCTACGTCCATGCACTACCTTACATGATTTTATCACCTTCAAAACATCCCCTCATTCTAGTAGAAAAAAATTTTCGAAAACTAAACTCAGATCTTTATCTTTTTTAATAAAAGGTACTGCGCCGTCGTTGAGCTATATCACATGACGTTTCTCTAATTCTTTTTTTCTTTAAATCTAAATTTTGCAAAATCATTCTGCATTAGCTACTAAGTCATCTTAAACTACTTTACTTATACGTTTTAATTTCCCCTCATGAAGGTCATGTGAAAATTTCGTCTTACTCATGTGTTTATGACATGTTATTTACGGAAAGACAAAGGGCAAATTCCTCATATGACCTATATTGTGAAAACAAAACAAGAAGTCCATCCCCTTCTGTAACACTTTACTCAGTGAAATGAAATTTCCCGAAATGTATCAAAGCTGCGATAAAAACGAAAACAATATATCTGTACTAGTCTTTCGAAGATGCATTCCATTTTTAAGGCGTTCTGGAGTCAAAATTAAATGACAATTTTTCAGTTCAAATTCCGAAACAAGTCCTTTTGTTTACATTTACGTTCTGGTATTATAGCGTTATTAGACATGCTTATTTGCAGCCTGTTGGCCAAGCGTTCAGACTTTGCGCTGCGCATAACGAACAAGCTGGCTTATTTGCAAAGGAAATGTATTTTGAGAAAACTTACCAAAAAAAAGTACCTCGTTTTGGTCGAAAATCAACCAGGTGTCTACCTAGTCTCCCTCGCAGCCGCTTTCGTCTCGTCACGTAACGCACCTCCCCGAAAAGGGAGGAGCGTTGCGTGACGAGACAAGAACGGCAGCCAGGGAGACTAGCGTTTATCGCGTCATCAAAGGAACGTTCTCTATTCCTAGAAAATACGCCAGTTCACACGTGCGTACCTGAAATAATTCTGAAAATGAAAAATAGTAATCATAAATAGAAAAAGCAAAGCAGAAGAACGGAAGATACATATGTGGTAGCTTAAAAACGGTGCATCTACTTTGTAACTGGCCAAACAATTAACTGTCATGTAGAACACCTACATTTCCGTTTTGAGGTATTTTTTGATACAAACAGCACTCCTCAATTGTTAATTGGCGGTTTCAGTAGTGTCCGTTGTCCGTCTTGTAGAGGTGTCCGTCTTATGGAGAGTATAGTTATAGTAAAATGATTGAAAAACGACAGGGACAAACACCAGGTCTTCGTATTTTTAACAGAGGTGTCCGTTAAGAAAGTTTACCGTATAAATTTTTAACATTCACATTCAGATGAAGTTCACTTATCGTCCACACAATAGGCACAGGGTGCCAACCTAACAACCTTGTTGCCAATTTCATTTTCATTGCAGTCCCTAGTTACGGTTGGTGCCATATTTGGAGGTCCTGTAGGGGGGTGGTCAATTGACCAATTTGGTCGCAAGGGGACCATACTACTCTGCGCAGTCCCCTTTGAGCTTGGATGGCTTCTTATTGGCTTGGCAAAGAATCGCGCTATGTTGTACGCTGGTCGCATTATCACAGGCTTGGCGCTAGGAGTGATCTCACTTGCTGTTCCGGTAAGATACTAGGGAGCTTTAGCATCGAAGACGGCGACGGCAGCGAAAAAGTCGATTTTAAAATGAATTCGCGTTTTTTCAAACTGCATCACGCTTTAATATTCCAGTTCACTGAAAATGTCAAATGTAGGCGAATTTCCGTGGAGTTGATTTGTTAGGGACTACACTCAAGTTTTGAAAGAGAAAGAAAATTCGTTTTCGCTTGTTTACGTCCTCTATAAAACGTGAAATTAGGCATTTTCAAGCGGGCGTCGATAAAACCAGGAACATGGAACATTCCGGAACATTCCGGAACATCCCGGAACATGAAAAAATAAAAGTAATTTTCATGAAAAAAAAAAAAAAATGAAATGAAATGAAAATAATAACATAGTTTTTGTAAAAATTAATAATAGCAAAATAACATAAAATGACAAAAAAAAAAACAAAAAAAAAAACAAAAAAAAAATTAAGAAATGATTAAGAAAAAGAAACTCATCTCCGAGTATGAGAAAACAATTTTTTGTCGCAAATAATTTGTTGGGCTAGTGAGGGTCCATGCAAATGACAGTAATGAGTGAAGGCTTGCTTCTAAATTCAAAAAATATTAAAATGGGTCGCGAGGAGGGGGTTTTCAAGCTTTACTCACACAGCTACCTCTTGTAAATGTTTGCCATACGGTTTAACGGTTATTCATTTACGGCTTTGCGACCGTAAGAACAGCTTAGGGGCTCGTCGCTTTGGACTTTAGTAACTTAATTACCGACTCGGCTTGAGATGGCATACTGCACCGACATTTCAGACCATAGCAGAACCGTAAATGGTTAACCGCCAAATGATTAACTCATGGCAAACAATTACAAGAAGTAGCTGTGTGAGTAAAGCTTGAAAACCCCCCTCCTCGCGACCCATTTTAATATATTTTGAATTTAGAAGCAAGCCTTTACTCATTACTGTCATTTGCATGGACCCTCACTCGCCCAACAAATTATTTGCGACAAAATATTTTTTTCTCATACTCGGAGATGAGCTTCTTTTTCTTAATCATTTCTTTATTTTTCGTTTTTTTTGTTGTTGTTTTATGTTATTTTGTTATTATTAATTTTTACAAAAACTATGTTATTATTATCATCTTATCTAATTAATTTTTTTTCATGAAAATTACTTTTATTTTTTCATGTTCCGGGATGTTCCGGCATGTTCCGCCATGTTTCGGAATGTTCCATGTTCCTGGTTTTATCGACGCCCTTTTCAAGCCGTAGTCGTGCAGTGACGGCAAAGAAATGTACAAAAAAGCGTGCTGCACGTGCAAAGTTGTTGTTTTGCTAATCAAACCTATATCTTTTGTGGAGTTCTCGCTGCCGTCGCCGTCATCGTTGCTAAAGCTCCTACTAATCTGTACGAAGCGGGCAATATCCTACGTTCGATATATTAAAATTCTGACATGACTCCGAGCTTTTCTGGTCATTTTTTGTATATTTGGTTTTGTTTTCTTTGTGCTCAAGTCTCTTCTGGGAATTGCGAGAAAATGGAATCGTGAAAAGTTTGCAATTTTGTCCCTGAAGCCTTGGAATCATGATAGAATTTTCCGAATATAACGAACGTGGGCTATTAAAAGAAGGGCTGAAAAAAAATGTGTGATGGGCGAGGGGCTGGCTTAGTCTTTAAAGATCTTTATTAGTGATAGGCTTTTGCTGGGGTCTCAACAACCCCAAAATGTAACCGCATATTTTTAACTCTAAAAAAAGTCCTAGAATCACATACCTTCGCACCTTCCCGGAATTTAGACTGCTAAACAGTCCGTACGTATCATAAAGACTTTTGTTCTTGGGCCATCGTAGCTTACCGGTAATCAAAAAATACAACACAAACAGAGGTGACTTGAAACACTGGTCAAAGCCACTGGAGCTAACATCAAGTGGGATCGTTTTGACATTTTCGCGTCGGGCAAATCCGATTCAATGAAAAGTTGATACAATCTTAGCTGTTGCCTTAAATAATATTACTGTTAACAATTTTGAATTCGAGTCTTAATCTCATTTCCAGACCCCTCGTCAATAAGGTGTAAATAGTCTCGTCATAATCTGTAACGGTCACTTTAGATCACTTTTGAAAATGTATGCTAACCAGAATATTAAACGTCAGGTTCATATAAAAATGCAGAAGTTAACAACTGTTAACTGTGTTTTATTTTTTATTCAACACTCCGTATTTTTGCGTGGCTGAAAAACGTACAAAAGGTGTGGAGCGAGGGTGAAAACAGAGACAGAGTAAGACTGGCAAGAGAGTAAACCGACTGTTTCGCAGTCTACCAGTAATTATTAAAACTGCGAATCCTTCTGGGAGCAAAAAATTAACGAATAACCATACTAACTTTCTTCTTGATTCGTAGGTGTATATTGCCGAGATTTCGCCCCCACGACTCCGTGGGATGCTGGGTTCTGTAAATCAATTAGCAGTAACAATGGGCATTTTATTGGCCACTGTTTTCGGTGTCTTTTGTAATTGGAAGTGGCTTGCTCTCGCTGGTGGCCTGTTTCCAGCTCTGCTTGTGATCTTTATGGTTAAAATGCCAGAGACTCCACGTTGGTGTTTCGGGAAGAACCAACGAAGTGAAGCTGTAAGATATATCCTTTGGCTACGAGGTTCTGACGTCGACATCGAGGAGGAATGCAAGGCCATTGAGTCTAGTCTGGGTAAGAATTATACTTTTTGTCACTGGGCAACTGACTCAACCCCAACCGTATCTCGCTCTCCTGTTAATCAGTGTTAACGAGAAAAGAACTTTCCATCGCCCAATTCACCGAGTTGTCGTATTAGTCTCCCGCGGCCGCTCTGTGACCGATTACAAATAACAAGAGACGACTAAGGACGAGTCAGACTTTGCAAATGGTTTCGTAGTTTCGTAGACTCCCACGTGTAGGTTTTTTAGCGCGTCACGCGTTGCGTTGATCATCATCTGATGAAAAACCTCTAAGAGCGTTTACGCAGGACCCTAACGGTTTCCGCTCTTTCATTTCCAGCCGTTGGATCCAGAAAATTCAGAAAGAGGGGACACTTGCTATTGAATATGGATACTATTTATTTCACTGGGAATTCTTTAAAAGTAATAGTGGAAATAGGTGTATCGCAGAACCTCGCGAAGTTCGGGGGAAGGCCCATAAAATCTCAGGAATGGATGGGAAAGAGAATTGGAGTAATGCACCCCTTCGATCCCACCTTTAAAAGAAACAGCTAAAAAAAGGAAAAAAGTACCTAAATTTGTTTCCTCTTATTTGCAGAATCTTACAAGAAACCTTCAATTAGTGAATGGTTATCGCCTAATTTAGCAAAGCCCCTAATCATCAGCATTGGATTAATGTTCTTCCAACAGTTCTGTGGAATCAACGCAGTTCTTTTCAATGCTGCAAGTATCTTTGCGGTGGCAGGTTTTAAAGACGGTAAACTCGTTAGTATTTCAGTTGGCTTGGTCCAGTTCGTCGGCACCGCTTTAGCGTGCTTGATCATGGACAGGGCGGGAAGGCGAATCCTTTTATTAGTAATGGCAGTAGGTATGGTAATCACTCTCGCGGGCCTTGGTTTATACTTCGAAATCTACATACCGCCGCATGGAGATAAAGCGTCTTCAGTCGCGCTGGGGTCTATAAGTCATTCTGTAGAAGCATCCAAGATCAGCTGGCTGTCCATTTTGTGTATAATTGTATTCTTCCTCTGTTTTTCCTTGGCTTGGGGTCCAGTTCCATGGCTCGTCACCTCCGAAATTTTCCCCCTTCGAGCACGTGGTCCCGCCTGCAGCGTTGCAGCCATAGCCAACTGGCTCTTTGCTTTTATTGTAACTTACTTCTTCGAAAACATGCAGGAATCTCTCACAATTCAAGGAACTTACTGGTTTTTCGGCGGATGCTCATTTCTGGCGTTTGTTTTTGTTTATCTTCTTATGCCGGAAACAAAAGGGAAGTCGTTGGAAGAGATAGAAGCTTTGTTTGGAATAGACAAGAGTTCCTACGACGTGATTGATTAGAGGAAGTGTGGATTCTGACAAGACCCTGACTAGAATGAGAGTATTTGTTTTTGGAGATTCGAATTTAAACAATACGTTTTATAACCACCTTTTAATACTTTTATCATGTTTATGGTTTATAATCCACCATTATTTTTTATATTTTTCAATCAAAAATGAAATACCCCTTAACCGGGTTTAATTACTGAATTGCAAGAGTTTTGATACTCCCAAATCATCAAGGATGCAACATTAGCATTTTTAAGACATCCACAAAGAAAGTATCTTACGCCTAATTGAACTAAATTCAGTTGTTAAGAAATCGCTATTAGTTCGAAGAAATTTAGTAAAATCCAACTTGTGGTCTATTATCAATGCTGCGTTCTGATTGGTTGAGCTACTACTACGCTATATGTTATAGTCCACTTGTAGCGAAGAGCTCCGGCTTTGAAAACCAAAACAATGACGGCTGAAGTTGTTTTATCTCGATACGGCTAAAGTTGTTTTATCTCGATATTTCTGAGTTTGACCAACTACGTAGTTGGATTTCACTAAAACAATTATTCCTCTCACCCTCAAGGCCTATAGCCCATTCGGCCTCATGGCCTATTGACTTAGAGGAATAACTGTTAAATAGCCATTCCTCTGAAATGAAGTAAATTTTATCGTTAATTCTTACATCTAAAGTATACTGTGCTTTATAGCTTTAACGTGTATGCAGGACCCCTCCTGAAATGATAATCAGCCTTGTAGCTGATTGGGTTAACTAAAAATAAACCTCGCCTTTACTTTAAATGCCTTCAAAAAATAAATGAAAAGTAATCCAAAAGTGAAGCCAGTGTTTCTACAGGGCCTGTATACACCTCACCTCTTCTGATTGGTTGAAGCAAATTTTCGACCAATCAAAAGCACTACCAAGGTCAGGGTAGTCACACGTCATCAGTATGGAATTTGTGCGCTCGTCCCTCAGACTTCATTTCGCGAGGAAACCTTTGGTGCCGTCGCAAAATGTCGGCTGTTTTCTCAGGCTATGAGGTTCCAGCTGGAACAGAAAACTTAGAGGTATCAATTGGATTGTGCATGAGGGGAAATCCCCCAAGAGATTTACACAAAATACATAAAGGCTCTATCTAAACGACCTATAAAAGCAGGCACACATTATAACCCGCCAAACAAAATGTACATGAATTAAAGGAGCAGAGTCACAAAGAGCTACCTCAAATCTGATAAAAGCGTTAACATTCTCGAACATGAAAATTACTAAAATTTGTGGCTGAAGAGCGCTTGAACCGTTCAACCTTTCCTGGTTCCTGTGCGACGTCTTCCCAGGCCTTCTCTTTCAATTTTTTAAACCTTTGGTGGTGTATCCGAGACGGACCACATGACTCCAAACGCGAAGACCGCCGGGATTATTAGGCCTGGGAACTAGGCAACGACAGACCAACTTTTTCAAGTTGGACAATTACTCAAAAATAATTGATTATTGTTCGCCTTCTCCTTTGAGTCTGGATTTAGTTCTCTTTGATTTCTCTTTGGTTATTCCAGATCATTTTGCCCGTCCCCTAGTGTACTTTATGTGTTAAGATACGTTTACACGAAATCTTCGGAGAATTCTCCCGAGACTTCCCCTCTAATCTCCTCTTAAGAAGTCATAACGGGAAAAGTAATTTTACAATTTATCTGTTAGACCCTGTGCGCCCTACGACGAAAAATAGACTTCAGCATTTACAAAGAACTTGAAAATTTTGTAATTACCAATTTTTCGTTTTTGCATTCTTTTTCGCCACTGAGATACGCGAAATTTTTCGTATAACTAGAAACTTCAATTAAAGGAACTTTAATTGGTCATGTTCGCGAGATAAGATGACCCGACGAAGAATGGCTGTCGACGAACAAAGGAGTTTGTCACATGACAAAAAATTATCGGCCTTCAAATATTCTCCATGGTATCTTTGAAGTTTGGTGACACTTGAGAATATTTTGGTAGGTGAAAAAATCGTTCGCACAATTAATGGCTTCCGGTTAGAAGAATTTTTTGCAAAACAAACAAAATTTTGCGTAGTGCAAACAGGGCCTTTTTAAGCTGCTCGACTAGAATCCACCAATGCCTCAGTCACAGACACCAGGATGGGTATTAGCTCAATAACTCACGCGTCACTATTTTTGAAAAATAATCTACACTCTCTCGGCTCATGCAATCTGCGCGCTACGTCGGTCTTAAATCATGTAACCCATAACAACTTTACTTTTTGTGGTTGTCCCGTTGCACTAACGCGAAGTAGTCTGGTCGTTGTGACTGATTTTTCAGCTGTTAATTATGTTTTAGGGACATGCTGTACGACCGCTCATTCGAACGTTGTAAGCCACAGCTTGAGTACAAATGCACCCCCAAAATGTTTGATGCAAAAGTTGTATGAAGGGGAAGACTTGCACAGTAGAACCTCGATAAAACGAAGGGCCAAGGGACTGGCAAAATGGGTTCACTAAAACGAGGTTTCATTATATCGAGGCTCTTTTTCATATATTTTACTATTACTGGGGTAAAGAAAATCGTTCGTTATACCGCGGACTTCGTTATATAGAGGTTCGTTATATCGAGGTTCCACTGTACCTAAAACATACCCAAGGGGTCATGTCCGTTTAACATGGCCCTCGTCATTTTCAAATTGAAGACCAGTTCGACATCACAAGTGCTATGACTTAATAATTAAAAAACCTTCAGTTCTTTAAGATCCGATGAAAGACTAATACCCTTGTGTGATAGGCTAGATCTTTCCTGTAGACACTTTTCCACTTCTTTGTGTCCAAACAGTTGAGCACATATACTCGGTGTACGCCCTTCCTTGTCTACTGCCAACAAATCTGCTCCCTTTTCCATCAACAGACGAACTACGTCAAGATGACCAGAGCCTGCAGACACGTGCAGCGGTGTCTCTCCATTATCATCACGCGCGTTGACGTCACTTCCTGCATCAATTAACACTGGAATACATTTTATCCTACCGAGTGCAGCAGCCGTGTGAAGCGGGATACTGCCTTCTGAATCCCTTGAACCAACCCTTGCACCATGCTCAAGAAACAATTTAACTACCTCTGCATCACTGAAGGCTGAAGCAAGGTGCAGTGGGGTACTCCCTTCTTCATCCCTGGCTTCAATGTTTGCTCCATTCTGAAGAAGTAAACAAGCTGTGGATTTGTGATCGAAGACAGCGCAGATGTGAAGTGGAGTGCAACCTTTGTAGTCCTTAGCTTCGAGATTACTACAAATTAAAGTCGAAAGATTTAAAAAATCGCAAAGCAAGTTTTGTTAATTAGCTAAATTCGAACCCCCCATAATACACTGTGTTCCCTACAAATTTTTCATACGTTATTGTTTTCTAACGACCTCCCAGGAGCATTTGACGACAATAGTTTATGCGACATTTTAGGGGCAAACTGAGTGTGCTATGGGACATTCGAAAATAGAGATGAGGAATTATGAGTTGCAATTCATCCAGTTACACCTCTCCAAAACAATAAGACTTCAGGACAGCTATAAGTGGCGTTTGTAGAACTAAGAAGTGAGTGTTGCTGGGAGTTCAATACAAGAGCGAACGCGTCCGACGCAACAAAAAAGTGGTCATTATGTATCGGTCAAATCGAAGCTTCAACATCACCCAGGTCAACCCCCAAATTTCCCCCTTCCCCGAGCCAAAAAGTCTTTCAAATGCCCCATCGCAGATACATTTTAGGTGATCAAGTGCTTGCAAGCCGAGGAAATTTAAACCATATTTCTCTACTATGTGGTGGCTTTCTAATGCTCTTGAACCAGAGTCTGCAGACAGGTTGCAATAGATAACATCGTGCAAAGTATAAATGTCACATGAAATTGAGTCTATGGTTCAAATTTCCCATCCCCCGGAAGACTCTGATCATGAAATCCCCTTCCCTGGGACGGCAAAGGTGTCAAATGCTTCGGGTATACCCGGGAGAATTTTGAAGCTTCGATTTTTCACATTATTTGTGAATTACTGTTCACAAACCAGTAATAATACATGAATAGAAAGCAAAGCAAATCACTACCGTGATGGTCAGCTGCTTTGGATATCACTTCTTAATTACCATAAACATTTGGCGAACGTTAGTAGCTTTGTCTTTCTCCAAGAATAGTTGTTCATCTGAGAAGTTATCTCGGACAATCTACTCACTTAAATGAAGGATGATTATTGCAGTTATATACGCAACTTTTGCAGCTGCGAAAAGAAAGCCTGAAAAAAATTCAGGCTTGTACGGGATTCGAACTCTTGACCTCTGCGATACCGGTGCAGCGCTCTATCGCAGAAGTCAAGACTTCGAATCCCGTACAAGCCTGAGTGTTTTTCAGGCTTTCTTTTCGGTACTGTAAAAGTTGCGTATGTAACTGCGATGATCATCCTTCATTTAATTCTTCACTCCGCAGTTAACATATATGATTTTCATATATTCAAAACTTAATATACTCACTGTTTCATGCCATACCCGTGAGCATTTCATCCTCGGAGACCCAGGGGCAGATAAAGGGCGCGAGGGAAAGTCTAAACGGGCGGAAAAATGTGGCACGAAGAAAAGGAAAGAACGGCGAGAAGAGCCCCTGGGGACAATGTCTTACCAGACCAGTTCCAAACGGTCGCCGCCGTTCTGGCTTCTGATTGGTGCCAGAAAACTTGTGGTTTTCTGGCACCAATCAGAAGCCAGAACGGCGGCGACCGTTTGGAACTGGTCTGGTAAGACATTGTCCCCAGGGGCTCTTCTCGCCGTTCTTTCCTTTTCTTCGTGCCGCATCTTTTCGGCCGTTTAGACTTTCCCTCGTCCCTACTATCTACCCCTGGGTCTCCGAGAATGTGAGCCTTTAAGATAGGTTAGAACTCTCTTTTTTCAACCAAGTTATCGGTGTCCGGATATTGGATGAAACTCTGCGTGTCGTGTTTGATATGTCACCAAACGATGGAGACACTTCAAATGTGACGCCGATATCGCACTGAAGAATGAGTTACAGCAGAGCCTCCACTAACGGTCACCTCTCTCTACAAGGGCCAATTTTTTACTCTAGGGAAATACACCCACTCTTGATTTTTAGAGGCTAGAGGCCACCTCTGTATAATAGCCAACTACCCCTTTTTCCAAAATGTCAGCTAAGGAGAGAGAAGACTTTGCCTTTAAAGTACCGACAAAAGCCCGTCTCGATCACCATCACGACCTTTTTGCAATTTTCGTTTCGGGAACAAGATTATAAAAAACCTGCAAACTTACCTTCCGTGATTAACCAACAACGAAACCGTTTCTTTTCCTCCTGAACAGCAGCCTACATGAAGAGGGGTGGCTCCTTTATAATCCACAGCTCCACAATCGCCACCATTCTTCAACAACAGTTCTACCAGCCACTCGTCGTTTCCAAGCAAGGCAATATGAAGGGGAGTGCATCCGAGCTCATCGACAGCATTAACGTCTAGCCCTTGACGAATCATCCTCTCTAAAAGACGATTATCGCCATAATATCTGGACATGTGTAGGCACGTTTTACCCTGAAAGTTGGTAGCAAGCGCGTCGCTTCCATTCTTAATGAGAAACTCAGCAATGTTACTGTTGCCCCGCGAAACAGCTACGTGAAAAGGTGTATTTCCTTGTTCATCTTGGCAACAGACATCAGCACCTGCCTTGATCAAGAGCCGCGGTGAGTCTGGTAAGTAGGCGCCGTAAGCAGCTTCGTGAAGGGGACTACATCCATGTTCATTGACCGCATTGACATCTCCTCCCTTTTTCACAATTTCCTTAATAACACTGGGCTGACAGACAGCGAAGTGAAGGGCCGTGTTCCCTTCGTTATCTGCAACATGCACCGAACTTCCACGTCTTAGCAAAATCTCACAAGCTGTTTTGTTAGGATGCCTTTTAAGACTAACTAAGAATGGCGTCCGACCTTTCTTGTTCAAGGCAGACAAATCCGCTCCTCGATCAATCAGTCGTTCTATTACTTCTGAGGCTCCATATGCCGCTGCCCGGTGCAAAGAGGTGTCCCCATTTTTGTCTTTTGCGTCAACCTCAATGCCTTGGTTTAATAGATTGTCCAAAGTAGACACGAAATTACATTCCGCAGCAAAATGAAGCGTTGTTCGACCTGTTGGAGTGTCGATTGCGAATACGTCGCCACCATTGTTCAGGTATATCTGGATATAGTTCCACTCAGGGTTTTTGTAAGGACATTTGGATATTTCCCCAAGAACTGTTTGTCCACTTAGATCGCGTGCATTAACGTCGCTACCTTGATGAATAAGAAATTCCAAAAACTCATCCTGTCCAAATTTTCCAGCCAAGTGAAGAAGTGTTCTCCCCTTTTTGTCAACCACTGTAACATCACTTCCATTTTCAACTAAAAGCCCAGCAACATCAACACAGCCTGAAAACGAAGTTAGGTGCAAAGGCAGCCATCCCTTGTTGTCGGTGACGTGAACATCAGCACCATGTTGAATTAGTAGCTCGACACAACTGCGGCGGCCTTCATATGCAGCTGTGTGAAGTGGGGTGCGATTTTCTCTGTCAACTGCTCTGACGTCAGCACCATGTTCCAACAACCACTCAATTGAAGAGCTGCTTCCAACCGACGCAGCAAAATGTAAAGGCGTCTCTCCATTTTCATCAGGCACATTCACACGAGCACCATGAAGTAAGAGCAACTCAAAGAATTCTCTTGTGGCACTAGGAGGTACATAATGAACTGGCGATCGTCCATAAACGTCGGTAGCATTTACAGAGCTTCCTCTATTCAATAGGTATTGAACCACAGCCACTCCGGCGTCTTCAAACTCAAGATACCGCATATGACATAGGGCGAGAATGAGGGGGGTTCTACCATGTTTGTCCTGGGTATGGACATTTGCCCCACTTTCTATCAGCAATTTTATCATTGGTAAATTTCCATGACTTGCTGCTACGGCGAGAGGTGTTTCGCCTGATAGATTCACAACTTCGACGTCAGCACCATGTTTTAAGAGAACCTGAGCTGCAAGAATACCAGATGAACTTGCCGCTACATGCAAAGGAGTCACCTCGTCGTCTTTCACATTTGCATCAGCGCCATACTGCAATAAAATTTCTGCAAGTTTTCCATTGTTGTTTTCTGAAGCATGGTGCAAGGGAGAAAAGGAATCACCGTAGATGCTACCGGTCTCACAGCCAAATTCAAGGAGAAGCTCGGCCACCTGATAAAAATTTCTTGAACAAGCTAACGAAAGAGGTGTTCGAGAACCGGCGTTCTTAGCGTTTATATCGGCGCCAAATGAAATGAGAAGTTTAACAACTTCTAACACACGTGGAAGGTCAGCAAATTGAATGACACTGGTAAGTGCTGTTTCTCCTTTAACGCTTTTCATATTCACGTCTGCGCCATTTTGTAGAAGATAACGAACCGACTTTATATCTCCACGTCCAGCAGCTGATGTCAGTAAAGTGTCACCATCTACGATTTTATCACAATGAAAGTCATCCTTACACCCGAGAAGCCCAAGGATGTCGGAGAAGCCATGCTTAGCTGCAAGTTCCGAAAGTGATGCATCCTCATCTTGCGAGTATGAAGTATCAGCGCCTCTTTCTATCAGAAGTTTAGCTACTTTCTCTTGACCCGCTTCCAGAGCACAATACAATGGAGGACGATGACGATGTTTGAACTCGTACCAACTCGCGTAGTCATCTTCCTCACTATAGTCTGAGCCACTGTCATTATGATCATCGCCTTCATCTGCTTTGGGTTTGTTGGTTTGACCGTTAATGTTAGCCCCTCGGTCTAGTAGAAAGGCAACAGTCTCACATTGTCCAGATCTCACTGCTGACATCAAAGGTGTTTCATTATACAGTGTAAGTTCATCTACAGGTAGACCGATTTGAAAAAGAATGTCTAAAACTTCTGTACGTCCACTTGATGTCGCGCCTATAAGCAAGTCTCCGTGTAGGTACTTACGGCGTTTTGGATCGGTTGAAAGTTTCAAGTCGCATCCACTATCCATCAAAACTTTGGCTGTAGCGGCATGACCACCCTGCAAAGCCTCATACAAAGCCGAACATCCAGAATCATCACGTGAGTCAACATTTGCCCCCTGACCAAGAAGATACTTGACTGTATCGGTTTGGCCCTTTCCAGAGGCGGCATGTAGTGGAGTTCGACCGTAGCAGTCTCTTGCATGAACATCTGCGCCTTTTTCAAAAAGAAACTGGACCAAATCTCGACGGGTAGCCAAATGGAGAACTGTCTGACCAGAGCCAGTTTTTGCTTGTACATTCCCACCACTTTCAAGGATAAATTTGACTACGTCAAATTGGTCTCCTTCAGCTGCACAGTGCAAACAAAGTTGGCCGCTTTCATCAGCTTTATCCAAATCGCATCCATTTATTAGAAGAAGTTTGAGGGTTTCTAAGTGCCCATTCTCAGCAGCTAACATAATTGGAGTTGTTCCGCTATACGCAACGGATTTCGTAGCATCTGCACCGTGCTCCAAGAGAAGACGAACAATATCGGTGTGGCCACATTCAGCAGCTAAATGAACGGGGGACGTATACTCAAGATTCTCCTTCGAAACTTTAGCTCCAAGCTCTATTAAGCGTAGAACATTACTTATTTTACCGCCTTTTACAGCATGGTGAATTGGACTTAAATACTCTATATCCTGTGCCTCTAAAGAGGCGCCTCTCTCTATTAAGAATTCCACAACGTCCACCTCATTGTACCTAGCTGCCAACATCAGTGGCGTTTCTCTCAGGCCTTCCATCAGGTCGGGCGACAAGGAGTCAACATGCTCACCACACTCAAGCAGCCTGCGAAGATGCTCCGTATTTCCCCTTTTTGCAGCCAAGTGCAAAAGAGACTGGGATTGAAAGTGTTTTGTAACTTTTTCAACAAGTTCGCTTATCTGCTTGTGCGTTTCTGAACCTTTCAGTCTCAGGACTGTCAAAAGAGTTTTGCCAGGAAAAACCGACGAGTTGTAGCCAATCTTAATACCCATAGCTATGGCACTATCAAGCTTGTCTGGACTGTAGTTTAAGATTGCATTGACAGTCTCGATGTCTCCTTTAACACAAGCTGACTGTAGACAACTTAGGCCGCTTGTCGTCTCTGGTGTGATCAGTTTATTAAAGGCCAAAGTCTTCAGGGACAGCTGTAACCAAAAGAGCACAGGAAAGTTTTACAATTGGAGCTACTATGAGTAAATAACAAAAACAACAGGTTTACACTACATGTAGAGTTAATAACACAGTGCCACAGTCTTCTCTTGCATCTTCTCTGCAAATTATTGTTTTTTTTTGAGGCAGAGCCCTCTTAAAGAATCTGTTAAACACGTTTAGGACAAAAGCTATCGGAAAAATCAAGAATCTCAAAACACGCTTAAACTATAGGTGTTTACTGTCGGTATGCTGAAATCCAAGGGGAACCAGGCGGGAACTGTCCATTACCAGAACCGATAATATGTGGTGGTAGGGGTGATGGAGGTAACTGTAGAAATGTGGCGTTTGAGAATGGAAAATATAAATGCGAAAAGAAGGAAAACAAAAGAAAAGTGGGAGTTTTGATGAAGGAAGAACAACACAGAAATGTCATGACACAGAGATGTGATGGAAGTGCTGAGAACAGAATCAATAGAAATGTGGCGGTGGTGATAAAGGTAGAAAATCATATTAATGTGATAGATGTTCTAGAGAAGTGAATCAACAGAAGTAGGGTGATGGTGACAGACGAAAAGAACCATACAAATGTGACCGAGGTGCTGGAGAAGGGAATCACTAGAAAAGTGGTTGTGGTGATGGAGGAAGAAAACCTAAGAAATGGAGGTGCTGGAGAAGAGGAACAAAAGAAATGCAGTGGTGAAGGAAAGAACAATTAGGCCAGTTTGCACGGCCAGCGACACGAGCTGCTTTTTTCGGTGCGAGTTCAAATCGTTATCAAAAACTAGCAGCGACTTTAAAGCGATTTCAAGGCAGCTTTCATTTACAGTGGCAATGGAGTTGTTTTCGTTCGATTGTAGGGAGATCGAAAAGCATTTTTGGTCGAAATTTTCAGTGAAATGTGCTCCCTGTGAAGTAAAGTATTTCCGGACACCAGGACAACTGCAGTGGTTCGGTGCACTCCACTGATATCGGCTTTGTGATCGTTTACTAGCACAAAGATACGCCAAAATGGTCAGTGGTTAACCCCGAAAAGAACTTAAACTGTCAAAACGACGTTTCTTTTAGTGCGATCTTATGTCAGAATTTAGCTCGTGAATATAAGAACATATCTTTTGATCTTTTCAGTGTTTTTCACCTCTACCTCTACATAACAGCTACCACCACAAAAAAAATTGAAAATGAGGTGGCTTTCGTTTATTGTGACATGAGGGTGGCGTCGAAAACAAACATTTTTGGAAAGCCTTCTAGGAGACAGGTAGTTGGAGGATAGTTTTTATGGATGCCCTTTAAGGGGTGACAGGGATGGTTTTTGCCAAACCGCAAAAGGCTGGGTGCAGTCTAGGGCTACGTAGTAAACGTTTTGTTCACCGTGGGTGGGTGGCACACGGGGCAAAGAAAAATTTTGCAGAAATGGGCAATTCCAGAAAATATCCATACCCAACCACGGACGGCTTCCATGTTTTAACCCCCCCTTGCCTTCGGAAATTCCAAAATGCGTTACCCCCTCATGCCCTCAGAATTCCATAATCGTGAACCCCCACTCCCCTTCAGAATTTCCGTTTTTTTTGGAAGTACATTTTCGACTTAGCAACACCTATATGAACAAACGAACATGAATTTATGTCTCCTCAAGGCTGTGATCTAGCGGCGCCAAGCGACAAGCTTTACTCTTCAGCGACAAGAAAAACCTACCGCGGCGCTAGTAGCCAGGATGTGCAAACTCCTTTTTAGGTCCGAATTCGGCTATAAAAATAAACACCACTAACGGTAATTTTACTCCTGTTTGTTTTCTTGTGCTGTTCTGACGTTCACAAAGCAAAAATAATAGCTCAAATACAGACTGTTAAAATCTTTCGGCGCTCAAATATACCGTCGAGTCAGTCGAGTTCCATCGAGTCGTGTTGCGTCCTTTTATACGTCATGTAGTGAGCACGAAAAGTGTTCTAATCTGACACGCGTTCCTTGGAAGCCAGGGACTGGTGCAAGTTTTTTTACTGTTCATCGGAAGGGAGTAACAAGAAACTTGAAAGCGGTAAGAGTTTTTTCATGTGACAAGAAATTCATCAAGGTAAAATGTGAAACCCACGTTTTACTGTTCACTTCTATAAGTTATGAGCGTAAACACGTGTCTGATCTATCGATGCTTGTCTTCTGCTTCCGCAGTCATACGTTCGTGGTTTATTTACGAACTACAAAAGTCCACAACAATAGCATTTTCAAGGAACTCACCCTACACTTTCTGCTCCAGAAATCCCACCTGTGGAATTCCCCCTTCGGATTTCCAATCGTAAATACCCCCCCATGCCCTCAGAATTCCATAATTGTGAACCCCCCCTCCCCTTCGGAAATCCTAAAAGCCGTCCGTGGTATGGTATGGATATTTTCTGGAATCGCCCAATATGAGACTCTATAAAACACCATCAAAAAACATTTTAAGTCTTCCGCTAGTAGAATTAAATCAGTTGAATAAGAGCAGGTCAGGACTACAAAATCAAGCCAAAATGTTTGCACAGACGTGAAGTCTTTGTAGCCTCTATCAAATTAAGTGAGGGTTCATAGTTTATGTAGAGAAGGGCTAAAGTGATTTTTTGCCGTGTAATTTTTGGAAACCCCCCTTGATTTGGTATGTTTTTGTCCTCACCCCCGTTGTTCCATATCCAACAACTATAGGGAAAATACATGACCTCCTCTCCTCTGCTACCACTCCCACCTACAAAACCCTGATGCCTAGATCAAGACATTTAAGTCTTAAAATTTAACCACAGCACAACAATTCTTTAATAGGCAAAAAACTAATCAGTTTTGTTTATTGCTATTGAAAAACTTAAATTTATCAAACTGATAAGCACTGTATAGCTTCACCACCAATAGGATTATAAACTTAAGAACACGGACTATCTCCTCAACAAAGGTTCCAACAAGCAATTCATCGATACAATCCTACCTAACAAATTAAACAAAAATAATAAGCACAAGGGGATAATGGGAAGAGCAAAGGGTGTAGTTCTCCTTCCCCCATCACCTCTTACATGTATCATCTGCTGCATGCTCCTTTTTCCCCTCTCCCCAGTCTCCTTGTGACACAAGGAGATCCATGGGGAAAAGAGAGTAACACAGTGGCGGTTTTTATTGAAACTTTTTTGATACCTGACCCCCCCCCCCATAGACCTTCAGTCACATTGGCCAAAATTTTTTATAGCCCCCACAGACTATTTCTTCAACAGAGGGTCCCACTAGCAATACATAAATAAAATTATACATTATACATAAAAAAAATAAACAAAAATAATGAGCACAATGGGACTATGGGAAGAGCAAAGGGTGTGGTCCTTCTTCCCCCATCACCTCTTATCATCCCCTTACATGCTGTCTTTTCTTCTCACCCCAGTCTCATAGTGACAGAAAAACAGTTCCCTACAGAAGGGAGGGAAACACAGTAATGGTTTTTGTCGCAACTTTCTAGCTATCCCCCCCTTAAAACCTTCAGTCACATTGGCAGATATTTTCCATAGCCCCCCCCTAAAAACTAACTGGAAAAATTCTTGCCCCCCCGCCCCCACCCTCTACATAAATCATGAACCCTAACCAAGTAGAACTGTAAGGTATCAACTCTCAATAGCAAAACACAAAATAGCCAATTAGCGAAGAAAGAGTTACTTAATCTTGTCATAATGATATTTAGAATAACTGCAGTTTCAAATCCCAGGATAAAGAAACTGAAACTGAAGGAAAGAAAGAATGACCATCCTCAATTTTCTTCCAACAATATCCATACATCATAAGGAGAAAATGTTATGAGAATAAAATCAATAAAATGATCACCAAAGTAATAATGTTTGAATTTCTTTCACATTTTCTCCACTAATTCTTTGAGGAAATGTATGGAGATTAGTCTGGAGAATTTGTTTGTTTTATTTGCCGAACAAAATGTTCAAAGAAAGAAAGAAAAGAATACACTAGAGGAATAAAGTGGCGAGGAAACCTTGAAAATGGGATTCTGGGTGGATTCTGGGTCTTCGAGGGTTAAGTGAGTAAATAGAGATTTGTTGGTAGTTTGGTTGAGAGGATGGTCCTTCTCTTTATTTGACTCTTATTTTAGAAGAGTGCTTGTTAGGCTAAAAAGAGGTATTAGGTTATAAAGCTCCTCTGAATAAGATCTCTTTAATGAAGCTTTGGGGAGGTTCTCGTAAGCTGACACCCTCACAAAACACAAAAAGTATCTGTAACTGGCTTATTATATACAAGAAAACATAGCACTGTATTCAGTGTGCAAAGAAAGGCAGCTTTGCCTGAGCTTGACTGAAACGTTATTGTAGCTAACCTGGAAAATTTTTTTTGATGAACGGGATAAACAAATACATGTAATTTGTTATTATTTATTAAGTATTGCTTTATTAATTCATTCTTATAACAATGGTAATAATTCCACTTTGTCATATGAGCTTGAAAAAAAGCTTTTGATCAGCATGAATTTATGAGAAAATATCATAACTACAATGTATTAATTTTGTCTTACAGTACAGTAAATAACCTATTAAACTAGTCTGGTGTTGTAAACTTTCACTGTATGCAAATGAGCATACAGTTTATTTTCAGTGATGACTAAATGATGCACCATGTTCATCACATTTCTGCTCTTTTTTTTCGTGAATCGAGGCCCTTGATCTTCATACTCAATCAATTCAGAAACAAATAATTGAATACCATATAAATAGTAAATTTTATATCCTGAAGAGGACTCGACTGTCAATAAAGTAGGATGTGAAAAACTTTTAGCAAGAAATCCTGTTTCATATAAAATTAATCACCTCCTCATTTCTTTTCTAATCCCTAAGCAAGCTCAACTCAATGCTTACAATAGCATTCTTGTTGATTGAAATTATGGGATAATTCTAGTGTTCCAGTGAAAATTCTGCATATCGTTCTACGAAACTATGTATACTAAATTCAATTCTCACCCAGTAATGTTGGCACTAAACTGTGCATGTGCGGGATAATTTCTGCTTATAACTTTTCGATTGTGTTTTTCCATACATTTTACTGCAATGCAAGTACACATAACATCTATACTTGGCTGTACATTATACAGGTTTTACCTATAACAAGGTTCTACATTTTTTTAAATACTGAAGTCACTCAACTGTGCTACATGTAACTTGTTTGCCTATTATTATCAGAAGAATAAACAGATCAAAAACATTGATTTTTAATTAAGAAAAAACACTGTATGTAATAGACCTTTTTTTGCATCTATGTTTTGTTTTCCCATTTCAGACCACATAATGGTACCCCAGAGAACTGTTTCTTTCAAATGCCATCCTATGCATGTGCGTCCAAAATTGTGTGTCTCCATAATTTATGAAAAGACAAAGACAAATTCCCTGGAGAACATATGAAAAGCAAAACATATAAGCTAAAAAGGTCCATTTATGTAAGCTCAATTAGATGTAAAAATACTTCAAACCAAATCAAACCTCAAATTAGAGGCCATATTTGGTGGGAAACCCATTCAGGGGACCATCCCAGGAGAAGAAAGGCATGGGCACTAATCAAAGGTTGGCCACAAAAGAAGGTTTGTTTTTTGCGTGATTTAATGACAATTTTGTTGGCAGACATTAGTAACTTGTTGCCCAATAGAGGGTCATCGATATTCATATTACTGAATACCCTAAATCCTCTAATAAGCCTGGGTAGCTTATTTATTTCAAACCCATTTGAGGGGGGAATTATTTGGGAGGGGGGCATTATTTAATTTAGAAAAGACTATGGTATCAGCTCTCCATAAAGAACTAGAATACAAAGTGGAGAAGCTCAAGAAGAAGAAGGTTGGAGGTCATGTAGCTGAGGATCAGAATAAAAATCCAAACTTCCAGTTGCTAAATAAACCATCCGTGATCAGTCCACACAAAGTTTAACAGTCGTGATTGATTAAAACACAACCGAGTCTCATTTCTTGGAGAAGAATAATTAGGGGAGGGGAGTGGTGGCTTAATAGAGATGGGGTGCTAATTAACTTTCTTCCCCTGAAAAGGGGGGCTTATTAGGGAGGGGGAAGCTTAATTTTAAGATGATTTATGTTACTAACAAGTAGAAGGGAAAAAGGTTTACTATTCATTCATTCCCAGTTTCTGATTTTATCCTAACTCCTGGCTAATATTTTAACAACCAGCTACCATGGACCAAATTTGGATGATGTTTGCCGTGAAAATGTGTCACCTTCACAGATAATGAACAGAAAAGGGGAGAGCAGATCAAAAGGGGCACAAAGTTAGTTATTTTGGCACAGTTGGAGAAAATGGCAGGAGATTTCACATAAATAGCCAAACTGAAATAAACATACAAGAATAGCAAAAATACAACTTGATTCAATGATAACATTGCTTTTCATCAAGAAACTGCCAAGCAACAAGCAAATGAAATGAGGACGAGAACTTTGCATAGATCATCGTCAAAGTAAGCATGTTTTAATAATTAGTTGGCTTTTGTACGATATGACTAATTATGAATATCTTGGAGCTGGGTGCATGTTATCCTCTTCAGCCGAGCCTTCCTTGATCTGCATAATGATTTAAAATTAATCCTTCATATCATATGATATATACTCATGAAGCCACATCCAAAAATTATCACGACTCGGAAGAAAATACCTGTTTGGTGGCAACGCACAAGTAGACTTTCTTGCTGGGCAAGTAACTTTTAAAGCTCACTAGCCCTATGGGCAAGGATCCAGGCAAGTCATCCACTAAAACATCATTAACTATGATGACCAAGAAGTGGTCCCGGCGAGCAAGCAAAATTTGTTTAATAATAATAGAGCCGCTTGCTCAAAGGACGTGCTGGGATTCAGCTTTTTTCGAGCCTTGATTATGGTAAGTTATCTGTATCATTGTGCAACGCCACGTATCATGATGAAATTTGCTTCAGTTCCTGTTGTTCTCAGTGAATCTAGCGATCAACAGGGAGCATGCATGCATATAATTCAAGATTCCGGAAGCCCATGAGCCGATGATGGAGGTTAAGATGGATTCAAGGGATGATGATTTTTGCCAAAAAATAATTTGAGAAGTGCAAGAGGCGATTTACGTATTTGTTCCAGCCTTGCAACTAATATTAGAGAAACAATGAATCTATAAAACGTACCATTCTTTTTCCAGCAGGATGATTCATCTCGATCGGTTGTCGTCCTGTTCGGTCCTGTTGCTCGAGAAGTTGACCGAGAAAGACTCAGTACCACTATTGTAGTAGCTGGTTTCGCCGGAAGTGAGATTCATCCCAGAGAGTGATTACTGAGAGTCAAAATAATTTTTTTTTTAAATTAACTAATAAAAAGAAAAGTACAGTTATGAATTGAACAATCTAGACTCAGAGATTTTCCCAAAGTGGATCCAAAGAACGAATACTTTAGAGTATTGACAGTACCGGGTCTACCGCGGCAACTTCCGGTTTGTAAAAGTCCAAAGAAAGTCTCAGATTTATTTTTGCACCACCCAATAGAACTTGCAAGAGTCGGCAGAACTGCATGAGAAATCATGGCTCAAAGTTCCGGGAAAAGAAGAATTTTGTTTGTTTAAGTTCATACATCTCTGCTTAAGTGCGTTTTGGTGAGCATTTGCTGTTATTGCAGTGAAGTAAAGCTAAACCTTCACTTTCGACTAAGACTTCACTTTCGCTGTAGCTGGTCTACATCTGCACTCATAATTTTAGGCCTAGATTTTTGATAGTTTTTTCTTAGTAATGCTTAATTTTCCTTTTCTTACTTTAAATTATTCACAATTGTAAATAGTTTTCTATCGTGGACATATATTTAGTTTTTAATTTGTAAACAATACGACATAATTTGAAATTGTAAATATTACTTATTGTTCTGATTTTTAAATAAAGATTGGTATTAGTAGTTTTATCAGCAAAGCTAAACCTTCTCAGTGACATGCACAAACGCCGCCAGCTAGCTCTTCGCTTCAAGACCACTGCAAGCTCATTCGAGCGAACACTGGCAGCACACGTTGCGCGCATGCGGAATAGCAACCTTTCTTACGGCGCCCGGTCCCTGCACAACCTTCAGGGTAACCTTAATGCAAAACCCTGCAAGGCCTTGTCTAGGCCCTAGGCCTCATACAGCTACTTCGAGAAAGGTTGTGGGAAAAAAGTGGTGCACGCGACAATCCCGAAAGGTAACATGGGATATGATCAATACACGGTTCCTGGTATTTTGAAAACTAATTTTGTTCTTTTTCATTCTAAGAGACTTAAACCATACAAGTCATTAAATCTAAAAATGGATGGTGTGTTTATCCAAGAAGTTTCCACGGTCAAATACTTAGGTGTCACTTTTAACTCAAACTTGGCTTTCAAAAATCATGTCAATGAACTCTGTTAAAACTATCGAAAACTGTAGGTATATTTTCCAAATTAAGGTACTATGTTAATGTTGATATACTTATTATGCTTTACTATTCCATTATTTACCCCTTTCTTACTTATGGTATTCAAGTTTGGGGTCTTACATACCCAACCTACCTAAAACCAGTGACTACTTTGCAAAAACGAGTCATCAGAATAATGACTTTTTCCGACCCTAGATCTCATTCTGAGCCATTGCTGAAGTCTCTCAGACTCATAAAATTCTCTGATATAATTCATCTTGAAATTCTCTCTTTTGTTTATCAGTGGTACCATAAACTAAACCCTTCTTGTTTTGTTAATTATTTTAGCAGGGGCACCCAACGACCGTTTTCGGGGAAATATCTGTTCGGAGCCCTATAGAATGGCTAGAATTTTCGGGAGCCCAAGAACAGCTAAAAATTTCGAAAATGTTTCGTGGTGACTGTTCGTTGGGCTCAGAGTTTCGGGATTTGTGTGGTTTGTTCACCTAAGAATTTCGGATTTTGTAGTAATCTCTAGATCACCTAGAAATTTCGTAGCTTTCGTAGTAATCTCTAGATTCTGATTTCGGCACCTAGAAATTTCGTAGCTTTCGTAAACTAAGAATAGAGCAAACTTTTTAAACCCGGCAGTCTCATTAGCGAAAATTTCCGCAACTGATTTAAAACCCAACGAACGACCCTTTTCTGAGGGTACCAGGCTTACCGGTTACGCGTACGCTATATCAGCGCGCGCATCGCGTGAAATAGCGCCTGTCAGTCCTGTGTATCGGTCGATGGGCACTCAGGACAGTATCGCAGCAGGACTACGGATGGAGGGATCGGTGGGATAACCCAGACAACGCTATTGTAGCACTGTTCTCGGCATCGCATGTATCTGATCTACCGAATTTTAATAAAGTCACATTTCTGACATTTGCAGTTACAGTTAACTGTGTAGAAAATAGGCAACTTTCAGCGTTTCGGTGAACTTTAGCCCGCAAAAACAGACGCTTTTTCACTGTTTTTTTTCTTTGCTCGCTCATCGCCACCTGGGGGGTGTGTGGGGAGGGGGATGGGGGCGAGGAGCGAGGACAAACTACTGCTCTGCTGGCAACTTTAATTTTTGGTTGTTCGGTGACCGTAATTATTCCGCCTATTCTTCAGCTTCCCCCCCATCAGCTGTCCTCTCCTATTACCTTAGCACCCAGAGCACCTTACCCCCGACCCCTTGGGAACGAACACAAAAGAGAACACTGAGCCGTGCCCTGGGCCATCCCAACTGATCTCAACTCTGCCAACTGCCTTATCTGACTGCGTTCAATGTGCGTTGTAATCAGTCAGTGCCATGCCGTATTTCAGATTTTTCCGCAAGTGCCGTGCGAATTGAGTTCGGCAGGCACAAGATCACAATCACTTAAATGCCTTTTCTTTTACACCTAGAATTTTCTATACATTCATTAGACGTTTCAACTGGCTTTAAAATCACTTAAATGCCTTTTCTTTTACACCTAGAATTTTCTATACATTCTACGTCGCCCTAGAAAATTCGGAGACATTCTCACACTAGATAAAGTTTTCGGAGAAAACTTGAAAGGACCCCTAAAAATTTCGGTCAAGGGAAAAGCTCGTCAGGTAATCTTACGTTTTTGGAAAGCTTTCACAATAGGCTGTTATTTTCGGGAAAGGCGAAAAACAGCCCTAGAAAATTCGAGAGGTTCAAACCACTCCTAGGACGACCGAACAGATCAAATTTTTTTAGCGATGCGAATTATTCATTTATATTGCTTTTAAAGCACTCCAGGATGCATAAGGAGCCATTTCAGATCATTTCCCAGAAAACGGTCGTTGGGTGCCCCTGTTTTAGCCAAGTATCTTCAATTCATTCATATAATACACGTCAATCAAAGAGTGATAATCTGTTTGTTAAATATGTTCATACCAAATACGGCATTCGCTCTAATGGTGTAAGGAAAATCATTTTTACAGCTTGCCATTCGGGCAAGCTGAACCTAACATTTACTAGCCCAAACATCATTTCAACTAGCCCCAAAAAAGTTTTGAGCAGATTGATTTCACAGTTCCTCTCTAATTTGAATTCCTCAAAAACTTCACTTGCCCGTCGGGCAAGTTAATAACAGAGATCACTAGGCCGATAGCAAAATCCACTAGCCCCGGGCTATCGGACACTACTTTCTTTGCACGCTGGTTTTCTCAGTTACACTAGTCCAAAACTTTGGAATTCTTTATCTATTGATGTTAAGAAAATCAAGCCGTTTTCCAGTTTTCGTCAATATATCAAGAATTCTGTGATTGATGGTTATAATACTGTTATTGATTCCTAATGTTTTACGATTATATTCTCTTAACTACTATTTAATTAATGAAGTAATACTTTTTATCTAAAACAACCATTTTGTATCTATATTCCTTCTACTCATATTCTTGTTTGGTTCATGCTGACCTACTCGGTTAGTTCCACGAACTATTTAGGTGTCCCAAACTCTGCACAATGAACCTGCAATTGAAATTCTCTTTCCCTTCACAATTTCTTCATTTTATATTTTAAAGCAATAATTTGTATCAAGTGTAATTATTTTGTGTGAGTTTAAATAAAAATTCACTTGACTTGACTTGACTGGCACTGTAGCCGTTGAGCCTATTTTTGTTGCTTTCCTTTAGCACTCGCAAACATATGTCTATGGCCTCTTGTGACATTCTTTCAAAAGAAGAACAGTGAGCTCAAAACTACCCACATTACCTTTCGGGATTGTCGCGCGCACTTTTTCCGACAACCTGAATTAGGAAATGCATTGACCGAGAGGGCCTAAGACACCGTAAAGGACTAAGCAATGCAAAGTGATACCATAAATTGGGATCCTGTCAGGGACTCGCAACAGTTTTCTTTGTCTCACGATCGTGAAAGGTCGATTATTCCATCAACTCTGCACGTCATTACATTTACTCTGCATTACATTTTTGTTAAAAATGTGTTAAGATGTCTGTTTCGTTCGGCACTAGGGACTTTATGATCCAACGACGCGGACGGTAACGAGAACGTAAAAAAACAATAGGTTTTATTAGCAAAACAACAACTTTGCACGTGCACCACGCATTTTTTGTACATTTCTCTGCCCGTTTTTGCACGACTACGACTTGAACATGCCTAATTTCGCGTTTTATGGAGTACGTGTACAAGCAACGACGAATTTTTTTTTCTCTTTCTGCACTTGGATATGGTCCTTAGGAATTCAACTCCAGGAGGGTTCGCCTACACTTGACAAAGTAAGTGGGTATGAATAACTTCGATAAAGAAGGAAAGAAAGCAAATTCACTTTTTAAGCGACGTTGCCGTCGCGTCGTTGGATCTTAACTGAAAGACTACATCGTGAACTTCCCTAAGTGGACGCAAGACGACGATTTTTTTCTTTCTCTTATGTTAACTTTGAATCCATCCCCTGGAAAACTCGCCTACATTGGACTAACAGGGCGAGATGAAGGTTAAAACAGCTCGAATTAACTTTTTAAGTGACGTTTTGCTGGTCCTTTAAGCCCCCTACTCTGCCATAGACTGACTTGGGAACGTGGACGACGCCGACATGCGACTTTTAAGCTTTTTTCTCGTATTCTCTAAAAAGCGGCCCCCAAGAAAGCTTCATTGTATCTTTTTTTCAACAGAAAAGGGAACTTCGCTTATTTCTGTTAAAGGAGGTTAAGCCCTCCACTGATCGCAAAATGATAAACTTTCAAACCATATGATAACTTAGGGCGCTTTCCATTTGTCAGAACCAGGGGCCCGTTTCTCGAAAGTCCCGTTAACTTAACGGGCCCGAAATCAAATATTCAAATAGAAATATAAAGAATAAGAGCGCGGGTCCTGGCTAGCAAACTACCGCATTTTGTTTCATTAACTGACAGTTTTGTCGTGTTAGATGCAAAACTATTGAAACCTCGATCTTTAATGTAAACGGAGACAGCTTACCGGGCCCGTTAATTATCGGGACTTTCGAGAAACGGGCCCCAGGGCGGATAAAGGTTGGGCGGTGAAACGAGCGCTCCGCTCTTCATTTAAAGTGTGATGCGGAGTAGGACTGGCACGAGCGCTCTTTCCGCGCTTCCGGTGCGCTTGAAGGCCGGCGAAATTTTCCTTTTTGCAAACCGGAAATCCTGTTTTCTTTCTGTAATTTCAGGCTACAATGTTAAATAGATAAATTTGTTTCATAACAATATCAATAAACAGTTTCATATGTTTGTGTCTGTACGTCTAAAAGTCAAACTTGTTGGTCGTATAATGCCAAAATTTGAGTTTTATTTGAAAGTGTTGAATACCTCCCCCTTCCACTAAATATCACCTAATCATCTTTCACCGTTTCGTTTTCAAAAGCTTAACACTTCTTAACCTCAATTTTTACATATGTTAAAGGGGGAGAAATTTTATATAACATAACAAAAAATTAGATTGATATATATTGATATAGTGGCGTTGTACTTCTTCAAACTTTGCTTCTCGGGTGCAACGCGCCATGGCGATTCGCACAATGCGTTGCAAATCCGGCAACCGCATGTAAACAAAATTTATTGAGGTTAGTTGCAAGGTTTTTTCTCCGTTTTTCTCTCTAAAACAAAACAAGGTAAACAGTAAAAACTGAGGAAAAACTTATTTTGAAGTTTCGAAGAAAAAGAAAGACGTATGAGATGTTTTTTTCAAAACTAAAAAGAAGGATGAAGGTGATTGAAATTACCATAATTTCACCTTGCACGAGCTGCACGCATTTATAAAATACACGTCATCTACTGCTGTCTTTTAGTTTTGCCATGGATGACATGGATGAGATTTTCCTTCGTGTTTTAGACAGTAATTAGTTGTTTTTGTTTTGGAATAACATCGACATTGGTGAGTAGCAGAACGAAAATATAATTCAGTGGTAGAGTTATGGAAGTAATAAAAGAAACCCTTTGAAAGAGATGTTTGTCTACTCCAATTAAACCTCCCGCAAAAAAAAGCAACATTTGCCTCTCGGAGACAGCGTACCAGCACAAAGGAACGAGGAAAAAGTGCAAGAAAACAAATCAAGCTGCCATAATTCAGTGACAGCGGCAGTGTCTAATGTACAAACCACATCGCAAACCCTGACCGAAGTCGAAAACAAGCGACATTTCTAAGCAGAGTCCCAGTCCACTGCATCACACCTTTTTGCTCGGACGCGCTCGTTTCACCGCCCAACCTTTATCCGCCCTGGTCAGAACTGATCATGACCGGCCACACCAATCCCATCGCAATGGTAATTTCCCTTTTAATCAAAGCTCTCCAGCCAGATCAGTCAAATCCTAAATATTATGCACGAAGGTGATGGTTTTTCAGGAAAAAGCCTATTTCATTTTCAGACTGTCTGGTCGGGCAATGGTGCGGCCGACCAGTTCTGACAAAAGGAAAGCGCGCTCAGTTTCGCCACTACGACATACTCGCTAAAGCTCGAAGTGGAATGAAGACGAAAATCACGTTTTCCCGCCAAAATGACGCTGGATAACACGCGCGCACTACTTAGCACTGCCAGGGAAAATCTCGTTCTCATAATCGTCCTCGTATATAGAATCTAAAGGTCTCTAATGTTTCAAACAACCAACGTATATATTAATTTTAGTGGAAGCTATGCCGTTTTCCGGGCTCTTATGGCCAGATGAGAATTAAGAGACGGGAAGGGGATGTAAATAAACACACAAAGGACCAACAACAGCTGTGAATAATACAGTTTACTACAGAAATATTTTCCACACAACTCAATACAGGAAATTCACACCATTTCTTTGTCAAGCCTAACTGATATACCAAACACGTAAAATGGCAGTTTAGAAGAAATAACTGCCGTCTTGCCAACGTAGTTTCATCAGCGAAACGACTCATTTTTATCACTCTAAATTCTTAACTTGCCCAAGACAGACTGGACCAATTTTGTCGAAATAGACACAAAATGCCTTCAATTCCCTAGTGGCAACTTAGTTGCTGGTAGCTACAGTCTGAAGATAAAAGCTCGCCTCACCCCTTCCAGAACATTTGGGCCACCAGGTGGTGTACGATGGGAAGAGAGAAAAGGCGTCCTCTTCCCACCGTCCTCCGCGCGCGTTTTCTCTCTCCCCAACCTCCTTACAACACAAAGCACACAGAGGCCCCTGCAGGGGAGGGAAAGGCGAACCCACCATTGGGGCTACGATTTGGTGCCTACGTAGCGGGAGTTGTCTTCAGCCAATAGCATTCTATCATTAGCGATGTCTGCGATGGCGTTTTCTTAATTAGCACACGAAAATTTAAAAGTTTGAAAGGGATTTACCAAGAACAACATATTCAGCTATTTAGTGTGTCGCCAGTCATAAGTTGTACTTTTAGCGGGTTACCGCTTTAAATGTCTCGCAAAGAGGCAGTAACCTTAGAAATGATACACAAATAACTGAAACAATGTTGGTATAATGGCAATCACTTGAGATAAAAGAACTGTCGCTTGTCAGTATTAAAAACGTGGCCTTAAAATTAACATCATCTTATGACATAAGTACATAACTTAAGCGTGCATTCAGTAACTACAGATTATGTAGGACAACTACTTAACTGCGACATAACTGCGACGCCGACACTAAAGCCTGGTCTCTATATAATCGTCCGCAACGTCACAATTGCCCTAGCCGTTATAAAATATGTTCTGGAAATTGAGACCATCATATGGAAACAGCGCTGATGCGAACTATTACGGAGATAACATAGATCTAATAGCATCTATTTAGGCTGGTCTGCATATAATCTTCCGCCGGATCGCGTCCATTGAATCGTCCCAAACTATGGATGCAACTGGCACAACTACGTGAAAACCACTGCTTTAACAAAATGGTCTCGACAGTGACTTGCAAAACGGACCACTAACTGGTAAATACGCGGTTAATTCATGACTAATCTTATTGTTATTGTTATCATCTGGCAGCTAATAGTGATTTTACGCAACAGGGCGGCAGGTAGAAGACGGCAAAACGCTTGTGCATGACAAACGTGACCGGGCTATTACTTGCTTGTTATGTGGTGATCTTCACTTAACATCAATGTTTTCTGGTCTTTTACAAAAAGATCTGTTTAAAGTAAAGTAAAGTTTGTTTTGTGAAAAGTTGTTTCAAACAAAATTATTGTCAGGCTTGTCACACAAGGTTTGCCGTCTTCTTCCCTCTCCCGTCCTGGCCCGGGTTGCTCGAAGCATGGTTAGTGCTAACCAGCGTTAAATACCATGGAAACCTATACATTTTGATACCTCTTAACCAACGGTTAGCGCTAACCAGGCTTCGAGCAACCGGCCCCTGTTGCGTAAGTTCACTATTGTTATCTAATTGTACATTTTTTTCACACAAACTATTGCAAGTTCACTCTTTAATTCTCATTGGGAATGAATATTAACAGCGTCTCGTCCGCTTTATTGAAAATATAAGCCACAATTCATTAAGTTAAAGTGAACGTAATATTCTAATGTACCCCTCCCCCGAAGGTAGCATTTTCCCCCAAAATGTTTTGAGGAGTCTTTTTAAAGATAGAGGGAGGTATTCAACACTGAAGGGCGCGCCTTTTCATAAACATCGACTTTAAGATCCGACGACACGATGGCAACGAGAACGTCAAGAAAAAAAAAAAGAGAATAGGTTTAGAAGGCAAAACAACAACTTTGCACGTGCAAAACAAGCGACGACGAAATTTATTTCTCTTTCTGAACTTGGATAGGAATCCTAGGAATTCAACTGCAGGAGGGTTAGCCTACTTTTGATAAAGTAAATGGGTAGAAGTAAGCGCGATAAAGACAGCAAGAACGTAAATTCACTTTTTAAGCGACGTTTTCGCTACCATCGCGTCGTCTGATCGTTAAGTCCCTACTATTGCTGAAAACCCCTGGGGGACTCCTAGAATGCTCGCCGTATCTCTTTAAGAGGTAGGAATTGCATATTTTGATCTCACTTGGAGTGTTAAAGCAGTCAAATGTTGGAGGGGGTGGTTGAGGGGGTGTTTACGGTACTAACACTAAGAACAGTTACTTAATTTACGCTTCATTTCAGAAGTGTTTGAGGGTTGGATAGGTGGGGAGGGGTGGGGTGGGTGGAGACTGATTATACTATATATTATTTCCAGTAAAAAATAATTTTTCAAAACTATCCTCAAAATATGAAAGCATTATCTTCTTTCTCTCGTACACCGGCAACGCGACTTAACAGGAAGGAACCTGGAGTTGTTGTTTATTCGTCGAACAAGGCCTTTATTTCTGCGAAGCTTTCCTCGACGGTCTTGGAGAAACGCTTACAATCCTATTAAAACATAGAAAGAATGCCGTTACATCACAAAACAACGTATACAATCAAGGAGGGCAAAATTGATTTAAACTCTAATAGTATGCGAATGTGTTCGGAGATTTAAAGGGGCTGTGAGGAGGCAGCGTGGCCGAGTGGTCAGCCCGTCGGACTCGCAATCCGGTGGTCCCGGGTTCGAGTCCCACTCTGGCCACTTGCTGGATTTGGTCTCGGTATTCCCGAGTTCAAATCCTCGGCCACGCTTGGAAATAACTAACTGGTTGCCTCCTACCAGTTAAGGCTTTTAATCCTGCTATGTTGTATTGGAATTATTTGTTTCTAAGTATTTGAGTGGAGTGCCTGTAAACTAGCTGGATAAGCTAAGTGCACTTTCCACTATAAACAAGCCTTTAAACCTTTTGTTAATATTGCCAATTACGCGTCTCTAATGCGCGATGGAACTTAACTTTAGTGAACAAATGACAAGTAAACGACTAAATCACAGCTTCTTGTCCCACAAATTTACCACCCAAGAATTATATCAAACGTTACCAACAACAAAAATGAACTTTGAAAAACTGTTAGGCTAACAAGTTTCCAAAAATCCACAATTTCAATCCGGTATGATCTTCTTCAAATCTGTCCATCCGTGCCCTTTTTCGTATTTGCTGTGTTATTTTAATTTAGTAAAATCCAACTAGTGGTCTATTATCAATGCTGCGTTCTGATTGGTTGAGCTACTACTAGGCTATATGTTATAGCCCACTAGTAGCGCAAAGCGCCGGCTTTTTGGTGGCAAAAAGGGTTAAGGTGACTCGAACCAGTTTTTTTTTGGGGAGGTACCATCCTACTCTGAAGCTCTCTGTTATCCCCACCTTTACTTTTATCGTAAGTCTAACACATAGAATGGATAACATATAGATCAATCTACAATATAACATAAACTTTTTGGCGATCGGAGTAAATGTCACGTGGTTATAATGCCACGCCCCTTTGAGGTCTGAGTCGAAAATCTGCTGTTGCCGGCATTTTTTTGTGAAAATCTCTCAGCTACACATAGTACGCATTAGTGGCTTACGCTGAACAGAGTTTCACCAAAATCGCAAAGACCCAATTCGAGAAAATCAGCGGTTTCCAAATTTAGGTGATAATTTATGCGAAAATGATAAGCAAACTATGAGATTTATCCCTTTATTATGGGGATCTTTATAACAGATGGGTCCTTGCAAGTCAGCAAAAAGCTTTAGGGCCTTGTAAATGCGCGCGATTTCGAGCAGTGAAAACATATACAAATTATAGTTTATAGTTTTAGCTAGTTGTTGACGTTTGTCAGCGTTTAAGAGTCCTTCTCACGAAAAAAGCATTTTCTTAAACATTCGTAGTTAAAGGTGGTGATACTGGAGAGCTTTAAAGTAGAATGGTACCCCCACCCCCCCCCCCCAAAAAAAAAAAAACAAAACAAAAAAAACCCGGGTCGAGTCACCTTAAGCAGCCAAAATTTTTTTATTCTCGATATTTTTGACCAACTAGTTGGATTTTACTAAAACAATTATTCCTCTCGCCCTCATGGCCTCTGAGTCAGTGGCCTATTCGGCCTTCGGCCTCATGGCCTATTGATTCAGCGCCCATTCGGGCTCGAGGAATAATTGTTAATTATACCTTCTTTGAATGCTTTGAGCGATTATTTCGATAGTTTACTTAATTTGGCAGCAGTTCTTGCTGTTAGAATTTTGTTAAACTTTTGACACAGCCCCCTTAGGGCTGACATCATGTTTCTGGGTTCTTTTGCAAAGAAAGGTCTTTGATGTGCGATAGATATTTCGCTATTTCACCATTTTCACTTTCTTGAATAACTTTTAGGTTTGTCAAATCTGTAGTTGATGGTCTGTAACTAAGCCATTCGCCATCGGCGACCGCTTTATAGAGGTTTGACTGTAATAAGGTCTTTAAACTTGTTACTCAGGTTGGAAACATTACTTACAGTTTTGGTAGATGAAACCTTGGCGGTGATATGGAAAAAGATAGTGTCTTCACCAGCAATGATGTAAGATACCCCGTAGCCATCATCAGCGACCTGAAAAGACACAAGATTTCACCTACCATCAGCAGACCAGATTGTGATTTAGCATGTGAAAATTAATAAATAAAATCTTATCTTTCGCGTAATTTCGTGTCAATCTTTAACTGTTATATCTTCGCATTGCAATATGGCCGCCGAACTAAACCATCTCGAACACATGGTTAGAGCCACTCCCTCTCGGCCAAATGAGTTTGTTTTGGTTTCGTCTGGACCAATCATATCGCCGGAAATCATTTAAACAAAACTGTCTATGGTCCGGACTGATCAGATACACAGTTATGGGATTTATGCGTGCCGTGCATCTCAAAGCGTTTTGTAAGCAATTTGTTTAGGCTACCTGAATCAGTCCTACCGATAACGGGGACTTTAAGCAAAGACTACGGAAGGTTCTAGTACGGTGACCGGAAGCAATTTTTTTTCCCGCCATCAGTCAATGCTCAAGTCAGGGAGTTTAAGATACCACAACGGCCATAGCGGTGAAAACGTCGCTTAAAAGTGTATTCGCCTTCTTTTATTCTTTATCGCGATTATTCCAACCGGCTTACTTTGTCAAAGTTGGCGAACTCTCCTGAGGTTGAAGCCGTGCTGTGACTCCCCACCGTAAGGAAAGGTTAAGAAAAACATAGTCGTCACCTACTTTTGTCACGTTCCTTTAGCACTCGCAAACATACGTCCATGGCCTTTCGTGCCATTGTTTCAAATTTCTTTGAAGAAGAGTTAACTCAAAACCACCCTCAATACCTTTCGGGATTGTTGCGTGCACTTTTTCCACCACCTTTGTCGAAATAGCTGCAGTGTATCGCTTGAGAGAAAACGGAACACTCAAAAATCAAGTGCAGTTACAAGTATCTTACCGGTCCAAATCCTCCCCCAGCGGTTTTCAGTCTGTTTTTGATCGCTGGATTCTTGTCGTAGTCTATTCTCTTTGTTTGTTGAGTAGCAGTCTTAAAACAAAGAGGAAAACGTGGTTAATTGTTTAAGGGGCTTTTTACACAGGCAATTTTGTTGCGCGTTTTCTCACGCACACGATTTTCCGAATATTGCAAGCTAGCATAAGAACAACATGATTTGCATGACCGTCCGGGGGGAATGTAGTCCTGAATACGACTGTTGTTGTTGACAGTGACTGACGTTTCGACAATCTGTGCGGTAGTCATCTTCAGAGTCAAACTGAGTTGTATCGCCTCAGTTGACCCTACCTATGAAATTACTCATGGGTTCAAACCTTTCAAAGCAGGAAGGGCTGCATCAAAACAAGTTCAACTCCAGCCTCGTTTCCACCTCAGTGTATCTATAAAGTGAACTATTTCAGTTCGACCAGGAATAAGATAGACGAAGAACCACTAAGTTGATGTGCTACCTCTAAATCGTTACTTATTTTAAAATAACTGCGAATTTGCCTTAAAGTTCAGTCATCGTCAAATTTTCGGCGACTTAACCCCAGTAAATCGCGCTACAATCGCTGACTGTTTACACACGCGCTTTGCCGCAGGTCGCAGATCTTGTAGCGCCAGAGATCTCTCGATAAAATCGCCCGTGTAAATATCCTCACGGAGGCAAACCACGGCTATTTTACAAATGTGACCGAGGATTTGAACTCGGGACTACCGAGAACGAATCCAGGGCGGAACTTGAACTCGAGGCCTCCAAATTATAAGTCCAGCGCTCTAATCGAGCGGCCACGCGGCCACGCTACCTACTTATTTAAAAACATAACATACTTGACTTGTTGATAGTTTCCATGGTTCTTTGAGAGCCTGAAAAACACACGGAAAAAAAGCGATTTTAGTAAATAGCTTCATGACGACGTGGTTTGGAAAGCGCATACCTACCTCCTTAAGAAACGGCGAATCTTCTTCCAAGTACTTAGAAACAACGTACAGGCCGAACAAATGACGATCAACACCTGTAATGAATCAAAAGGCATAGCCGGTTCATCAGTGTCACTGAATCTTGACTGTTTATAGAGAACGACATTTCATTTACACCTTCAAGAGTGAAAGGCTCAGGTTCAAAATTACCTTCTCCAGACATCGCCCTTTTGAAATTATTTACATGTCCCTCCGCTGCCTTGATAAACAACTCCTTCCTCTCAGATTTCTGTCACAGAAAAAAAAAACCCGCCTTAGTACATGTATGACCAAGATCACTGCAGTTGGCGAAGCTATAGAGAAACAAAAAACAGTAAACCGTATTTTAGCCCGATTGTACGGTTGAAAAAGTGTTTTATTGCCAACCTCAACAGGCGCTTGGAAGTAATGGGCGATAGAAAGAACGGGGCGCGCGAGGGAGAGACGCGTGTCTTCGTCGTGCGCCCCTTTCTTTCTTCCAATCAACTGGCTAAAACCGGTTTTGGTTCAAACAGGCTGATAAAAATAGAAGAGAATTTACATACTGTTGCCGCTGGGTTGCGCATTGACCTGACAAAAGCACAGGCCTCCATTGTGCAGGGCCTCACAGTCTCTGTACGTCCCTCTCTGAAACAAACCATGGAATCTAATTAGCACACTGCAAGGGTGGTCTGCCTGTGATAACACTTGCCGAGACCTTGATCATTCTGGGTGTCACAAAACCCGAATCTAATGATTGTTTTTGAAGAAAACAACGACCAACACACCGTCCTACGTTTTTATAGCTCAGTGCAAAGATGCCTCTCGCCACCCTGTGATTTTGACATTACTCTTAGAAATCACGCTTTGAGCGCGCAACCCATAGATTATTCTTCTAGCAGATAACTAACTAATTTGTTGGTTGCGCTGATTTCCAAAATTAACCGTAGGCTCTTAGCCAATGAGAAGACAAATTCAATTCAATGAAATTCAATTCCGTTTATTTTCTAACAATATTTTAGCTAGTTCTAAGTTATAGCCTTTTTAGCAGATAGTGAGTACAATGCAAAATAGTATTATTTATTTCCTTAACCAATGGGTTACATTTTCTTGCATTTTGTTATTTGAACGTGAATTTAATCACAACTTTGTATAATAAGCACCTTAATGTTAACATCTGTTATGGTTAAGGTACTCACGATTTCTGTCTGTGGTTGACGTTCTATTAAAGATAAAAACTTTTATACCGTGATAAGTACCTTCAAAGAAATCCTGTTTCTACTTACCTAAAAAGCCTTGTCATAGAAGACTCATAGGACAAGCTGAAATGCTCTTGGTCCTAGGTAAGATATTATGAACAACAATAAGTCACAAATTTCCAGCAACATGATTCAAGTTGTAGTCAGATCACACCCTAAGGTATATTTTTCACAACCTGTTACCACACGAGTCTTTCCAAAATCACCAATAATTCATGAGAGAAAAACAAAGGAAATCACTACCATAAAGAATTAAGGTTTGGACATTGGATCCTGATCACCATTAAATCTTGCGAACTTTAACTGTGAATTTCCTCAAGAATTCTAATCATCTGACCAGCTATACACACTCGCCACAGTGTTTCACGAGAGGTCACGAGCGAGCAGCACGCGAAATGACAGGCTTTTCTGTTGTTCTTCATTTAAATCCCCTTCAATTCTCAGTGTCCGGATGCGGTATAATACCGTACCGCTCAAAAGTAAGTTACCATTGGCGTCTCGTTTCCTGCGCTACGAGAATCGCGTAGCGCGAGAACCAGTGAAGCGGCGATTTTTGGCATAAATTATCAACGTGTTTGACTTGTTACATAAAACATGGCAAGATCCACAAACCTTGAAGTAAGACAGTTGAAGACCCATCTGTATAAATGCATCCGGACTGCAGAGGAAACGTTTAAACGTTAATCGTGGATACACACATTAGGGGGCTTTAGATTCTAACACGAGTACGAGATTTTCTCAAAACTAAGTGGTGCACGCGCGCAACCCAATGTCATTTTGGCGGGAAAATGTGGTGGCCGTCGTCAGTCTACTACGAGTTTTAATAAGTTGTCAAAATAATGTTAGGAATTTTATCACTTAGCGATCGGGAAAGGGCTTCACCTCCTTCAATGGAGATAAGAGTGCTAACTTTGGTGGTAAAAAAAGTACAATGAAGCTTTCTGGGTTGGCTATTTTAAAGAATAGGCGAGAAAACTTAAAATTAAATATCGTCCCCGTCCTTGAATCTTAAGCTATCTACTCACTTTTGTTTCCCGCAGTAATTATCCCTTTCTGGCCTTTCATAGCCATCCTATGGTTCACCTACCCGTTTTTTTTAATGACATGAAAATCGCAGCAAAAAGAGCCTTTAGAGACATGCTTGTTGGCTAAGTAGAGGTTCCATCACAATTTTCCTTTCAGGGACTAAAGGGAATATATACAAAAACAATGACATTTACCTGACTTTCATCTTCTTGATGGCTCCCTTTCCTAAAATAGAAGTTGAGGCGTTATTAAGAGGGCTGTACTTGACCTGTCCCCCGGGGGGAGGGGGTACTTTAGGAATTTCTGGGTGGGGATGTGCCGCTGGGACCCTGGAACCCTTAACCTATACGAGAGCTAGTTCAGCTGAATTTTGCTATCCTATACTTGAGTGAAGTCCCCAAATCCCCCCTATCCTAGAGTAGCTGTTTCCCTAGTCTAGATAAAATCTTCAACCAACTGATCAGTTTCCTGAAGAATGATACCCTATTCTAGACCCAAACGCTCTGATTTATATACAAACACCATACCCTTCACAGCAGCACATACCTATATAGCCCATATATGGAAGTACCCCCCCCCCCCCCGAACCTGTCCGTGAAAAACATGAACACGAGAGGGAGGGGTGGTCAAACGGCTGTCAACGACCAATCACAAATTATCCATGTAGTGATACACAGGCAACCCAACAAAGTCAGCCAGATTAGAACTGCATCTTCTTTCTTCAAACGCAATAAATGTGACTATCAATAAGTTATGGGTAAGTCTTCACATTATAGCGGCTAGAGCAACCTACCGAAGGCGGTGTGTGCCAAGACATGAAGATCAAGGTCACTGATGAGTTTTTCTGCATTCTTCTGACAAGTCTCGATTACTGATACACACTAAGAGACAACAAAACAAATAAAACGATTCAAAATAAATAAAATAATTCATCATGCGATTGAGCATGAAGAAAGAACAACCTGCATCCTCCACAATTTTACTGCTTGACTGGTTAGCAACTAAGCAAAAAAAAACAACTGAATTGCATGAGTATACCCTAAAAATCGTGGTCATTTTACAGACCTGGCAGCTGAAAGTTGTATTCTGTCTGTGAACCATTACCTTTTCCAAGTGAAGTCAATATATTCTTTGTGCATTCTTTTTACTATTTAGTACACGTCGTTTTGACACTGAACATTGTTCATGTGATTCCCTTGGAAACCATACCCGATATCTTACCAAAGGGCTAAACATCTACACCCTCAGGCTCTGAGGTGGCACACACCTATACACATTTGTGTAGCTTATAGAGTGGAGTATACAATGATTACCTTTTCAGGAATATCCCACTGCAATCTTGGTGGCGGGGGCAAAACAAACTCTGGCTCACCCTTGCAGTGACCATCCTCTTTGTAACTGAAACATAATAATGTTACTATTGTTAATAAGAAAAGAAAACATCGGTAGTGCTCTTAAAGCTACGAATTATCCGCAGCAAATAAAAATAAATACTTGTTTCATGCATTTGCTCGGCCCCACTAGCATTAGTGCTATAAATACTGCCGGGGGTAAAAAACGGAATTATTTAGTCTTTTAAGAAACGGATCTTAAGAATTAGACACATCCTTTCTTATCACGCAAATAACATACCCCAAAAAGTGAATATCGTCAACTAAAACTGACTCTCCAAGATGTGAAATAATTGGAGCATCTGCCCTGCAAACGGAACAGTTCAAAAGCATGGGTGTATTAGGGCAGGTTTATAGTTCATGACTAAATAAGATAATGACATTGTTAACTTCCCTACAAGGAAATTTTGTGTTCCATTCAGACTCAGAGTCATCACAGGTCGCCCAAGCTTTTTTAGATACGTTTGTTGAACTTGGCAATGTCAAACAGGTTGAGCGTGGTCAGAACGTTGCGTAATAGTGAAAATGTAAGGGCTAGTATGGGGGAAAATATGCAATTTCATGGCAAAATTATGAATTTCGCGAGCTTAACCCACCAACCTTGGCAAGGTATATATATAGGAAACAGCTACTGGAGCTGAAACCTCAAGAAATTAACCTTCATGGTGGCCCCAAACCAGTACAAGACACAAAAAGACTCAATTATGGTAACATGACATTACAAAGGACAACAGACATGGCTCACAGAGCTTGGGCTATCTCCCAGGGTAGTCAATCGCTAAAAATAGGTATCAATAAAAACGGTAGTAATCAAGTGAATTTTATTGATTGATAACGAAAATCAGTGAAAATCGATGAACTAACTTGCTGTGTCAAACTGATATTATCGATTTTTCATGATTTTAACGATTTATAACGGTAGAGGGGGGATTGTAAGAAAGAGAAGAAGGGAACGCCCCAAACCCCACTGCTTATTTTTCTCCCTCCTTCTTTTCTTTCTTACCTCCCCCCCCCCACCACCTTTAACGCTTGCTACGCGGGCTTAAAAGTTCCTATCTGCAGACGCCTCAATGCTCTCCCACTGCCTGCTCTATGTTTTGCTAGTTTGTTTATTCAAAATTACAGAAAGTTAAAAAGTTTATTGCTTTCATACCATGAATGCTCAGCAGTTAGGCCAAACTGTGGATTAACAGAAAAAAAAAATAAACATTAACAAAAATGTTTAAAAAGTAAGATACAGTAGAACCTCGATAACTCGAACTCAGATAACTAGAATTCCCTGCTGACTCGAACTACATTTCCTTTCCCTTGATCAAAATTCACTGCAATTTACCCTGATAACTCAAACTGCTTTTCGTTTCCCTTCACTGTTCGAGTTACCGGGGTTCTACTGTACAATGACATACAGGAATGAGGATTTAATAATTATATTAACTTGATGGATACAGAACAATTGACAAATAACATGAAGCCTCCAATAGACCATTTTACCGATGCGGCGGCCATATTGAATTTATTAGATTTAAGGAGTATTATGGTATGACCAGTGGGCAAAAAGAGAACTTCATTGTATATTTCTTGGGGAAAATGCGATCATTATTACATCCAAACACAGCACAACGATCTTTTTTTCCCATTACAAACGTTTTCTAGGAAAACGTAAAGAAAAATTGGCCCGGAAAGCGTGCGTAAATATGGAGTGAGTATATTGGATCGTGCTCATGCCCCCTGGGCATCCTATAATACTCCTTAAATCTAATTGATTCAATATGGCTGCTGTATCGGTAAAAAGGTCTATTAATTTAGTTGAGATGGTTGCTATGTCATTATGTTAGGTAAATGAACTAGGGGGTTTAAGCCAATTGGAAAAATAGAATATTTTGAATTTGTATAAAGAGTAAACGATATTTACCAAGCCAAAAGGATGAGTAAAAACACAAACAACCAAAACAAATATTCAGTACAAAAATGCAGACAACAATATCTTACCCTGCCATTCTTGAAAATGTATGTAGAAAAAGATTTATCAAACCAACAACTGTGGCCATTGCCATGAAGCAGATATCGACAAAGAGTATCCATTTCTTCTGATTCCTCCTGTAGTTTCAAAATAACAAGGCCGTGAACTTAAGAACCAACAACACTAATGTCAAATTTGACATCCCTGACATCTTGAATTTTAACTTGGAGTGGATTTTTTCCCTTTTTCTGTGCCTAACTTTACAATATTACACTACAGCACTCCATTGCTTTAAGGTTGGTAATAATGTAAAAAAAAAGTTATTGCATAAGAAATGACTGACATCAATGAAACCTTAAACTAATGATACGCACTAAGCCTGACAAAAGTAGCCTGACAATTGGCTTAACAAGCACTTCATATTAACAAAAGGGTGAAGTGCACATCTTCAGGTCCAATTTAACGTAAGGAAAGAAATTTCTTCCAGACGACACAATGACTGCTTTGTGACAAAGACTTCCCCATGTCACCTAAGCATTGTAACCCACTAGATGACAAGTTGCAGCAATAAGTCGTGGCTACAGATCACTGCGTGTGTACAGGTTGGGTACCTAGTTGCAGCAACACTTTGCAATGGCACATCATAGTGACAAATCGTTTCGTGTGTCCTGGAGAATTTTTGTGAAAATCTTTGTTTCGGCAGCAGAATTTTATCGCTCCAACAAGTTGCACAAATTGTATGATTTGATTTTTTGTGACATGTTGCTGCGATGAAATTCTGTTGCGAAGACAAAGATTTTCATAAAAATTCTCCAGTACACACAAAGTGATTTGTCACTGCGACGAGGCGGTGTGACATATTGCTGCAACTTGTCGCCTAGTGTATACCAACCTTAAACTTACAAACAAAAAAGAAGAACAGGCTGAACACTTCTCAAAAATGCCAATTTTAAAGTGAGACCCACTATTACAAACTAAGGACAGTGGAATTCAATTTTTTTTTCCACATTCAGATGGATGATAATTTAGATTGCTAATTGGTTACTACATTACCGTGCCATAATTCATCTCCAAGTCCTCCAAATTGAGGAAAAATGCAGCCTGAAAAGGCAGAAAAAAAATGTTGTCAAAACCATAAACCAAATGTATTTCTCCTTTTCTCATCAACACAACTTTAACTACCATGCAAAGACATAAATAGATGATGTCTACAACAGGGTTGCACATGCTGGTTTATCCCTAATACACATATTAAAAACATAAACTGTCTTTTACAGTACTGAATTCCCTTGAAAAGGATGTACTATCCAGATTTTTTCAAACTTGGCACAAAGCCACATATGGGACATTCAAAAAATGCAATGAAAATATGGGAGCACCATGCTTGTTTTGGCCCAGTGTGTGCCCATATTTCTGAGCGTTTTTTCCTAGTTGCGTGCCAAATACTCAACACTCGAACAACCTACCAAAATTCTTATCATACAGGAAAAATTAAGAATTTTACTAACACCTAGAGCCTGTTTGTTTTTCTGGGCTATACTTTTTCAGTTAAGTGACTTCAAATAACCCGATCTTGGAAAAATGTAGAGAAATGGACAGTTTTAAATGCAGAAATTCATGTTATTCATATCTAAAAAAATTGAACTTCTCCTATCCAGATTTTTTCCCCTCAATGCATATTTTGGAAAGCCATAATGAATAAAAACTAAAAAAAAAAAGGATGGGGATCACCATCTTCGGTTCATTGCAAAATGACAACAAAGGGACAATTTTGGCTTCAAATGATCATTTTGCGATAGGGTACTGAGTTTCAAGACAAACACCTTTTTAGCCGGTTAGAGTCATAAAAATCACTATTAAAAGCACTGGGACAACAAATTAGGCGCCTTAGTTACCGGTACCTCTTTTTTGGCGACCAGTGAAAATCACTGCCACCTTTGAAGTCGTACTGTTGTGTGCACTAATTAAGTGATGTGCAATGCATAACAAGGGAAGTTAATATTCCAATTTATCAATTTCCTGTTCTCAAATTAACAAATAGGAGAACCTATTAAGAAGGAATCAAAATTTATCAGGGGAATCGATCATGAAGGTGATTCTCTCCAGAAGAAATTATTACTAAATTTTATTCCTGATATGAGGAAGAATACTTACCTGTTCAATACAATCCAAAGACTGCTTATTTACACCCCTACTGAAGTAGGTACTCCTGGTCTCTGCCCAAAGGTTTCTGAGTTCAAAACCATTGTAATTAATTAATGACTATAACTGCATTTGCAAGGGTCAGGTTTATAATATGACATACCAGGAAAATTATATCAAGACGTTTTGGAGACAGTTCCATGAAAATGGCATTTCATTTTTTACCACCGACAAATAAATAATTAATCATGACAAACATTGAAGAAGAGATTTCATTGTAATGACTACATTATCGCAATATTATTGTTGGCCACAGATTCAAAAGTTCAAACAAAAGACTTGAGCAAAATGTGATGTGAAAATTTATGTTGTACTCCTAGTTTTGAGAATAATACTTTTCAAAAAGTACATTCATTTGTAGACTCTGGTTAGGAAAACTAAAGGGTGCAGTGTGGCGGAGCAGTTAGTGTGCTGGAAGTCCTGAGTTTAAGTCCTGCTGCAACCAAAGGCTGGATTTGTTCCCGGGTAATCCTGAGTTTAAATCCTCAGCAATGCTTGTAAAAGAGCCCACTGGTTTGTCTCCTACCAGTTGAGATTCTTAGTAGTGTTAACAATGTTCCGTCAGAACTATTTGTTTCATTACTGCTGAAAAGCCACATAAGGGGAGAGGATAATCAAGTACTGTATTTATTAACATTATTATTATTATTATTATTATTATTATTATTATTATTACTATTATCATTATTAAAAATGCCAACCTGTCAGCACTGGTCAGAGCTGGTAGAAGTTCCTCTCCTGGGACAGGCTTTGATTCATCCTCAAGAATTTTCACAATTTGTCTTAATGGAATGAAACAAAAGCATGTTCAAACATTGATGGCAAAAAAAAAACTGTAAAAACGTATTTAAACCCACAAACCAATCATGGTCATCATCATCCTTATACCGTTGTCATTACCATCAAGCATCATAGCAGGCAGGTGAAAATGTTACACCAAATAAGAGGTAATATATAGAGAATAATACATGGTTGCACGGAGATATGGAATTTATCTTCGAGTGTTCACATCGATATCGAACGAGTGAGCGCAGCGAACGAGTGAGATATCGAATGTGAACACGAGAAGATAAATTCCATATCTCCAAGCGTCCATGTATTATTCTGTTTATTATATAAACATACTGATGACGGCGTTTTTGACGATTTTCCGAAGATTTCCGACCACCTTCCGAAGATTTCCGAAGATTTTTCAAATTGTCCCGAAGACCAGACGAACGTTCCCGAACATTTTCCGAGAATTTCCGAAAATTTCCGAAGATATCTGAAGATTGCCGAAGATTGCCGAGCACTTTCGAGGAAGACCCGAAGATGTTTCGATGATACACCAACGAATTTAAGTACAATTTAAGAGACAAACCTGATGTCAGTGAAATTATCGATATCTTCACATGTAAAAATATCGTATTTTTACGTGTGTTCAGATACCACATTTCTCAGTGGTAGAAATCCTTGTAAAACACTGCAGTTTATATAATAAATATAAATAAACCATACCTCTCAAGATCAGCAGGCTTCAACAGCACTCCACGATGATAGCCGTGGAGTCTGAAAAATCTTCCACGGTGGTAGACGACAGCATGGTTCGAGGAACCATGGTGATGGATGTGATCTGAAGGGACAACACATAGCAAACAAGGAAATAAACAAAACGCAAACAAAGAATAAAACAATAGATTACAGCCTAGAATGTCTCCAGAATATCCATAAATTAAATTCCCTCACTTGTCAGTCACATAATTAAATTAAATGAGATCTTTATTCCCTAAGCGTAGAATTTGAAGGACTATTTTATTATGTGATCTTCCACCTGCACAATCCAGACTCATATTTCTTGGAGGTACAATCAAAGTTTTCTATAAAAGCCACAATCTGTGGCAAAAGCTTTTCTGGCATTCCAAGTTATTGTTACTTAAGGGAGTTTGTAGACTATCAGATCATCCAGAGCTGATTTTGTAGCCTCACAGCAGCCACCTGGCAACTTTTGAAGGTCAGAAACTGCACTGCAAAGCTACTGCCAAGAGCTTTGATGGCTGCACAGCCCTTTAGATCCGGGCACTGAAACTTGAGTTAGGCTACAGTTTGGCCTCTTAAATCCTGCTAAATAACAGTAATTTAGTAGTAAAGCTTTGTTATTGAAGCAATACTGTGGTGCGGTATGGCACTTTTGTACAGGAGGCCGTACAAGACTTTTGCAATCAACTGTATGTTTTTTTTGGCCGTACATTTAACTTTATTTAGTTACATTCAACCGATTTTATTATGAACCAAAACAAGTCCAAACAAACAGCATGAATGACATTAATTCCTCTTCCAGAAACCAATTCAAGTTTTCAATAATTATTATTGTTACCTTGGGTTTTAAGTGGTATCCTTGTTGTGCTGAATGTTTTCCTGAATTGTTCTGAACAAAGTGGAATGATACCCATGGCAAATTGCTGCAAAACGGATGGAAAGAAAACTACTATTATCATTGCTTACTACGATAAAATCCAGGAAAATACGAGTATCAACGCTGTGTTCTAAGAAAAATTTAAGGAATCCAAGGGCTGCTTACTAAAACTACACATATGAATTTAAGAGGCCCAACACCTTCATTTTGTGTAAAGGCTAACACCTCCAGGTCATCCGAAGGCAAAAGTAAGTTGCCTTATGGGATTGCAGAAAGAACCAGGCACTTCCAAACATCAAAGGTTTCAAATTTAAAGTAAGAATTAAATACCACGTTGAAAAAAATATTTCCACCAAGAGCAATAAATTAGAAACCTTTTAAGAAAAATGGCCAAAAGAGCTTTCTCCTCTTTAATTAAGTTTGTGTGTAGTTAATATTGTAAACTTTTATTATATATTTTTTCCGTATTTTTTAAAGTAAAATTTCAGAGTGTACTTTAAAGAAGGGTTAATTTCTCTTTTCATCTACGTAATCAACCGCTGCCTGGTTAGCTCAGATGGGAGATGCCAAAATCTCATTGGTTCCTACCTATCAACTCATAGTACAGTCAACCTTATTGGCCCCTGCAACAAACATCCGAACATACAAAGCCACAAAGCCACAAAGATACATACACTCAATTCCGAACAACTGACATATGAGTTATTTTTTTCAAAATACCTCAATAATGGTATTGTTGTTTGCTTTGTTATGATTGCAATAATATTATTATTATTACACTGTAACAGATTGAAATTCCTGTTAAAAAACAGATATTAACTTATCAGGTGTGCCATATCATAACCACCTACAGGTTCAAGCTTTTCCTTTAAAATCTGTTTCCTATACAGGAACAGGGCATGGATAATGTTTGCTGCCCTAGCACTTTGAATTGGTGACGGGACGTGAACAGCATCCTGACAAAAAAAACACAACACAACACAGCAATAAATTATTTTGTATGTTAAATAATGAAGGAATGCATGGAATAAAGCCCTAAAGGACTCCTGATTGAATGACAGAAGTCTTAATTGCCTAGAATATGAAAATTTTATTATGTCAAATGAAGAACACATTAAGTCATGAACCTCTTCAGAAAAAAATTAGCACTTTGAACAAAATGATGTCTTTTAGACTATTTTAAGTCTAGATTTCTCTGGTGCACCAGTTCCATGATCACAAAATTGTGTATGAGACATAAATTAAGGAACTGAAAAATAAGATTTTAAACATGCCCTTTCTTTCTCAGGGTTACTACTGTTATTGGACCTGACTGCAATGCATCTCACTGGCATGTTTTACGTTTTAACAGCGGTTTTGCTAGAAATCCATGCTTATTCACTTGTATCTAAAGTCACATGTTCCTTCATTTACCTCATACAGTCATGTTGTTCCTAAATCTGCATTACAGCTCCTTTGTTTCAGAGAGGTTTCTAAGTCCTGGAAAACTACAACATGTTGAGTGCCAAAATGGCAAAAAATTTGAATGTTTCAAAAAATTCTTACAAAAATCATGTTGCACTCAAGAGAAAAATTCTTTTGCAGAGGTTCTTTTAGTAATGTGTATATTCTATGTTATGGGTAATTAAAGGATGACCACTTTACCTGCATGTATCAAAGGTACAGACAAAAAAATAAGTATCAGTTTGCGTAGTAAATACTTACCACACCATAGTAGTTACTGTTAATCATCAGTGGCTCCCTGGACTGAAGATACACATACTGCTGCCACCAATCACTTATCTACAAAACAATATGGGTAATACTATGAAATATCACTACCTTTTAATGTTCACTGGAAATGTTTCTCGTGTAACAAAATACTGCAGTGACTGTGTCTTCATAAAAAAAATTAGCAGATGTTATCACGTTTTGTTGTTATTCCAGGAAACCAGTAATTTTATCCCTGATCTACCAATATGAATGTGCACTCAGTTATGTACATGTACATGTAAATAGCAGCTGGTAATCAAATAATCACAAAAACTAAAACTACTTAAATTTTAATTACTTTATTCGCATAAGGCCTGGTTCAGACACCGGACTTTTCATGAGCCGAACCTAATACATTGAATTAAGTACATGAAAAGTTCGGCATCTGAATCAATTAGGAAGGCCTGTTTCAATTTGGAATGGCTCAGCCATTCTTTTCGCCTGGCCCGGCCGAGAATTTTGCCATTGGAACAACTTTGGAATGGCTTTGATCCAGATGCCGAACTTTTTAGGTACCGAACCTAATGCATAAACTATTATGACGTATTTTGTACATAGTTTGACTGAAATGAGCATTTTTCTCCTTTTGAATTTAGTTCGCATGGAATTAAGATTGGCGTCTGAATCAATTCAGTCGGTCTAAATTATTTGGGTCAGCCTTAATTCGAATTAGGCTCAGCTCATGAAAAGTTCAGCGTCTGAACGGCGGGCCTAAGACACACCTAGCTGACACATACAGTTGTTTAAAAAAATCAGAGTTGTCATTAAGAGCTGGGGGCCGGGGATTTTCCCCGGCTACTAAGAGAGTGGCCCCCGGCTACTTTTATTGGAAAATAGAAGAAAAATAGAACCAAAAGAAATCCCTAGCCGTTTGATTCCCCGCCTACTTGTTGTATTTACCCGTCAACTTGAAATCTTAGTGACAACCCTGAAAATGGAAATTCTTTATGATAAAGGTCTTCTTGGTCTGCTTGTACTTGAATTATTTTGGTACATAAACAACCACTGCAGTAAAATATAAGTCCTGCTTACATGCCAGGTGTTGCTTATTTAGCTTCACACAATGTAACATAATGGCAGACTCAACAAAAGAAACAAATACTTGCTTGCCCAAAAAAAGCCAACCAGACACACTTGCGGCTACTAGACATACCAAAATCAAGAAATTATGATAGCTAGCCATGACAAAATTAACAATGCAAAATGTCACTTGAACAAAGGCAGGAAAGAATAATATTTAAAGAGGACACTGGCATTACAACTTACATAGTTCGTGGACCACCAAGACTTCCAAACTAAGTACCGTTGTAATCTTTTTCCAAGCCCATTCTAGAACAAAATAATGATCAGAACAAATAAGTGTATAACACTTGGAACTTAACTTGCACATAGTTACAAATTGTATTGTTTACGTAAGTCCCAAACCTTAAAATCCTCAGCTAGTTTTTCCATCTCTTTAAAACGTTCTTCGCAAAGGACAGGTCTGACTGATTCTAAATACTGAAAACACACAAAATATGTTGGTAATTAAAAAGTTTTAAAAGGGCAGGAGTTAATTTAAGAATATTGCATGTGACACAAAGGACTTTAATACTCTACCCTTTTCATTGTAGCGTCCAGATCTGGAACAGGTAGATATGGTAAAGACTTTTCATAGCTGTAAAGAGTTGGATTCTTGCCACCTAGGAGTTTCACAAGGCCCTGCAAAACATCAACAAAACCAATATATATTTTTTATATATAAGGTATAAATAGTACAGCAATATCCATGACAAATGGAATATTAGTGAAACTAAAAATAATACAGGAATGTGATGTAAAGGCTTCCATGAAAGAGGGAAGAAATTTTTTGATTTTTGATTTTTGCTTTAAAAGGCAGATTTCAGCAAACTCCTTACATAATTATATTTGTCTCAGAGAAGAATTCTACATGAGAATAATGCAAAAACAAGAAAAAATTGTACAAATGTCAACTAAAAGCTTTTCCTGATGCCCAAAGGCAAAAGTAAACTGCCAGAGGCCACCTGCCATTCCTGGAGCAAACTAGCCCTACACTACACTGATTTAAAAAGTATGAAACTGATGAATGATAGACATACCAGTACACATTTTGTTTTTGCTGACAGCTTTCTAAAACAGATTCAAAAGGTAAAAGTTTTCATAAGTTAAAACAACTCTTTATTAATTCATGTTTTGCGGGCAAAACATCACTCATTTTCTGAAGAAAAAAAATGGAACATCTATAGACTGTTACAGATGTACTCTCAGAATAACATATTCCAACAACAACCACTGACAACAGTTCTTGATTATTAAACTATAAAATAATTATTATTGAGCCCATATCATTTTATATTAGAACATACGAAGCTAGCATGGTTGAGTGGTCAGACCACTAGAGTGGCAATCAGTGGGGAGCCCTAGCAATGAGAAGGACAAAAAAGCAATAGGTTTAGATTAAGAAAATATCAACTTTGCTCATGCATCACGCTTTTTGGTACAATTTTTGAGCTATTTTGAAAAAATAGCTCATATGTCAGTGGTGTGAGCGTATGTATCTTTGTGGCTTTGTATGTTGGGATGTTTGTTGCAAGAGCCAATAAGGTTGAAGGTACTATGAGTTGATGCTTAGGAACCAGTGAGATCTTGGCATCTATTTAAACATGGCATTGGTAAAGGTCGAACAAGGGCACTTTGAGACCGCCATCTTGATTCTTCACAATTTTTTCGTCTTTCATTACGGCTACAGGTGTTTCGAAGAATTACATTAAATATCTTCAGGATTCAAACGCTGTGTACAGTGATGAAGCTGTTTAAGGGTTCATATTTTAGTATGGATGCTGCTTCAAGGCATTTCTGATCTAATTCGGCTATCGGTACAACGCACGTCAGTATGAGTTCTGTTTCACCTGCTACAACTGGGTAGAGTATAAAAGATCATATATTTTCAAAGCTCTTCCAATGAAGCAATACTTGATATTTAGATATAGACTTTAATTCGAAAGTATGCGTCCTATAAAATGTGGTTTTAAAAGTTGAAAAAGGCAGCTTATTTTTGTGAAAGCTGTACCGAGTATTGTTAATCCTGTGAACAAGCTTTAAAAATATTATTCTCTCGCTTACAAAGTTCAACAGACCTTTTTCGTTCTGGCAAACAAAAAAAAAGAATAATAAGTGAACAACATGATACATCCTTCCTGGATACTAAGTACTATAGTTTCTGAAACTTATTTTATTTAGTAAAGATGCGTAACTTAAGTAGAAACAGTAGCGTTAGGGAATAAAATTGGAAGAAGTTAGTTGACACAATAATTAGATACGGTTGTATTGAGTGGAGTAACATGATACAAGTAGAAATATATTTCGGCAGTTTGATAATTTTCTTGGAAGTTAATAAATGTTAGGCTATCAACCTTGTCGTTGCATAAAACATAACTTAATTGCAGATGTTGTAATAAAGCCGAGGTAATTTCTTAAAATCGCTTGAGAAAATTTTGTAGCAAAACAATGTGCCTTTTTTTTACGTACGAATTGTAAAAGGGCCAAAGACCAACTTCTTCACATGCAAATTGTGTGCATGAGTTATTTTTATAATTCTGTTTACTAGATTACTGTGTAATAACTCAAATTCCCTCACGTACGAACCACGAAAGAGGGCAAAGTCCAACACTCTCACGTGACAGCTGTGTGACTGTACATCTCCTGGCTTTTCACAATACTAATAGTAACTTGGACGTATGGAGACCTGTTTCGTTTAGTAACCAATGCCCCCAAAAAAGGCTCTTGTCTTTTAAGAAGCAATAGCTTTTAAAACATGAAGAAATAAGTTGTCGGAGTTAAAGACTGTCTCACAAATGTTAATAAATGTTAAGTTATCAACCTTGACGTTGCATGAAACATAATTTAATTGCAGATGCTGTAATGAAGCCGAGGTGATTTCTTAAAATCGCTTGAGAAAATTTTGTAGTAAACAATTTGCCTCTTTTTTTTTTACGTACGAATTGTAAAAGGGCCAAAGACCAACACCTTCACGTGTAAATTGTGTGCAAGAGTTATTTTTATAATTCAGTTTACTAGTTTACTGTGTGATAACTGGAATTCCCTCACGTACGAACCACGAAAGGGGGCAAAGTCCATCACTTTCACGTGACAGCTGTGTGCCTGTGGCTTTTCACAATGATAAATAGTAACTTGGACGTACGAAGACCTGTTTCGTTTTGTAACCAATGCCTTAAAAAAGGCTCTTGTCTTTTAAGAAGCAATAGCTTTTAAAACATGAAGAAATAAGTTGTCGGAGTTAAAGACTGTTTCACTGAGTAGAATCGCACGTGAAAACCTCGTGAATTATGATAATGCAACCATCTACCACAATGATAAAATCCTGGTATTTCGTAACTATTCAGTATTCGATGAGTCACATTTTGGCTTAAGAAACTCCGAGGAAACCTTAGAGTTTTCCTTCTAATCAACGTTTGGTGAGTAGTAATTTATTTTACTTGAACAATTTGTTTAACTTGTACCAGATGTAACAGGGAAAGACAGAGGAAAGTGAATATATAGCTTGAGGATCGACGCAACTGAGCGTTTCGCGTTTTCATTTATGTGGCGCAATACCCAATTTCGCACAAAAACCAAATCTACATTTAGGATGAAAAAGGTAGATTCATCACTCTTGGTAAGGTTACACCGAATTATTATAGTCACACTGAAGCAGAGGAAAGTGAATATATAGCTTGAGGATCGACGCAACTGAGCGTTTCGCGTTTTCATTTATGTGGCGCAATACCCAATTTCGCACAAAAACCAAATCTACATTTAGGATGAAAAAGGTAGATTCATCACTCTTGGTAAGGTTACACCGAATTATTATAGTCACACTGAAGCATTCAAAATAGCTCATGCACATTTAACGTGCCTATGTTTAAATGCTGTCACTGCATGACTACAACGTGAAATTAAACTTCCCAATTTCACGTTTTATGGAGGACATGAACACAAGACAACGATTTTCTTTTTCTTTTTATGAACTCAGATACAGTCCATTATAATAAATTCAACTCCTGCAAAAATTGCCAACATTTGACAAATTAAAAGAGTTGGAATAAGGGCGATGAAATTGGAAGCAGCGCAAATTCACTTTCTGAGTGACGTTTTCGCTGCCGTTGCTGTCGTTGTTGCTTAAGATCTCTATTATCCAAAGGTCCCTAGTCTGAGTCCTCTTCTGACCATGTAAAGCTGATTTGTTCCTCTATAGCTATAGTCAGTAGACCAGGGTTTACTCTCTCACCAGGCTTGAAAATTGCCATCTCAGGACCCAGCAGGGTAAACAACGGAGAGCTTCTCCATCAGATAAAGCACTGAGTGGACAAGCTCTGCATTATCCACTGGACAATTCTTTTTTTACCAAATAGCATTATCTATCTTTTGCATGATTGGGAATTGGTGTTCTAACAATATTATCAAGTGAAAGTTGCGACATGATTATTGATATGATTAATTTTATCACAGAACTTCTTAAGTATGTTCGACTCATAGTCTGATAAGACTGAAACAGATCTGGCAGGATTAGCTCAGTCAGTAGAGTGCTTGAGTGCAGAGCGGAAGGTTACAGGTTCGATTCCTGGGGCCAGACCAATACTCAGGGCCTTAAAATAACTGAGAAAGTAAGGTACTCCCTTTGCACTGCAAGTGGCTAGACCTTCGTGTGGCTCAGATGACCACGTAAAATGGTGGTCCCATCTCCAGTGGGAGATATAAAAAAAATAGTGTCTCCAATACGTACTCTCATGCTAAATACCTTGACACTCAAATAAATGTGCATTTTTTTAAAAAGTCTAATCAGGAACTGAATTTTACATACCCTCTTGGCTCATACAAAAATGCTTTATACTGAAGCAAGTTTCTCAAGATGAACTGCTGAATGTGGCCTATTAACATCCACAGAATTGTTGCACACACCAAGACTGCAACTGCTATAACTGTTTTGGGGTCTAAACTGCGGCTCCTTCAAAAAATGTAAAAAAAAAAAGATGATTGCATCAAATATGACTATAAAACATCTATAAACGGTTTTTTGTAATTCAGCATTCAAGGCAAGGGACTGGTTTGCAGTTTCCATAGCATGAAATAACTAGTAGTATTATTCCTATCTGGATGGGAGCTAGTCCATCACAGGGTCAGAAGTCCATAACCCCAAGCGAGCAACTCCCATACTAGGCCTACATGTACATATGTATGTCACGGCATATTTACAGACCGGTTAATTTTTAGACACATTTTGGAGCACTTTTTCCAGCGAAAATGGAACCTCGAAATTGGATCGAAATTGAAAACAGTTCATTGGTAGTTTAGTTTACTGAGTTTATTAAACACCAATTACTACAAAGCTTTTGTCTTCTTTTGTTTTCTTGACCAAAGAATGGAATCCGTGTATAATACGCATCGTAAATTTGAAGGTCGATTTCAGGGAAAAAAAGTGTGCAATTATACACGGGTAAATACGGTAGCCGTTAGCAGTCCTTCGACTGTATTGTAATAAGTTGTCTGATGGGAAAGCAATATATGCCCACATAAAGCAGTGGCAGATCCAGAGGAGGGGACCGGGGGACCTGCCCCCCCTCCCCCTTATTGTTAGACCAGACTAAGGCCTGAAGGGCCAGAAAAATTTGTTTTGAGACTGCATGCCCCCTTATCTCAGGGTCTGGATGACCAGGCTCCCTCTTATCTGAAGATCTGGATCTGCCACCGTAAAGTAAAATGCTAATGGGAAATGTGGATGGTAAGCCTGCACAGGATAGCAAGCTTAAGCAACGATTCACTCATTAAAGGGACAGTGTCCCGATTATGCGCACGCGCGAGCGTCATCTGATTTTTCTTCAAAAGACAATAGAACTGTCAAATTGACTCAACAAGATTTCCTTCCGGACCACACCGCCGACAGAGATTTGTTGTTTATATTCTCAAGTAATATTTTAGACTTTCGAAGAAGTCTTTCGTCTTATACAAAAATTTGGCACGCGGTTCGAAGACTCATCGCGATTTTATCGCTAGCTGGGCCGCCTCGCGAAAATCTCGTTCCGCTCGCTTTAGAAACATATTTAACTCGTGTCAGAGGTCCATCGCTCCAAGTCCAGTAATATCTGCCTGATTTGCTCGCGTTCTAGCCTCAAACGTTTGAAAGACATAAATAAAAATGCAATCTCAACACTATGAATCATCACAAAGGTTAGTCAAAAATGATATTATGATTTCATGTCACTAGTTTTTCAAAACATGTAGCGCCTGTTTGTTTGATTTTGTCGGCAGTAGGGAGATTCATTTAAAAGTTTACTAACGCGTCGTTGCAAAACATTCTGCTTCACGAAGCTCCCCTCCACAAGATCTCCTCAGTCACATCAATGTCTCAACGGTTTCTTTCTTACAGTCTTTATTGTTGCTGTTTCATTTCTGCATATTCCTTTCACAATTATTTGAGCTTGTATGGAAGCTAGCAGAAGAAATAAGCCTTCAATCGGCATCAAAGTGCTTCCAATCATTTGGTCCTCCCGCCAACGGCAATAAAAGTAACGCCAAAAAATCCAGATTTTGCCCAAATCGAAACTTAACAGGAACAATATATCACTGATCTATAATCCCGAGAAGTTTTAGTGTCGTATTGAACCCGGCCAAACCCGATGCGAACGGATTTTTCAAGATTCTCTTACTCTCCTCGCATCTTTTGATTTCGCGACATCCTGTCCAAAAATCAAAGTTTGGTGCATGCGCAGTAACGGGAAACTGTTCCTTTAACTTTCATCTCAGGCTACATTCAGAGGGCACCAGGGGAATTTATTACCAGCTGGAAAATTTGACCAGAAACTTTATTCACAAGGGACCGTTCAATATTTTCTCTCCATTCACACGGAAATTTAAACAGCTAGGAGTCTAAATTTTTGTACAGTTAAGGTGGTTCTACAACTAAAAGCACGAAAAAATTTGTCCCACTCAGTGTGAATGTAGCTTCAGGAGGCAAGTTTCGTATTTTCGGGCGGCCTAGGGCAAGTGTTTGTTTTCACACGAAAGCGAGGCTAATGTGGGTAACTTCTTGGCAAGAAGACAAACAAACATGAGAAAACTGCAGCTGAGTTACCAGAAAATGAGGAAAATCTTAAAGGTTTAATGTTTTGATGGGCTCCAAACTTACTTATAGGCTTAAGAAATCATTGTTACGTACAGCAAAAGGAAGATCAGCTCTTTGTCACTGAGAAAAACAACGAGCGAATAAAAATAAAAAAATAAAAATGCAAATAAAAATGCGAAGATGGTCTCAAAATCCTCAAGGCTAGAAAAACACTGAAGCCATTTCAATGTCCATTTTCAGTGATTGTTATAACTTCTTTAAGTAAGCCTTTCATTGAAATGTGGTAGTTATCAAAAAAATGCAATTAAGTAAAACAACTACTTTTTAGTTGACAGTATTTGAAATAAACTGAACAAGTACGTTCGGTGGAAAAATATTAAGCATGATGGGGCTGAAGTTCTGCATAGATTCCTTGCACTGTAAGGAAGTTAAATTGGAATGGACAAAGGCGATTTGAAAGGTATAAGTTTATTTATACATTTAGCTTACATTGTTTATAAAAACATTCAGCCACATGTAGAAAAACGATCAATGTATGCACATTTCACTCGATTAGAAGTCGAATACAGACTTATTAACAATACAGATGATAGTAATAAAAAGTTTGAAAATAAAAGGGAATCGAATATTGACTTTTAAACATAAGCTTAATTTACCATTTTTAAGCTGAAGTCTACTTCTTCTTCTCCCATCAGTCATGGCTTTTTTCATATCTCTGTTAGTTCGACCAGCTCTTTCCAAAGTTTTGCTGTTTGAAACAGATATCCCTTCATCACACTGGTAAAGTTTGAGCTTTGAAATCTTATTATTTTCATGATTTGTATCGTTTTTCAACGACTCAGCCGCAATTTACCTATGTTTGTTTTTGTTTTTGCCAAGAAGTTGACCCCCATTAGCTTCGCAATCAAACTCGTCCCAGGTCTGTCGGGGAATACAAAACTTGCCTATTTCATCACTTTCCCAGCAAAACCCCCAAATTTGCTGATATTATTTACCCTCAAATCCAGTCCAATGATACCAAATTAAATCAATATGGCTACAACACGTTTATAGCTAGTATGTAAGGTGACAAAAAACTCTTAACGAGGAAAATTCATCGCAAGGTCGGTTTACCTCATCTGAATTGTGCTACCTGCCTGTTCACACTAACATTAGCTTATTATTTGATGCAGTACCAGTTTACGATAAAAGATAACTGTATTTTTCCAGTTTGAAAATATAAATAATAACACTAAAAAAGATGACACTATATCAATATAACCTATTTATAATGGCCAAACGTTAAGCTTGAGCTTTCGTATTTCACAATGTTAAGAATGTGATCTCATTCTGAGCGGCACCCTGTTACCGTCGTATAAGGCTTTGTTCGTGATAAGGAAAACGAAAACTAGAACCTAAGTTAAGATACATTGTCTTAACTTCAAGAATTTAAACTTACACCTCAGTGACGATGTTACTATCTTTTGCCGCTGCTCATTTACGAGTTGGTAAAAGTTCTTTATTACTAAAGAGGACAAAGTCCACTTGTATTACAAAATACTTAAGCTTACCAAGGAAGTCCGCGCTCGACTTTTCCCAAAACTCCGACTGTTGTTTCGTGTTCTGAATATCTCGCAGCGCTTAGAGCAGCCACTAGAAGGATCCACGTCGCTGGAGTTGCAGGGAAGGATCTCTTCAAAATCGCTTTCTTTGCGCCTTTCACTCGTCGTTTTGCAGACTTCACAATGGCGCGACCAACAAACTTGAGTGCATTTCTGTCAAAGTTGACGATTATTCCTTCCTCTGTAACTTGGAATTGAAACGCCACACCAAGTCTCGCTTCAGCCATAGTAGCCGGTTTCTGAAAGGTTTATTTACGTTATGTTTTTTTTTTCTACAACAGAGATCGACGAAAACCCCACCGACACGCACACCTCCAACAACACGAATGTAAATTCCACGAAAGGTTCAAAGTCCACTTGGTCTTGCACTTGCCGCGTTTGTCACGAAAAATTGTTTAAGGGTGGTCATGACATCAACTGAACGAATGATCCTGTATATCTATTTTCTCTTTAGTAACAGAAATGTAAACTGTGAACACCATCAATCAATAAATACTCTAATATCGAACTGAAAAGGCAACATTTCTCTAGATATTAAACAACTTTGCTGCATCCAATACGTTTCACCTCTTGTATAAAGTGAGCTTGTGTTTGTTAGTTGGGGGAGGGGGGTGGGAGAGGGGAGGGGTGTGCTTCATGTCTAGCCCTACCCTAGCCTGCGACAGGTTCATGGAAAATCTTGGTTAACCAATATGTGTAGATTTTTGGCTCGGGTGCACCATCCTTCAGGGCCCGCGGAGGAGTTTTTAAAGTGCGGAAGGCCGATCCACTTCTCCTGAAGTGTAGCGGCGGGAGGGGTTGGGGGAGGGTGGTGTTGTGGACACTACTATCGTTTACCTAGCAGTCAACTGGTGCTGACTTACAACTCATGGAGCATTTAGTTAACAAACGAGAAAGGGGTTAGTAACAAAAAGACCTGGGTAACCATGCAAAGCAGCATCATAATTTTCGCGTGTTTCATTTACTTTGAAGTTTGTAAACCGTTTTAGCTCTCCTGTGTAGAACTTTTCTTGTCATGTTGTTGAACGGAGCCATAGCCGCCGAAAAGGACCTTCTCCTGCTACGATCAGGATTTACCCGCAGAAGCGCTTGCAGATGGTGACAATTTCATATATCATGTATGTTTTTAAATTATTTGTAACCGTGATGTTTCCCTTGGCGGAACTTCTCCTATGATCATGAAGTGTTCCTGTGATGGCTATTGAATCCACTTACCGTCGTTAATTCCTCGATGTCATATTACTACCGTGATGAAACATTTTCTTCCTTGATATCAATTTACTACCGTGACGGAAAATTTGTTCCTTGATATCATTTTAACCCCTTTTAAACCCCATTTACACGTGCTAAAAAATTCGGCACGGCACGCCAAATTTTTGGCACCGTGCCTGTAGTCTCGGCACCCCTAAAATTTTGAGCACTGGTGCCACATTACATTTGGGACCCATACGTTTACATGTCAAAAATTGGGAGTGTCGTGCTTAAAATCGTCAGCACGGTGCCAAAAATTTGGCGTGTCGTGCCGATTTTTTTAGCGCGTGTAAATGGGGTTTTTATCACGATATAAAGGTAGAAAATGTTCTGTCACGGTACGGTAGTAAAACTATCATAGGACATGTTATGCCACATCAAAACATCACGTTAACAAATACTTTAATTTTGAAACAAACTGCGCGCCATAATCATGCTCCGAATAAACTGTTGTTGTTGTTGTTGTTGTTGAAATATGTGATATCCCAACTATTGCCTACCAAAACTTTAAAATTTCTGGTGGGGCTTTCCAGTGCGTCAGAAACCACGTCATCAATAAATTCCTCAGTTTTAAGAAACCGTTACTCCGTGAAGATTTAAGAACCTTGATAAAAAAAACTCCATTTTTTTGTATACTACATTGCCTGGATGATTAAAACGCAGAAGTCTACGACTGGGTGCAGTACAAGTTTTGTGAAGATAGTCGTTTTGAGGCTTTTGTACCATCTGATATAGGGTCGAAACAGACAAATCATAAATCTGGATGCTTCGGCGAGGTCTGCCAGTAGAATATTCTTATTTCTTAATTTCATTTTTTTTCAAAAAGTGCATGGGAGCCCTGCGCCAACTCCCCCCGCCCCCTCTTCACCGCCCCTCCATCTGCACGGGCCCTGGTGGTCCTTGGACAAACGCAACGACGTAGGTTAATATTGTGAACTGGTGGTTAATTTTTTGCAATATATGGTATATATTTTTTGGGAAAAAAGTCTTGTATTTCAACATGTTTCAAATTCCTAAGTCAGCTAGTCAGCTCTAGGGAGAGAAGCGACGACCGTGCGGTGGCAAGTTATTGAAAGCAACAAAAACTAATGAAACTGATACGTGTAGTTTATAGCGAAAACATCAATAACCAAAAATATATCATCATCATACAATCATCGTCATGTTAATCTGGTCAATAGGAAGCTTACAGCTGAGCTTACGCCCGGGGAGCTTATGGCGTTTCTATAGAAAAAAAGCTTTCTTTTAATAGTCGACTTTTTTTATATCGCGCGCCTTGTACGAGAATATAAAGCAGTTTGGTCACTGCCCTCCAGGTTTCTCAAGTCATGGACAACTGTTTTTTCATGACTGGACTCTGAAATCAGGTTCAGGCTTGATCAAAAATAAAACACAAACTGCTTGCGGTGATGAACATTATGAGTTTTTGCTGTTTTTGCATTTTTATAAACTTGACGTTCCGACATACATCTTAAGTGACCGTTAAAGTTTATAAAAATGCGGAAACTCACAATGTTTATCACTGCTGTTTGTGTTTTAGTTTTGATAAAACTACGATGGCCCAAGAACAAGTCTGACTCTCTATGATACAGGTTCAGGCTGATACACGGCTTATCAGGCGGCCAAGATCAAGTTGCCGCCAAGGTGCTTCCTTGGAGAAAAAATGCGAATTATTAAAGTTCTTGCCGTCACATCTTTTTTATTATCCGGTGCCAGGTGCTCCTGATGTCGCTTTTTCTCATTCAACCAATGTTAAAATATGGCAAATTTTAGACGCCCTATTGGGTAAACAACTCCCTACCAGAAAGTGATAAATAAATAAAGTTTAAATTTCGTGGGAGCGGTTTTTCAGTCTCGGAGTAAAAATCTGCTGACGAGTCTCCACACTTTGATTATTCAAAGACAATATCTAGAAAAACATTCCAGCTAAAATGCCAACAACATTTACTATGTATTCGTGGCGTACAGTGGGTCTACGTGGGGCTCATCGTGACACTCATGTGAGCCTGCTGTTGATCAGCAAGACATTGCACATTACGCATGCACGAACTTAGAACACCAGTTTTGAACACTGAAGATACAGAATTGCAGTCAAAATTCGCTTGAAAATACCTTCGTGGAGTTACTTCTGCCATTATTAGTCAATCCAGGTAAGTCTGCGAGTATTGTTCAACGTATTTATTAAATTTTACTTTTTAAAGGGGTAGTCTATCCTCAGGCAAAGTGTTGTATTTTTCTGTCTGCCATGTTTGGCAGGAAGCATGAGAAGATTTCGACTTCACCAAAAAACTAAACGCGAAGACGTTTTTGACTTGCGAAGTTGAGAAGTGTGTATCAAAACTCTTGTAAGTTTATAGGAATAAAAATAAGATTGGCTAAACATGCAAGGTGGCATGTATAAAATGGCCTCATTCAATAGTCAGCTGGATAGTGTAAATTTTTAAAAAAGTATCTTGCCACCCCCACTGAAAGTAAACTTAACTTACTTTGTAGTCGAAATTGTTATGCAAAACATCAAGGAACAAGCTCTAGTTGCTTATACACAAACCATACGTCTTTGGTCACCCTACGTGGGCAACACGTTTACCACTGCTCACAAAGAAATGGATGAGATTGACAATTTTTTCATGGGCACCTCAACAGACTGAACGTGGACATACAGTTTACCGATTAGATTGAGAAAATGGTAAAATACCATTTCTAGATTACTTAGTCACCTGCGACAACAACAGACTACAAGGGACAATTTACAGAAAACCGACACATACTGGTAGATTATTAGACCAGTCATTTCACAACTCAATGTCTCACAAGGCTACAACTATACGGACTTTGACGAGATGAGAACCACATAGTTTGTAACTTACCTGACAGATTACAAAATGAGACTGACTACCTAAACAACGTTTTTAGTAAAAACAACTACAATGCGGACTTTGTTAGGCAAAACACTCCCAGTAACGCTGATCCCAACACTCAGACCAACTTTAACTTTGGCCCTGTTATGATGTTATACTGAACATCAGAGGTACCTCTGAAACTATCGCTCGTATACTATAACCTTACAACATATGCGCATGCGTTGCACACAAACCAGTGGCCACTTTACGATAACTGTCAACAAATGTCAGGGACAAAGACAGGCCAGGGGACAGACAGGGAGCAGTATACAAGATAAAATTGATGCTGTGAATGGCAGGCCACTTACATTGGTGAGACCTTCAGAAACCTCAGCACACAATTGACTGAACACAAACGAGGGACAAAAAATAGTGAAGAAAACTTCATGTAGTTTTTGGGCAGAGGACATCAGAGAAATGTACCAAAAAGTGTGATAAACTTAAAGAGTTGTCATTTTGTTCATTTTGGCTATTCTATATTGATGTTTTTACTTCTGCTCCCTAAGGTCCCCATTACCTTATATCACGCAAATGCTCCATGCGGTTAACAAGTTGTTTGTGAAATTTGGCAGGCCAGACTGAATAAAAGAAAATCTAATAACAATTTTTAGTTTAAAAAACATTAGTAAACATTACTTTTTGTTCAGACAAAACAAAATATGATATTCCTTATGATGTAATGTTCCTGATTTGTAATTACAAAGGAAATAGCATGTAAGGCAGTAATGTTCCGTGTAATTCCTCCAGGCAGTTTTGTATTCATTTTCAAAAGTGTTACTGCAGATCAAAATTATATTCAGGTTAAAATTAATTAAACTAGGTTTAATTTATGAACAATCAGGGCTAGCAGACAATGGAAATAGAATGAACATAGTTTAAAAAATTAAAAAGAATCTAATTTTGACTTATAACAAGTCATATACAGCAAGTCATTGATGATTTAGAAGCCTGGAGCATAATGACCTGCAATTAAGGTCAAGTCCATTTTGTCTGTTGTCTCATTACTGACTTTTATTTGCAGCAATGATTATTGTTTCTATTATTTTGATAGTTTCTTTCTTTCTCAGGTGCCACCATTCACCAATATATAGGTTTGTCCTCTTGTATCTATGGCTCATCATCGCCCTTTAGGCGATCCTCTGTCAGGAATAAGTCAGTAAGTAAAAGGGGAGGAACTATAATGGAAAACTTCAATCTGAATTTTAACTTTTGAGTAAATTGAATGGAGGTCATTGAAATTTCTTTTTTTTACTTTCAGATACTCATTTGCTCCGAGGAAAGCTCAACAAGAACTTTCTCCAGGTGAACTACCCTTGGATAAAACATGCAAACTGTGTCAGCATAAGATTTCTAAGTAGCCTATGAGCAAATGTAAGGCAGTAGGGGCCACCAGGCACTTTTAGAGCATGGGCCCTCCAAAGAATTTATTAATGGTGTTTCAGGGTGTTCATGAGGCATCGCAGGTCGGAGAATTTTCTGTTTCTTACACAGCATTCTCCAACTAACTTTCAGTAGCTTATGACAATTTTTTATTCAGTCGTGGAGCCTCTTTCAAAGTATTCTCCTGTAACATTACACCTTTCTCCTGCTGTTAGGATCCTTAATGAAAACCCTGGTGTATATGGCATATAATGTTTCTTTTTTTCTGTTAGGTGGCAGGAAAAACATGGCAGCCATTGGGTCCATGCGAAAAAAACTTACAGGCTTTAGTGATGAGGGAGATGATGACTATGGGTCAGCTGGGATGTATTTTAATCCTTCAATGTTCCCTCCTCATCGCCCTGAGAAAGAGGTATTTCTGTGTTGTAGAATTTATTTTAAATGAAAATAGAGAGGAGGAGTTGTTACGTGCCATGGTAGCAAAATTTCTGAATGACAACAACAAAAAAAAAACATCACTTAAAAAGTGAATTCATACTGTTACAAACTTCATCGATGTTATTAACTTTCATTAAATTTGTCAAATGTTGGCAAAATTGTCTGGGTTTGAAATGTTGACGAAATTGGCTGGATAGAGGTAATTCAGTAGGGGAATGTAAAGTTATTCCAGAATAAGAATAAGTGGAAAGTCTAGCTGAAATCAGTTGTTCAGCGATTCATTACATTGTAAATTCAGCAAATTTGGGATACATGTATCATTCCAGGGGTCCAAAATCACAGTACAATAGATAGACTTATAACAGAATTTCTGGGTATTGCCATTCCAGACTATGTTCATTCATGTAATTTATCAGAAGTCACTTGGATAGTTTTTTCCATGTAACCACACCTTTTTAACAACCTATATTGTATTTATTACTGTACAGAGAGGACTGTTAGTTCACTCTGTAGCAATAAAACTTGATCAAAGCTCTTTAATAAATAAACCTAATAAATCACTCCCTGGGTCAGAAAAAGGTAGGACATTTGGCAACTGTAGGCTGGGATTTTCAAGTTTTACCTCTTGAACACCTGTTGACTGTCGCATAAAGTGGATACTTTGTTGTCATGAGCAAGATAGAAATGGAGGGAATAAATGGTTGAATAGGAAGTGCTGTTAATGATAACACACGTGCTTTAAATGAAACTAGGGGTTATTTCTTCACAGCCTCATCTTGGAAGCTTATATGGCACTCCATCAGGGATGCAATCACCAGGACCTCACCAGTCAAACTTCTATGGATCAGGAATCCCAGGCTCAGGTATATACAGATTCTTCTTTTGCTTGCAAAATTTAGTGGGGGTTGCTCTTGATTCTTTGTCTTTAAATCAGCCAACAATGCTAAAGGTGCAATATTACTGTACATTAAAACATGTATTAAACATGAATTTCGTTTGCTTTTGTATTGAAATACATTATAAGTAGTTTTGGACTTTCAAACACCATACTGAAAAATGCGACCTATCCAAAATAAGTATACATTCTTGTTTAATGTATAAAGTACATGTAATATTTTATTTATTTATTTATTGACTTATAGGTCTTCCTCCAAATGTCAACTCTATGCAAGTTCCACCTAGTGCTCCCCGTGGAATGTCATCAGCCCAGGTATAAAATAAATCTACTCTATTTTAATTTTGCAAGGTAAAGGTGAACCTAGAGGTAGTTAATATCACTACACAGTAATGGAAACATATTTTTATTTCCCATTGCCCTAACAGTGTATTAAACCCAAACGTTTTCATTGAATCATTGAAACAGACAGTCAGACGGAGGCAGTCACAAAATTAGCATTTATTAATTATAATAAAAGTACTGTTGTAACAGTCAGTGAATACTGGTTATACAGTCTTAGTGTACTCAAGACCATCTACACGTATGTCTAGGCAGCCATTTGTTTGACGTGATATTGTGATTACCTTACACAGTTTGGCAGAAGTTTATCGCATCCTGGTCACACTCACTCCACAACGTCCCTTACAGGAAGTGTGACTACTCCCGGTGGACCATCCATCCCATCAAGTCTTCATAACATGCCAGGGTCACAGGGGGGAAACTTGTCGTCTCAATCAGCCAGGTAAAAAGCTATACAAGTACCGGTACTTAAATATTGTAATAAAAACCTTCTTGGGGTTTACAGTGAAATGTTCTTCATCACCAACAAATTCTTGAAGTTACACCAGGGTTTTGCAAATTTTATTGATGAGTGGACTCACTATGACTTCTGCTTCACAAATTTTGGAGTCATTTTGGAACATTTGGAGTCAAGTATCACAACAAAAAAAGCCATTTTCAGACTTTCCAGCATGTGGTCCTGGCTTGTATACACTATCGTGAGGGATACACGAAGTAGCTATAGCGGCCCGCTCACCTGGAAAGCTCAAATGACTCGAATCCATGATGGCGGTCATCGAGTAAACTTTGATCATAATTTACCCTCTCCCTGTTTTGTCATGCAGTATAATTCTTTAATTTTGATGATTTAGTTAAGGTTCACAACGTTTACGATTAACGTAAATTGTATTTGTTGTGAAAAAGGCAACAACAAAACTGTGTTTGTTACCAAAATTCCTGGAGTCGAAGTGGCTCCGTGTTTGTTACTGAAAATTTCTGGAGTCGAAGTGACTCCCTCCGTAACCTCTGTGGAGTCATGTGAACAATTTTGGCTTAAAATAAGCCAAATTTGGCGTATTTGCGAACCCTGTTACACAGAGCCATTTGGAACTCATCCAGATCCCTTCATCAATGACGTTTGCTGTTATTCACTAAGAATACAAGTTACTCCATCAACTGGGCCAGTATAAACAAGATTAGCCAGGAAATCTTTCATGCAAGATCCTCAAGGCCATAAACGTTCATACTCAGCAAGGGCAATGAACTGTGATCAGGGCTTCCACCTTCCCTCAATTTATGGAAAAACTTTGCAACTTCATAAAAACGAGGCTGTGGATAACAGCAAACTTTATTGATGTAGAAGAACCTTTATTAAAAAACTCTTTTTGACAAACTCAAACAAAACTAACTTTAAGAAACAAACAAAACAGAAACAGATAAAATGTGACGAAAGATAGGTAATTAGATAGAGAAGGAAACTTAAATCAGGTTCATATTCAAATAAAACACTTACGTAGACTGAGCCTGCAAGTAGCTGAACAACAGTAGAGGCAAACTAGTTTGTGACCTTATTAAATTAACTGCATTACAGCTGTCTTAATTAAATTTTTACAGTAATTGAAATCAGATGTATTCGGTTAAATACTATTGGTACTTTACAAAATTGAAAAAAAAGATCAGGGAAAGAGAAGAAATAAAAATATCAGTCAATATAACCAGCAGTCCTCATTAAGACTACACTCACTTAGGTAATGTTAGGACATTATTCCTGAATAGGGTCTGATGGATTATGCATTATGCTTTTGACATCAGCTATGAAACCAAGATATTATGCACAAAATTATGCTCGCCTGGAGGTATTATGTCGCTATTTATGCTGGACTAAAATAGCACTTTTTATTGAATCCCATACCTAGTAAATGAGAATTCCTACACAGTCTTGTCATTACTTTGTAAAGAAAACAAGTTAGCGCCTTGGAAGTCTGGCATAACGAGGTGTTCCAAACCTGCTTTTTGTTTTAATTTTAATTTTCTGATCCCTGATGATGCTGTTGATCAGTCAAAACTCAGATTTTAATATTTTTTAAAAATGGACAGCAGTGTAAGGTCTCATTTCAACATTTTCATTTTTTAATTTAATAACTTTGTTTACATAATTTTTCAGCCGAGGCATCTTATCGATGGGTCCTCGTGGTGTGATGGGGCAAATGCCACCTGGACACCTTGGTAACCAGAGTGGACTCAATAGTCTGTCAAAGACCAGCCGAGCTATATCCATACCATCATCTCTATCAAGGTTAGATGGAACAATCATTTTAATATCGTGGTAACCTACACGTCTACAGCTGCACCGCTCCCCCGTCCAAATACAGTGGCAGGTCCAAACCTTCAGATGGGGTGTCATCCAGACCCTGAGATAAGGGAGAAGCTCAGCCTCAAAAAAATTTTTTTCAGCCCTTTGGGCCTCAGTTTAATCCACAAATAAGTTAGGGGGAGGGGGGGGCGGGGGCTCTCCTGGATCTGCCACTACAATATTAGGGATTAAAAGACACCATAATGGCGATGGTAGCAGAAACGTTGCTTAAGATATTAATTCTTTCAATCTTTATCAGAATATATAATATTCCAACTGGTACTGGTCGGGTGTTGTAAACTTTCATTGTATGCAAATGAGTCTTGGGGTGAGCATACGGTTTATTTTCCACAATGATTGAAATGATATGCCCTGTTCATCATGGTTTTGGTCTCTGGCAAGTATGTAATTTTTCTCGAATTGATTTTCGTGTATTTATAAGCAGAACTTTACGCTTTTTTAAGTGTTCTTGTAAACAATGCTTTTTGGACATTCTCGTTACCGTCAAAGTCAGGACATCTTTAAGTCCCTATTAACACTAACTTCTCGCCACCATGCAACCTGGAGACCTCCCAGCACACCGGGAACCATTCTCCCAGCTGTGTCTGGGAAAAACGCCTTCCCTTTCATTTGATCCGATGCCAGTGGGAAACCCCAACCATGTAATTCTTTTAATATTTGTAAATAACTATGTGGAGACTGAGTCTGACTGTTACTAAAAGCTATTTCAAGCATATTTGCACCAATCATACGGTACACAATTTGAAAACCAAAATATTGCAGAGAGTTTGAAATTGTCCCCTCATATAGATACGCCATTTAAAAGTAGAAAGGTAGACATTGCATAGAACATGTCAATGATGTCATGATAACCTATGGGAAAGAAAAACAAAAATTGGAACGATTGTTGATCTGTGGAGAGCATGTTCAAATGGCAAAAAAAGAAAAAAATAGAACATGCTTGTGAGATGTTTAGGAGAAATATTAGAAGTTGAAGTTAGCAGCGTGCAAAGAAAGTAGTGTCCGATAGCCCTGGGCTAGTGGATTTTGCTGTCGGGCTAGTAAATTCTGTTCTTAACTTGCCTGAAGGGCAAGTGAGGTTTTTTGGTGAATTCAAATTACAGAAGAGTTATAATCAATCCTGCTCATCAAAAATTTTTTTCAGGCAGGTTGAAATGACTTTTGGGCTAGTAAATGTAAGCTACAACTTGCCGGAATTGCAAGCTCTAAAACTGACTTTCTTTGTACCCTGAGTTAGGGACATATAAAAATACATTCATGAATGTAACACTGTAAAAATGCTGGTGGTAAAATTTCCCTTCAATTGTTCAATTTAAAGCACAGGTAAACATTCAGCAGCATAAAAGCCTTTTAACTTGTTGTTGAGCGTTTAGTTTTAGAGATAATCAGCTTGTTTCAACAGTTAAAGCTCCTTGAAATACCATAGGAATATTTATGATGTGCCCTTGTTTATATCCCTCATAATATTTAGTGCGGGCTCATCCAGAAGTTCTCCAGTTCTATCTATTGGAATGACACCTGCTCCACAGGCACCCCAGCAGCCACAAATGCATCAACCAAGAGGCTTTAACCTTGGGGGGTATGTCCTGATCAGAATTCCTTGAATGGTTGATGCTGTTGAATTGTCAAAGGAGAAACAATCATTATTCTCCCAGAAAAGCTTGATTCTCAGACTAATTTATTATACAGAGTATAACAGAGAAGAGAAAAAAAGTAACTCTCACACCTGCCTTGAACAAACACATTACAATGTGTAGCAAACACAATGGCTGAATTTATTCTTCTAACCCCCGCCCCATTAGTGTTGTGTTTTTATTGTTCCCTGTTTTTCAATAGATTATTGTCATGTTATTAAGCCTTGAACATCATTAATAAATGCAAGTTAAACATGGCCATATAACTTTTGACTTCATAGGTTATTTTTAAATGCATTAAACTATAGTGTCATGCTTTAACAGATTTTCTTAAGCTTAACTTTCAGTCCTATTTTCTTGGCCAAAGTGACCTCAAATCTATATCTAAATGATCTTTGAAGCTGTTCAATAAAGTGTCAGTTTGTGCTTTATTAAGTCTAAAACACTTTCATAGTGCTTTGCTACTTGTTTCAAACTGTACATAAAAAGTACTCTTTAATGAGGGATGGAGTTCTTGTGAAAATGATGTTAAATTTTGATCACTTCTGTTGTTTGTTTCTTTGTCTTTTGTAGTAATACAATCACAAGCTCTGTGCCAGGTCCCATGTCAAATTTTGGTCTCACAAGAAGCCAGTCCACCAGTGGGGTTTCACAGGTAAAGTATGTCATAAGGAGATTGGGTGCAAACTTTACAGCAAAGGTTTGTGGGATAGTTTTGATGGCCAATAAAAGCAGTGAATGGTTACTGGATGTCTTTGCATGCCACTAACCGATCATATCTCATGCTTTTCCACCCAAGCGATACTAACATTGTTGCACCTAAAATTTGGATCCGTTTACCCTGGAGGAAGTGGTGAATTGTACAAAAGGAGTAGTTGCATTAGATGTAGTTCTTTGTTCTATCCTTTCCCTAAAATATTTTCAAAAATTTTCTTTCCTCTTCTTCCCCAAGGGAAGAGTGTGCTCCTTTAGGACAGATGATTTCATAACAAGTGTGAAAACAGTGGGTGTGAAAAGAAAACAAGAATAATTTGACATTTACATGAAGAGTCACTTGTGGCAATGTTCCATGCACACTCCCCTGTAACAAACTGCCTTTCTCTTTTTTTACTTTGTCATTGGCTGAAAGGTCAATGGCATTCCACAAGTGTAAAATTAGGGAAATTTCTCATTGTGGCTGACTGTTTCACCTTGAAACTTTAAACATCCATGAATACAATACTGAAGGTGATGATTTTTCTTGTGTTCCCACCTTTGTATTTTTGTAATAACGTTGTTTGTTTATAGGGAATGGGCGGTTCTGGACTTCCTCTTTTTTCAGGTGCTTTTGCTCCCCCAGGTAAGTAACTGGGTAAGTAACTTCGTGTCGTGCAATTTTGGTCTGAAATCATACTTGTGATTTCAAATCGAACTCGCGCTGCGCGCTCGTTCGATTTCGAAATCACGCGTATGATTTCAGACCAAATTGCACTCCACTCAGTTCAATTACCATTATTTATCACAGATCGAAATCTTTAAGGGATGCAATAATCGATTAATAGAAAATGCCCAATTGATTATCAAGGGAAAAAAAATTCCTTGTGGCAAATGAACATACCGGTATTAAAAACGTCTGTGTTGTCTTTTTACTGGTCTCATGATTGAAGAAGAAAAGAGAATTTGATCACCTGAAAGCACAGAAAAAATTCTAAGCTTCATGTGAGAATCGAACCCATGACCCATCAAATTCTACTGAGTTACTGGAATTCTATGATGAGCAGTGTTGAATCCATATCTTATGTTTTTCTTATGTTCCTAAACACGGCACAGCGGCTGTCTTAAATGGAATTCTTATAAAGAGATTTTCTGATTATAATGGATGATCAATCAGATGGGTCAATTAAAATATTTCCGTTGATTGATTATGAAATCTCAGGCAATTCCTAACAACATGCACCTGTTTTGTTGCCTTTCTTCTCTAACATTTCTGCCCTTTAAGCTGTAGGGCTGTTTAGATTTACTTGTACTTTGATTTAAGGCGGCTGAGTTTTTGAATACCAGCCCTAATACATGAACTTTTAGGCCTCTTTCTCTTGTACTGAGTATGTATCACTGTTAATGTCAAACATTAACCAGTGTGTCTAATGTAGGTGCCCCGGACTCACCAAAATCTCTTCGGCATATTTTCTCTGGAGCAGGGCAAGGTATGTCAGTAATTCCAGTTTTAAACAAGTGAGATGCATGTATCTTAGTGAAGAAAAATGAAAAGATAGTTTAAAAAGATGTATCTATTTGTACATCCTTGCCCATGGCCCCACGTAATGATGAATGAAATTCCAGAAACTAAAACAAGAAAAGGCCTTAGAAGTTTGAAAGTAGAGAAACAGTGGTGGTTCTTGCTTCTGCTCCGAGAGGTTTCTCCCCAGGTACTCTGGTTTTCTCCTCTTGCCAAAAACAAACATTTCCAGTTTAATCATGAATAGTAGACAGGGAACCGCTAAGTGGATATGCTACCTATGTGCTACCTAAGTGGATGTGCTACCTATCATTGTTTTCATTATCTTTGTTAGCTGTGGCTGTAAGTACAGGATGGTCTATCACATCATATCTTGAGCAAGAAATATGCGTTTAATATTGACCAGACGTGTTGTCAAGGTGGCTGAATATTGGCCAAGTGTATTTTCTTCTCGGTCAATAAAAACGCAAAAAAGACCGGGGCCAGTATCCAGCCATCTCAACCGCACAAGCTTGGTCAGTAAAGGATTTATTATATGGCAAAAAAGAGGACCTTTCCTTGCGGGACCAACGCGGGACATCCCGAGTGGGCAAGATTGGTCCACCTTGCCTGCTCGGCTAGCCAATCAGAAGACAAGATTTGCTATTTCGCTTTATCTTGCATGCACGCGGATTCAGCCATTTAATAAACTAGAGTACTTGCTTAGTTTGAAAGAATCAGAATCAGCAATTAAGGGCTGCTACAGTGTTAAAGGGGAAATTAATTGACGTTCGTTTGAGCGTAACTGATTTTTATTGCCTCTAGGGCTTTCTGATGCATCATCAGGAGGCTCCAGTGGATTAGACCTCTCTGAATTCCCTGCATTGGCAAACAGAAGCCGTATCGAGAGCTTGTCTCGTGTAGAGGGTGTGGCACGTTTGGAGAGTATAGGTGGTGTTTCTGCACCCCCAAGCAGTATGGTCAGCCGGCCAAGCTACGGTGTGGTGTCCAAGCCTGCGGAACCTCCTCCGGACTTTTCAATTCACAATGAAGACTTCCCTGCCCTTCCAGGCTCAAATACCTTTAAATCAGGTAGTGTTTCAAATAGTTTCCTCACCAATGCGTGTTTCAGGGTTCGCACGGGTCATGGAAAACCCGGAAAGACATGAAATTGAAGAATTTCATTTTCCAGGCCTGGAAGGCCATGAAATTTAATTGTCGGTCTTGGAAAGTCATGTAAAATTAAATGCAGATGTCAAAGCAAGGAAAATGTTAAGACAGTTACAAGAAATCAATCGTCGCGAACTGCACGCATTTTGGTGAACGCTAGATTTTGTGTCTGTTGAAATGAGTTAGGTAAAAAAAAAATACCCCTAAACAAGGAGGGTTTTGAAAAATTTTGAAAGTTAGTCGTGTGTATCGTTTACCGACGTTTCGCTGACGTCCTGTTCGCTAACGTCTTCAGTCGTTTCGCTTACGTTTTAGGTCAGTTCCCTAACTGCTTTCGCCTGATCAGTGGCTGTAAGAACGACATATCATACATATGTCTCGCACTTTTTCGTATCATGGCTTAGAGAGAGATGTATATAAGCGAGCGAGACATTGGCGAAACGACTTCGTGGGCGAAACGATCAGTAAAGCTTCTCAAATCAACTGTGATTATTAAAAAATCAAAACTATGTAGTGACTATGATCCGATTTCCAACCCTCTATGTCAATGGTGATTACCGTCAGTTGAAACAGTCATTGTTCTATATCTCTCAGGCTGTTTCTCTCAAGTTAGAGAAAGTATTTAAAATAAGGATTTTCACTTACGTGACGCAGACACGAGTTTCTAACTGGCTGGCAATAACATGGTTGTCTTAGAACTTCTATCTAATAATGTTCCTTTCTAATTTCACAGAAAACCAAACTGAAAGTTCTACGTCTCAAGATCCATCCAAACAAGTATGTTCCTTGACGTTGCGTAATAGGTCATTTGCACGATGACGTCATTTTACTACTACTACTACCACTACCACTACCACTACCACTACCACTACCACTACCACTACCACTACCACTACCACTACCACTACCACTACCACTACCACTACCACTACCACTACCACTACCGCTACCGCTACCGCTACCGCTACCGCTACCGCTACCGCTACCGCTACCGCTACCACTACCGCTACCACTACCGCCACTTCCACTACCGGGGTTCAGGGTTTTGTTTTTGTTGTGCAAATTAGAGCCTTTGGTGTGTAACCCTCACTGGGATTATCAAAACTAAATATAAAAGAAAAAGGAAGTGAATTCTGGTCTTGGTAGTAAAAAGATGTCATCGTGCCTATTTCGAGCCTATAACCCCCCAAATTGGACTTACCCTGGAACTGCGAAATTACCATTGCTTTTAAACATAATGAGTTAGCCTGCGTAGCGGGCGTCGAAAGGTGTAGTGTTAACTCGTTCGACTGGGGAAGGGAAGTAAGTCTTGTTTCGAATTATCGGGAGGTCCGGAAACCTTGGGTTGGACTGTTGGTGTTTCTTCTGCACACTTCAACCAAAATGTGCGAATGTTAGTTTTTCTTTGTTTTTTTTTTTCAATTTGCATTTTTCGTTTTCTTTGGCAGGTCATCAGTACAAGCTCCGGTGTGTTTCCTGGAACAGGTATTGATTTGTAGTTTGTTTTAATTTTTAAATTTTAATAAAAGGCAGTACCGTAAGCCCCCCACCCCCACTCCCCACCTCTTCCCCCCGCAGTTATAAGCCTATTCACCTGGAAACAAAAAGGATCAATTTAGGTTTCTTGGATACTACCCACCTACCCCTCCCCTAACTCAACGTTGACATTTGTGTCTCACTTGGGGCAAAATGTTGGGTTAGGGGAGGGGTAGGTGGGCAGTTTCCCAGAAACCTAAATTGATCCAACAAAAACATACATCCGATTATAAGCCCCCCCCCCGCCCCCCCCCACCCCTTCTCCACTCTAGCTTGTATTGAAGTGAATTCGATTTATTATGACGTTTTTGTCGAAAAAAGTCAAGGGAGCGCCGCCCTCGAAAGGGTTGGGGCGGAATAGAGAGCTTGATCGCAGGTTAAGTTCACTGAATTTTAAACTTACACGCTTCTTTACTCTTGGTGTCTTTTCATTATCGATAGATCTAAGAGGAGTTTCGTCGTATGAACAAGCGTTGAAAGATGTCGCGAAAGATTCGAGGTATGGCCTTTTGCCGCTGTTCTCTACGTTATCTTTGTTACTTCCGTGACAAAGAGGATTTGTATTTTGGAGGGGAGGGGGTATTAAACAAAATTTTATACAGGGAGGCTCTGCCCCAGGGTTCCAACCATTTTTGACAGAAAAGGTCCCCTTTTTATACCTTTTATTAGTCTTTTATTGACAAATGGTACCCCTCTCTTATACTAGTTTAGAACTCCGCATCCCTTTAATTGCTGTATATATATGCACCGTCCTTTAGAATAAAAAAACAAATCACACTAAACTAGGAAGTTTTCTTGTCTTTTTTACAGCTATAAAATGCACCTATTAGGTCCTATCACAGACCGCAATGACAGGTTTCCATGCCCTTTCTTATACTTCAACGAGTGAAATCCCTACCCTTTCATATACCTGAAGCCGAAAAAAGGTACCCCTTTCGGGTGGGGTCTCCCTGTATGGTTTATTTTAGGGAGTACCCCGGGGGTTTTGTATTTGTACTGATTATTATACTGATTACAGATTTTAATTGTATTTAGATTTGCGACAGGAGAATCCAAGTCAAGTTCGTCAAACACCAAGCAACCACCATACAAAGGAATTCAAACGTCACCTTCAGGTACGGAAATTAAACTTCCTTTTCTGTTTGAAAGACAGACTGAAATGGCACCAATTGAAATGTAGATTTTCCACAAGTTGAATAGTTCGTTCCAAGGGCTAAAACACGTTCATGGAGACCAAACAATCATGATTTATTTTGAACAACCCACTGAATCTGGTAAGATAACTGGCTGCCACTCATTCTCATCCCAAAGGCACACGGCTGAGGGCCTATTTACATGGAGGTGAGCGACCCCAGGTAGGTGAGGTAACCCGCCTGTCCATAAAATCTCTCATATGGTCACCCCACCTATCATGTAAACATGATCAAATTAGAATGAGTGATAATGTGGACATGCAGGTCTCCCCACCTAAGCGGGTTACGTCACCTACTAGGGGTCCCCCACTTCCACTGGCCATGTAAACAGGCCCTCAATTTGTAACGAACGAGTGGCGATGACGGTCTTCTAGGGACCAGCAACCAATCTTAATTCTGGTTATGTTTATTTTTAGGCATGATCTCCAATATTCCAAAAGGCATGGTCACAGATCAGTTTGGAATGATAGGACTGTTAACATTCATCAGGGCAGCGGAAACAGAACCAAATCTTGTCACGCTAGCGCTTGGAAGGTCAGTTAGACTATCCACTTCTCTATTGTCTGGAAATACTGGTTTATGTAAAGGAAATATGTACATTTCAGACACCCTGGTCTGCACAGGGTAATTCTTGGTTTGCAGCCTCTTGTCAAGGCGGCGATACAATATGCCACTTGCACGTTGAACAATGAACAATACAATACAATACAATAATAAAGAATATTGTATTGTATTGTATTGTAATTTGTGCGATTTCAATTTCTTTATGTTAGTTTTATTGTGCGCTTTCGTTGTTATATCTTAATAACATTTCAAATGACTTCAACATCATTGATATTGTATCTTTTAATTCTGCAGTGATCTTACAACGTTAGGACTTAACCTTAATTCCCCAGAGTAAGTAATAAAACCTTTGTGTGTACTTTGCTGTTACTATTCGGGGAATTAGGCTTTTCCTGGGACGGAGGGGCAGGGGTAGGGGCGGGAGGAGAGCAAAGGGCAAATCGACTGAGCGGGGAGAGGGAAAATTCTCTCTCTTCCCTGCTCCCGTCATCGTTTCAAATCTCTCCTTCCCTAACCCCTTAGGAAGGCTTGATAGTAAGCCAGGTTACTGTGTTACTTTCCTTGTTCGTGGTGTGGTTAATTTTGTGGGAGTTCTTGAAGCGCTTGTCCCCTAATGGAAATTTTCTTTTGATATTTCACCACCAAGCCTCGTTTTGAAATTGTTAAGTTGAGAAGTTTTGCATTAGAGCGATTTTCGTATGACGTTGAAAAATGGTTTCGGTAAGTGTTCGTTATTTGTTTTATCAGGCAATGGACGAAAAGATCAAAATATGGCCTTTTCGTTTTCCCGCCAAAGAAAACCCTAATATGGAAAAGGTGTTGTTCGATTGGCCAATCGTGTTGCAGTATGACATCAAAGCGAGGTATCGATTGATTTCTAGAAAGTTCTCAGGCATGAAGATTTTTCACCCGAGCGTTCGCTTAACCAACCAAAAGCCACGCGCGTTTGTATCCGTTCAATAAACCAATCAAATCGCTCTATTTCCGTTCGTTTGTTGTTTTTTTTTTGTTCGTGCTTTTTTATTTCAAGGTCATACGAAAATCGCTCTAACGAATTCCCGAAAAGAGTACTCATGCACAAAGAGTGAAATTGTGAAGAATTTTGCTCACAAACCAGGCGTGGTGGTGAAATTTGCTCTTCTGATTTTAACATGCATAATGGGCAGTTGTCTCAATGGGATCTCGATGTTCTGTTGTTGGATGTTGCAATGTACCCTTTATTTATTGCCGCTTACAGTAGACTGCAACTGTTTCTATATTTTAGGAGTCTTTATCACACGTTTGGTTCTCCGTTTGCAGACAGTCCTTGTAGACCGCATGAAATAGGTAGGATCTAGGGTTTAACTGTTTATATGCAAACCAAATAAAAGCAATTGCATGGTAA
>OZ037996.1:12697131-12767131 GCA_964035705.1 Porites rus
CAACAGGAGATGGTACGGATATGGCGCTAAAATGTCATTGTTATGAGAATACAACGTAAAATAATTTTGGAAGAATTTTGATTTTTAAGGCTGTTACTTTCTAGCGTGTATCAAGCTCTTAGTAACTCGAGACAGGTGAAAAGAGAAGTGAGGGCGAATAAGAAATGACGGAGGGGTGAGGGAGGGGGGGAGAGGAAGATACGGCGCCCCTGATTTCCCCTCTCCTCCCCCTCCCTGCCTCTTTTTCTCGCGCCTACTTTTCTTTTCGCAGGTCCGGACTAACAGAGACCCTGGAACATGCTAGTTTCCTGGGGTCAATTTAATAAAACTTTTAGAAGTGTAATCTACAAGCAAAACAGTGACTACACTTGTAAAAGTTTTATTTAATTGATGCCAGATAACTATAGGAGTGCACCTAAAGATTGTGTTGCGATTTCAGATGTGTGGGCTATCTAACACTTGAGCCATGAATTACAGCCCACTACTACCGTATATTTTCCAGATCTGAGTCTGCCACTAAATTTACTTGTTTAACTTTTACTATTCAAAAATTTAATTCTCTGATTTTTTTTTTTTTTGCACTGCAACCTCTTTCAAGTGTGAGGTTATACCCAGAGCTGCATTTCGCGCCGTATCTTCCCTCTTCTTTTGGCGAGAACTACCGCTTTCTGTCCAGATATCTGTTGTACTCTTTTTGGTTTGAGGTGGAACTGTCGCAATGCCATTGTACAGAAAACTGTCGTTCTCCAGGGTATGCGTTGGTCTCTCGTTCTTTTTTAACTTCTAACTTTTACTTCTCCATGTAATAATGGTCGTCTTAAATACACGGAATATTTGTAAAAAGCCATTCGAGATGTGATATAGCGAATATCATTAAAAAGAGTCTTTTAGCAATAGTAACGTGTGTATATTCTTGTTTCCTGTCTGCTAAGGAAAAGTGTAATTCGGTACGCTTTAATTGGCTCCTACTACTGTGAAGCGTCCTAGTTCGAACCGGGGGAGGCAGCAGCGCGATCGCGTGGTCGAGTGATCAGTGCGTCGGATTCACAATCTGGCGGTACTTGCTGCGAGTCCGGTTCAGATCACTAGCTGAATTTGTTTCTCCGCCGTCTCGAATAGGCTATTTCCGAGTTCCAAAGACACCCACTTTCAACCTTTCTTGCGATAATGAGTTTCATTTGCATGAGAATAGAAGATCACCTTCATATCAATGGCTACGCACTTAGCCTCTCTTTCAAACAGAGGTTTTGGGCAACTCGGAAATGACCTACAGTGTATTCAAATAGTAATCAGCCAGTAGCCTACAAGCAGTCTCACTTGTGAATGGAGGGCAACCGCGCGCGAAACAAGGGCGGCTGCCTCTCCGTCTCGCGCTTTCAGTCACGCGCATGGTCATTTTCGTGTCTCTTGCGTTTCGCTCGACGCACTAAGAAAATAACAGAAACGCAGTTAGCCTAACCAGCTAGCTACTTCTTGAACTTTCCTCTTCCAAGTGTGTGAGAGAGAGAGAGACAAAGGAAGCTGACCGACTTTTTGTTTTGGACTATTTCACTTAGCCTGCGTGGCAGGCGTTCGAAAGGGAAGGGGAAGGGAATTAGAGCGCGAACTCCCTTTCCCTTCCCTTTCAAACGCCTGCCACGCAGGCTATTTTTCACTTTGCCGAGCGTTTTTAAATGTTTCTGTGTTCTGAACGACGTACACGTACTGTTTGCGAAAAGTTTAATCGTTTAATATGCACAGCAAAGTGTCCATCACGTTTGATAACGCTTGAGTTCGGGATAGCTGGTCATTAGATAAGAGAAGTTCATTCCTTCTTTTTGTCGTCGGGTTGGTTAATCAGAAGGCAACACCTTCTTCACCTTGCCGACGCAAAACTTCCCTCACTCCTCTTCTCAGCTCGAGAAAACTTTGCGCCCCCATTTATGACCCGTTATATCTGTTGCACTTGCCCTGCATTTCACGTGTTTTGTTCTAAACTTTTGAACGAAATCTAGTACTCTTATACCTTACTGGAGTTGTGCGAGAAAAAAAAAAAATCTCAGTGGCAAATTATCTGCAGCATCTGAAACAGGGCAACCCCAGTAACTCCCCGGATAAAGAAACTGGTGTCTAAACAACCTCTCATTTGGGTTCCAGTCCTAAATGCGTTACAGACTTGCGGTCGTGCTGTCAAAGTTACTCATGAGTTTACAGCCTTCCTTATGAATTTAGATGCAGTTTTAGGGAAGATTTTATGGAGAAAAGTTTAGAAGCAGTTGGAGGAATGAAAAGTTTAGCTGCTTCTTTCTCCTTGAGGGAGGAACGTTGTCAAGGTATGTCCTGTCAACCGGTTCGATAGTAGGAAAGTTTGAGACAGAGACGAAGGTCTACGTTGTGCTTGCCAACCTGGCAGTGTTTTTGTTCATCTTGATGTAAGCTTTGAAATATTAATAGACAAGCATCCGTAGGATCACTCTGAGGGTTAGCGGGTTTCAGCCATAATTAGCGCGCAGAAGAAAGTTGTTAATTTCATCGCATCCTTCCCCTGACTTTTCTCCCCGGCGCGGCCATTAACTCGGTAGACTTGTACTCAAGACTGGATTTGGGACATGACCTAGTACGGCGGAATCTAAGCCAATATTGAGCTCAGTTACATTTTCAAATTTTCAGGGCCCATTTGCTCTCGTTACATACTGAAGGTTTAACTGTTGACTTCGTTTTGTTGGGTTTTAACTTGTGCATGAAGCCGGTCTCCTGTTGAGCTTCGCCTTGAGCACACTAGTATTTTATTTTCGCGAAGCAAACCGAGCTGCAATAGTTTGAAAACTTTGCATGCGCGTGATGGCTGCTGAAACAACTGGCGTTTGATGCCGATTTTTGCAGTCAGAGCTAATTGAGCGATGCTTTTATAGCGAAGCTTTTCGTCTTTGGTGAAAAGTTTTGAATTGAATAATAACAATTGATATTGAAAAGAAACACACAGCGTGAAAGTCGCTCCAAATCAACATTGATCCTTAACGTTAATTATGCATTTGTAATAAACCACAGACTGTGTGTTCTTGGGCAATATGCTGAGAACCCTTGTTATCATTGCAGCTTGATTTTATTTTCATATCTATTTCTAGGCATAACATCCGTACTCCATGGAAAAATAAAGCTGGATTCGTGTTAGGCGGACGAGAATCATGTCTCAATATCCTCGAAAAGACGGCTCGGCCTCCGGAAGAACTATTCCACATACAAGAATTGAGGACGAAAGACAGATAGAGGACATCTACGAATTTGGAGAAATTCTTGGTAAAGGAAGCTTTGGCGTTGTTAAGGAAGCCACCAACAGAGCAACGGGTCGTAGATGGGCCATCAAAGCCGTGAACAAGGAAAAGGTAAGAAATTGATACCGTTTAAACTTAACATCAAGTGCGGCGGAACTTAAGCATGTTGAAAAGCAGCCATTGAGTTGAACGAGAAATTGTTTCTTCTAAGTCGAAAATTCTGTAAGAATGTATGTGGTTGATTCTTGATAGTCTGTAGAACTTGGAAGACATTTAATATTAAAGCTGTCTGTCAAGTCCCCAATATCTTAATCATGGCTTCATATCAAGGGTATTGTTTTTAAGCTCTTTAGGTAATGCTGTTTGGCACTTAGGTTTCCGCTATATGCGTCCTTTTCGTGAATTAATAAAATGTGATATTTGTGCTGGTAAGGCTGACAAATTGAACTATGCCATATTTCTTAAGCCAAGTAACAAATGATATATTAGTTGACCCAATTTTGATAATCACCTATTTTTCCAAGCTCAGCAGCTATTTTTAGTGTGAATGCATGTGGTATCACAGCTGAAAATTATTTAAGCTTTCACCTTTTTTAAACTCATAATTACACTTACGTCATCTAGTAATTTATCATCGTAGTTATCGACCCTGAAAAGAGGCCTTTATTGTCAGCACTTGACTTGAACTGTGAAAGAATCTTTTCAATATGTTCTTTGTTTTGAACTTCCTACTGTGATTTTTCTTTACTCCTTGGCATGTTACCGATAAAAATTTGTTTTAGAAGGGAGTAGAAGTCTGTACCTCAGTCAACACCAGTTTATAATGGTTAAAATGATTAATATTAATGGTGCATTGCCATAGAGACAGAACTGTTAATAATTTACTGTCTGTTTCTTTTGGCTCATGTACTAGAAGCTTCCTGATTACTTGTAGTCAAGGTAGTATTCAGTAAATATCCGTTGTAACTATTAAGAATTTTATTGTATATATCAGGGATTGTGTCAGCGACTAAACATTTGTTAAATTATCCATCTCTTTTCTGTGAGCTTCCAGTTTCCTTGTTGCTAAGGCAGTATTTGATACAGTCAAATTGTATTAGTAATGATTATAATGGATGGCAAAAGGGAAAAAATGCCACATACCCCCTGTAGGCTGATCAACATGTCCATTCTTAATAATAATATTAATGTCAATATTGAATTTTGATTTATGGGATTTGTAGTTTGGTCAAATAATATGCGGTTTGTTTTACTCAGGTGAAAGTTCCATACAAACATTAATTAACAATTATTCCTCAAGCCCGAATGGGCTTTGACTCAGAGGCCATGAGGGCGAGAGGAATAGTAAAATCCAACTAGTTGGACAAAAATATCGAGAATAATAAAAATTTAGCTAGGTAAAAGCTAGACCTTTAATCCTTTTTTGCCGCCATAAAGCCCGCGCTTTTTGCTACTAGTGGGCTATAACATATAGCCTAGGAGTTGCTCAACCAATTAGAATGCAGCATTGATAATAGACCACTAGTTGGATTTTACTAAAATGTAATAAGGTGGTTAACATGGATGTTTTATACCATTTGCACAAGACAAACATAGTCAACCCTCTATTCCGTGGTTACCCTCGGCAAGTAGTCAGGTGACTGCTTAATAGAGGTTGACCTCCTGAACATTTTATCATGACCATTCTAAAGAGGCCTAACTTCACTGTGGTCACCAACTGGCTCAGAGCCTTATAGGCATATCTGTCCAATTTTATACACTGTAGCCTTCGCCGTCATAATTGACTGTGTGTTTCATGAGCCTGGGCATGCATTGTTTACTGTAAGTTGTGTCAAGACGTCACACCATTATCTAAGTGACCCACAGTAAGAGGTAAAATACAATAAAATAATTAGCCAGTCTACAGGGTAACTGCATATGCCTAATAGAAGTGACCGGTCAATAGTCGTCATTTTTACAGTTAATGTGGGAAGCACATTGTGGGAAATAGACCATTTTCGATATATTAAAATTAATAGGCGTGGGGGAATTAAAATAAAGAAATGTATCATTCATTATTGAGCCTCGGGATGATTTCTTTTGTTTTATCCTGCCAAGCCTCACAGCCAAGTGAGTGCTTAATAGAGACTTCACTGTATTTATCCTTAGGAATTGTATGCAGAATTCATGTCCACAAAGAATCCTATGACAGGAGCTTTATCAGCAAAGAATTGATTACTTCCTTCAAACCTTTCATAGGCAACTTTTATTGTCCTTAGGAATCATTAAGTGATCAGCTTGCCAGATTCCCAGTGGACAACAGTATCAGCAAATCACTTTAGACTGAAGCTGTATTAAGCAGCTAATCATTGCCTTGTGAAACATTGTTAAGTTATGTCAACTGTAAGTGTGAACATTTAAAATCCCGGTAGAAAGTTGAGTTAAAATAATAATATCAGGTGCGGATCTACACCAGTTTCCACCATTTTATGGAAATCGGTCAGATTTTTATAATAAATTATTAATATATTTTTAGTAAAAAATCTTTCCAAGTTGAAATCTGGAAAATTTTTGGACAAATGTTTTTTTTCCTTTTGTTTCCCAATTCCGGGCATTAGTCAACCTGAGAAAGGGGATTTTAGGGAGTTAAAATCTAAAAAAATTCCTAGAAGAGCATGTCCACGGACCCTCCTAGAAGTTTGTGCTCATTTTGGAAATCGGTCAGTATTTATCCTAGATCTGTACCTGAATATTGAACTTGATTTTGCTCATTCCTTTCTTAGGCTGGTACCTCTGCAGTTAGACTCTTAGAGAGAGAAGTTTTAATTATGAAAAAGATTGACCATGAGCATTTAATTCATTTAGAAGAGATCTATGAAACATCGAAGGTGAGTAATTCTGTTGTAACTTTGTAAAAAAAATCAAAAAATATTATTGCCATGTTGAGAGTACAGCATGGCTAGTAGAGAAGACAGTAGACAGAAATAGCTTTGCATGAATGGGCTCCAAAGTTTGTTTGGAAATGCTGGAGTTGATTGCAAAGTTATTTTGATGTTGCCACTCTTTTTAAGAGTTTTGGCTGATTTTCATTATTAGGTCATAGTAAAATGAAAAACCTTTGATGCTGTACATTTATCGTTATTTTTTGGCTCTGCCCCTAAAAAGAACGAAATCAGATTTTATGACTTAAGTCACCTCACATTGAAAACATCAGTACCATCATATGGCTGTTGAGCCCATTAACCCTTTAAGCCCAAAGAGTGATCAGCATCAAATTTCTCCTTGTAATATCAACGCTTTGTAAAACAGAGTGGTGATGAGACTTGTGGACGTGATCACACAAGATGAATTTGCTTGATATTTTATCAACTTCTCCCCACTTCTTCTATAGGAAATGAGTAGGGGCAACAAATGAGATTTCAAATTTTGATCTTAGGGTTTAAAGGGTTAACAAGCAATTCATCCAATGCTACCTGACATACTGTAGAGTTATGTTCTATTGGGATCAACCATTTCAACCAAAACCAGTTTTAACTTGGTTTTGCATGGAACACTTTTTCAACATAGTTCTTCCTGAGTGTTGTTTAATCCCAGACTACTTTGATGCACATGCAAACAGTTTATTTACTGAAACAATGGTCCAAAGTGTAAATATCGATGTCTGCAAACAGAACAGCCAAGGTCTGAACTGGTTGAAAAAGTTAATTGATCAAGCTGATGAAAAGTCCATTTGAATTACTGGATCTTAAAGTTGGGTGTAGTAAACAACTGTGTCACTTAGTGGAGGTGGGTGCCCGGGATGTCCAGGGGCTTCCTCTTTTGGCACAGCCAGTCCCTAGACAGAGTTGCGTCCCCATGGCTGCAAAACCCACACCCTCCTGCCATGAGCCCTCATGCCAATGGAACCAGGCACCTGTCACACTGATTTACCAGTGGAAAAATAAAGGGGGGTGGGGGATGAAGGTAAAAGAATGATCCAAAGGCTAAATGAAGAGAGTAGTCACCAGGAAAATGCTGTACTGAGCACTTGGAGATGAGGCAAGCAACGCTGACTACGCTTGAGCCAAACCTCTGACCACTGACCGCATCCGCACTCCTCATTGTTAACTGTGTTAAATAAATTTAACGTCATCAAATGGCACAAATGAAGCCACGAGCCATCATACTCTGCTAATGTATGGTGTTCCATGCAGTATTTTGTTAAAGTTTTAATTTATAGGCATACATTTGTTTACAATTTCAGCGTATGTATTTGGTAATGGAACTTTGTGACGCTGGTGGTGTGCAAAAGCTCTTAGAACAAAAGAAACAGTTTTCAGAAAAGGTTTGTATTCTTGACTAACAGTGAGGTTATGGTGTTGTTTAATTTTATCCTTGCTTTAAAATTTAGAGTAATATTTTTTGCTTTCCAACTCATTATCAGAACATTGACATACCCCCAAAAATAAAATAAAATAAAATTCATACCAAGGATAATCACTATTTCAAATCTGTTTTATTTTTGTTTGGTTAACTTTGTTATGTCAAGTGTGGCTCTAGCTAGTATTTTTCATAAACTTTCAACAGTTAAGAAGCAAGTTTGAAACCTTTTATTGTTTTAAATTTTATTATTAGCAATAGTTACATTTTCAAACTTCTTCATACTAATTTTCTAATGATATCACTGTTTAAATTTCAGGAAACTTGGACGGTGATAAAACAGTTAGCACATGCAGTGGCATACCTTCATGATTCTGGTAACTGTTGTTTACCAACTAGGTTCTTGGTCTTTATGTAATTTAGCATCACTCATCTTATGATTTAGCTTTATTCTTATGGCATAGATCATTTTATACCCCAAGTTGACTAAACCCCCAAGAAAAAGGAAATAGTAGCACACTTACACGTACTTGTAACATCACAACTGTCACAACATTGAAAAACCTGTGTTGAATTCAGAGAGTGCATGCAACTTGTGTAAAAAAGGGAGTGTGTCCAAGTATACATCTAACTGTTGTTTGTTTAAAACATTTTTTAGATATAGTTCACAGAGATTTAAAATTGGAAAATATTCTTCTCAGTCAACCTGTTGGAAATGAACTGCTCAATATTAAGGTGAGGATATAAAAAAATGTTACTGTTAGGCAATACATGCATCTCCTGAAATAGAGAAAAGCAAAAATGTATATGGTTAGATTTATTTTGATGTCTTATCAGTCTATTATGTAATCAGTTAGGCTAGTCAGTGTATATGACTTTGTTCACATGCTTTTGTGAAGTCACATTGTCATTCAGTACTACTTTAGTCCTGGACACCTAAGATAAGAACTATTATTTTTGAGCTTAGCATTGCTGAAGCGGAGCAAATGAAAATATGCCAATGTTGTTTAACCAGTTATAATTTTGGTCAATCCCTTGATCACATTACAGAGTTTGATGATCTCAATAAGAGCCGGTGGCGGGTGACATCTGCTTGCTATTTACATGAACTTGCCACCTACTTTTCTTTGGAACTTACCCCCAAAAGCCAAAATTTAATGATGTCTGTGTTCTGTTGAAACACTATAATTTTTGCTGGAGTGGAATGTTGGAAATGAGGCCCAGATTTTTCCAGTGGGCATGCCCCTGGACTCCCCCTGGTACTTCGTGCTTTCAGTGCTAGTTGCAAGTTGCATCTGTTGCATGGGTTTTTTCCTTCTTCACCTACTTAAAGCCTTATTGAAAACTCAGCATTAGGCATACTTATTTTAGAAATGATTGAACAGAAAGGACTGGTGCTTGTGGAACTTGTTTCAGATCTGCATGTGCCATTGTTGCTGCTGTTGTGTTTTCTTTGTAAAACTGCCTCCTTGCTAAATAGCTCTCTTTACCTTATTTCTTTTCAGGGTGTGGTTTTAACCATTTAAGCCATCCACGTAAAAATTGTCCAGACTAAGCTCCATAGTTTTCCTTAAAGTATTAGCTGAGAGAATATGATCATACAAGATTAATTTCCTTTTGCTGATCATCTTACCAGTTCTCATAACCTTTTCTGTCAGATTATGCAGTGATAATGTTATGAGAAAGTTGATGTTGTTCACTCTTCGGACTTACTTGTACAGTTAAACACTTATCAAATGAACCAAGACCCAGACAGTTTGTTGGCTTTTTAGACAAAGGAGATTCAGAGTCTAAGAATAATTATTTATTGATGTGATGTTGACAACAACATGTTACTAAAAGTGTTTTAATTTGTTTGTACATCATTACTTTCTTGAACAGCTGACAGATTTCGGCCTTTCATATGTGAGAGGTGGTGTTGGTAGTGACTCTATGATGCAAAGTGTTTGTGGCACTCCAATTTATATGGGTAGGCAATAAATTGTGTGAAATCCCTTGTCAGTGTTTCAGGATTTTCAACATTTCAGAAATTTGACAAAATTGACTCTTCTTCATTTTATTGTATATACTCTTGTTTTCCATTTCTTCTTGTGTCACTTGAAAAAAAAAAAATTGCTTAAAACCTGTTCCAGTTTGGTTTTCTTTCTCTTTATACACACTCTCTCAGCATGTTTAGTCATAATGGTTTCAACCTGTTCAATTTGTTTATTCATGAATTCCCATAAATTTTTTTTGTGCACTTTCATAAGATTGCAGGTAAAACATAAGCAAGGTAATAATAATAACGCGAATATTTATACAGGATAACCTATCAGTTCTAATAAAAAGAACTGTTATCAAAAGGGTCCTGTAATTATCTCATAAATAGCTAAAAAATAAAAAATAAAATCGAAAAAGGAAAAATAGAATAAAATAACGCTAAGAAATCTAAGATTTAAAAATCAAAATCTGTAAAAATCATCGACTTACAAGACTGAAAAGAGTTATGAATTATGGAATACTATTGAAAAAATTGTTTTAAATTACTCTTAAAAAGAAACCTAGAATTTACAGTTCTTAAATGCTGAGGTAAAGTATTATAAACTAGAGCCCCTTGAAAGGCAAAACTTCTCCGTCCAAATTCTAATTTGGTTTTGGGAAGTTTTAGTGAACACCCATTGTTTCTAGTGTTAATGTTGTGTTCAATTTTTGTAAAATATCCTTTAAAAGGGGTACAGACATTATCCTGAAGACAATCAAACACAAGCTGGCAGGACTGCCTCTTTATTAAACTCTCCACTGTCTGGACTTGATAATTTCCACCAATGACTTTCTGACTTCGACGTTCAATGCTTTCAATTCGACTCTTACGGGAATGTGACCAACAGAGACCCAGAGTTCCACAGTACGTAAAAACAGGTTGAATCATTGCTTTGTAGATTTTCTCAGCACTGCTCTTGTCGATTAAAGGTCGGATTCTCCTGAGTAAATTAAATCTTCCAGCTGCTCTTTTATACATTTTGTCAAAATGTGATTCGAGATTTAAGGATGAATCCAAGTAACTACCCAAGTATTTATACGCAATAACTATCCCTTAGACTACTATTGGGTGCTGAGATTTGTTTTATCTAAGTATGTTACTTATCCTTTTTTCTTGTGTCATAGCACCAGAGGTGATAGATGACCTCGGTTACAGTCAACAGTGTGATATTTGGAGTTTAGGTGTAATAATGTATACTCTGTAAGTTTGTTTGTCTGAGCTTCCAGATTTACACTATTTTCACAGTCAACTCTCTCTTAGTGTACCATCTATTTGACAGATATGTCCCTCCCTGGATTATTTAGAGCTGTTTACACGGGGGGAGGAAGATCCTTAGCTATCACTAGGATGATCCTAGAAGGTGGATCATCCTTGTGCCACATGTTGTCTGAATTTGATTTTTATGCAAAGGGTTGTACTCCTTCCTAGTGCTAGGATCTTCCTCTCTGAGTCGAGTATTAGGACTACTTCTAGTACTAGGAAGATCCTAGTACTACGGACAAATGCGACAAAAATGGCAGTGGGTTGTTCAGTGGCTAATCACAACAATGAAGTTCACCTTACCACAAGCTGATTATTGTGATAATTGAGCTGAAAGGTACTTAGAGAACAGAAGGGCCCAAATTGCATTTTTGTTTTTGACACCCACCATTTTTTAATTTCTTCTTGAGCCTTCTCTACTTGGGCATGACATGGACCAAAATTTCTGCTTGTAAACCCAACGTAAAGCTGTTCTGCCTTCTAGGATCTTCATAGTACTAGGATCGTCCTCCATGTAAACAGCCCCTTAGAGTTGTTCCCATCTCTTCCTTTGTCATAGTGCCTTTGCAGCTCTGGGTCATGTACCTGTCTCATGCCAAAATTACGGGATACAACCCTAACAATACTTATACCAGAGACTGAAAAACAAAGAACAAAGAACAAGACAAATAGTGGGTCTGCCAATTTTTAGGTTTCATACTCTTCACAGTGCAATTTTATGATGTTGATGATTTAAGTAACTAAGAAAATGTTATAATGCATTAGTGGAAAATGTGCACTGTAGCATTTTTTCCATACCAACCTTTTTAATTTTGTAGACATGTGGGTTGAGTTTGTTTGTTGGTTCTCTCCTTTGCTCAGAGAGGTTTTTCTCCGGGTACTCTGGTTTTTCCCTCTTCTCAAAAACCAACTCTTCCAAATTCTATTTCGATCTGGAACACACGGACACATTTCAGTGAGTTCTCAAGAACTCCAAAGGGCTTTGTGGGTAAACAGATCACAAATTTTTTAATAGAATTTACATTCTAACATGGTCCATGAAATCTTAGTCCTTTTGGTCAATCTACTCAAAATTGGCTTTCTAGCAAATTTGCTCTTGCTCCTTTATATCTCTGGTATTGTTTACATGTTAGTTGCAGGGGCGGATCCAGGATTTTTTTTAGGAGGGGGTGCACTCGTCTCTTGCTCTTCTTCAACACCAATAAACCACTAAGTTTTTTTTTTGAAGAATACCAGCTGTATTAGAAAACCGCAGGTCATCTCAGGGGGGGGGGGGGGGGGTGCGCACCCCATACACTCTCCCCCTAGATCCGCCCTTGAGTTGTATCCCATAATTTTCATGTGACTGTGAGCTGCAAAGAGCCTATTGTGCTTTTATCATCACCGTCCTTTGGCTTGCCACACTCTCTACCAGTCTCCTAGCCCTTGTAGTCCCACATGGCAGATTCCAGATCTGATACTCCAGTTCCTCATCCCAAACCAAAAGCTGCAAGACGGAGAATGTTTAATTTGGTGGACACCTCTTGAAGAATAATGGTGTCTTTCATTAAAGCAACCCTCCAAGTTGCAACCATTTTGGTTGGCATGGTGCCTAAAATTTTGAAGCTGGCATCTTGATTTGTAAAAAAGTCTCCCTAAACCAAAAGAGTTGGTGGCCAAATGGCAAGCGAGCTAAAACTTTAACTTGGAGGGTTGTTAAGTGATGGTGTAACAACAATAATCTTTCAACAACCCAGTATGTAGTATCATGTTTTAGTGATCAGTGGTTCTATTACTCACTTCTTTTCTCGTCAACAGTTTAACAGGGAGACCACCATTTGTGGCAGAAACTGAAGAAAAGCTCTATGAGTTAATTAAAAGGGGAGAAGTGGATTTTTCTGACCCTTGTTGGGAAAACATTCAGGAGTCTGGTAAGATTATTGTAGGCATGGAGTCATATGATAAACCATAAGATTGATTTTCATTTGAAAACATGTCAAGACTGGTATTTCCTTGAATTCTTCAGTTGTTGAGTTTTGAATTGTTAAATTCACAGCTAAGAACTTTCTTCTTGGAATGCTGAAAGTTGATCCAGCATACAGGCGCACAGCAAAAGAAATCTTGAACCATCCCTGGATTACAGTAAGTACAGTAGTACTCAACTAATTTGTGTTGCTCTTCATCTGTTTTTGTTTAAGGTGGTTTATAGCATATCATAGTTGTCTTGTAGATTTTCTATCTTCTGGTTCAAAGAAAACGTGGAGTGAGTGTCATCATTTGAGTCCTTAACACTCAACACTTGGTTCGCTTGACACAATCATAAATGAATCAATACTCAACAAGAAACTCTGAATCCTATCGATCTCATCCTTTTAGAACTAATGAGAATAAATTTTCTCTGAATCCTATCGATCTCATCCTTTTAGAACTAATGAGAATAAATTTTCTATACTTTTTGAAGGACCTAAAATACGGAACTCCCTACAGATTGAAATCAAAGCTGCTTCAAGCTTTTATACCTTCAAATGCCTCATAAAACATTTCTTACAAACAGGCAAAATAATTGAACAATGCCTTGTCTTCGCAATACTTACTCATATAGTTGAGGCTCTATTTAAATACATTACTCTGAGATTATCTATCTTATCTATGAAGAGACCTTGATCATATTATAACCTTTATTATAGCTTCTTAACGATCTCGACTATTATAACTGTAAGTACTTTACCATACTCCATCAAACTATTTTAATTTTCTTTTGATGCTGTTTGAAATATCTATTAATTGTGCTAAAACACATCTAGTATGCCTTTGTACCCGAAATCCAAGACTGTTTTGAAAGAGTTGTTTTTAGCTCTAATTTTCTGGATATCCCAGTCAGTGTAGAGCTGTGTGCCTAAAGGATTAGCAAGTTGCAGTTTGAATCAAGAACACCGTACTGCTGAATACTGAAAGTATTTTTGTAACAGTTTTAACGCTGAATTTCTCTTACAAATGGCTTTGGTTAGTTTTGAAGATGTCTTCTCTTGAATGCCTTTACAGTGGACAGTAGATCAACGTAATAGATTAACTCTTTTCGTTTTCAATTGGTCTATTTTTAGGGTGATTCCGAAGCCTCTGAAACGTCAAATGTTCTTGAATTAATGAAAATGTACAGAGAGGAACTCAGACAAGTAAGCATACTGCTCAACTGACCATTATTATTGGTTTATATTAAATTTTTGGTGTATTATTTTTTGCCGGTTTTAAGCAGTTTAAATTCAAGTGACCTCTGTTTGAAAGTTTTACAACTCCTTGAGGATTTCTGCCCTTGCTAATGGTCTTTTAATAATCTATAGTTTATCATTATATGCCATTACGGAGCAAGAAGTGGCACAGTTGGTTAGTGCGCGAGGTCCCGAGTTTGATCCCTCGTAGCATCACATCCTTGTCTCATCTTCTCTCCTTTTTGTGTAGCTTTGACAAGCTTTAAAATAATACTCTTGAAACGGAGCATTGATGGAGAAGGGGGGGGGGGGGGGTAAAATGAGCGCACAGTCTACCTCAAGTTTATCACGCACTTATTTCTGTCACGAGTTATCGACGTAAATTATGGTTGGTTTAAGTTACCTTTTTCCTTTATTACAGGGATCGGAAAATCAAGAACAGGAGGCCAATAATAATATTAGTGAAATGGAAGATGGCCTAGCCCCATCTCCAGGGGCTTCTTCTGACAGTCCTAAAGAGGTAGGGAACCTAAACAGACCAGTAGTGTTGGAAGGGGGAAGAGGGGATTCGGTCTCGAAAGAAAGCATAGTGCAGCATCGGAAGAGGGAGGGGAGGAGTGGCGGTGGGGGGGGGGGGGATAGAATTTGTATGCGGGTATACGTGTATTACGAACTCACTCAAAGTAACCAGCTCTGAGTTGACTTCGTAGCTCAGTAATAGACCACTGCACCGGTATCGCGTAGGTTGTAGGTTCGAATCCCGTTCAAGCTAGAACGTTTTTCAGGCTTTCTTTTCGCAGTTGCTTTAGTTGTGTACTTAACTGCGATGGTCTTTCTCGTGTCAAAGAAACTTTTCTTTATCAAGTTAAGTTAAAAGGTTCGAAATAATGGTCACTGTTAAGGAATTCCCATATCCATCGTACTGAGCAATAGCTTCATTTCTTTGAAAGGCCTAGTATTAGCGATCATGAACAATAATTGATGTCTATGTCAGCGATCTCTGTCCCACCCATGACTGGGCGGGGTTGGATACGACTACAGAAGTGTCGTCTCTAAATGTTTGCTTCAGTCGCTGAACCTTTATTTCCTGCCATGAAAGATTTTGGTATGGTATGGAAACCAGCCTTTTTTGATATTACAAAGTATGTGTATACACCAACGGGTTTATATTTGCGTGCTCAATGTGACGAGTTTCAAAGATGAGGTTAGTGGAGGGAATGCAGGGCTTAGTTCAGTGTATAAAATCTCTAAGATAGTACGCGCGTTGTGATTGGTTAAAAACCTATGATTTATTGTGCCGGTAAACTCATAGAAAACTCAGTTTTACTCTAAGGTATTTTATCAAAGCCTTCTGCTTCGGCTTTTGATTTACAAGCTTTTCTCGTGTTCTCCCAACATCCCGCGTGGGTTATCACGCCGGTAAACCCAGGGAAAGTGTGGTCTATTGCTTAAGTACGAAAGCCAAATAACGCTGAATAGTGAACAAATATTAATCCGGATTGTTTTCTTACTTTGATATAGCATGAGCTGCGAGTTTAATAAGCGGCTGCAAACACGTTCCTGTAGTCTCCTATTGTTACAATATTTTGTCGGAACAAGAATCTCTTTTTATTTTCTTCAGTAATTTTAAGTGAGTTTTTGAATTGATCTGCAGGATCTTGACAGGAAACCGAGTAACTCTAGTAACGCTGGAAAAGCTGGCTCCACTCCTAGGAAGTCCATTCAATCAAGTAACAGGAAATCGGTATGTATGATATCATTTCCATCTGTTTTTGTAACTAATGCCCCACTCACGCAAACTAAACGTGTTCAAGGAGACACTAGACAGCATAATGACCTTACGTTGCATCGGTATAGGCTGTCCACTGGCCAAGACTTTCACCTACCGTGGGGCAAAACTGTACAGTAGTAAGAGACACGGGAAATCGTAACATGTATGTTATTAAACCAGTTTTTTTAAAAAGATGAAAAACAGACATGGAAAACTGGAACACAGGGTTTCACACAGGATTCAAATGAAATTCAACAAGTTTTGTGATTTTGCACTAAATTTGCAATCACTTTAAGACAGTTAGCAGCTTTTCTGAAGGAAAGAAAATTCAAACCGTGTTTTGAGTTTCGGTGTGAATGGGGCTTGGGTTATAGCTCCTCCCATATATTTGGCTTTCTTTATCATATAAGCCCCCCGAGGTTTGAACTCGGTCTCCACTCCTGCAAGTGTGAGAAAAATCATCACCAAGGAATTCACAGCACAAATGCTTTTTCGTCAACTTCGAAAATACAAATGCAAATGCAAATGTATGTGTACATGGTGTGCAAGTACAATGTAGTAACTTGTGAGGACGCCTTTTAGACGCAAAACACGGCGCGAAACCCCAACACAAGCGCCTGCTCGCAGATTATTTATTTAACACGGCAATTTATCCAATTATGTTTCTAATCTGTTTATTGGCTCGTAGTCAAATCCGACCCCCTCTCGCCGAGGAAACACAACCAATCAAATGATGCCTTCATCACCCGGTGCTCGTGATGCCCACAGCCCATCCAGAGCACGTGACTCGCCCTCCAGCAGTAATAGGTCGGTGCCAGGCTACATGCAACCAACAAAAAGCTCGGTAGCGTCAAAGGGGCCTGGAACCCCAAGAAGTAGGAAGGTATCGGACAAGAAAAGATGATGTAGGCGGAAATTCAATAGAGAATATTTTTTGTGATTCAGACAATAATTTTTTTACTTTACAATTTAAGAATTCATTGTATAAATGTTAAGAGCAGTTAGCCATTTTATTGGCTTCCAGTTGCGCTCTTTTTCACACTCCCAGATCCCAAGTTCAACGTTAACGGTCTCACAGCCGTACTTTATGTCAGTCTTCGACAATTTTAAGATCGAATGACGGAGTGTTCGCTCTTGATAACGATGGTTAATTCCCGCAATGGCAGACACCTTACCTTGGGCGCCTGATTTGTTGTCCCCAATAGTTTCAGTCAGAAGTAGTGGCAGTTATTTGCAGTAATTTGTATTCATTTCTATCCGCAATTTTGCAGCAAGGTTTCTGCATCAAGGAGGGGGTTGGCCATAAAGGGTTTAGAATTTTTAGAGATCAGAAATTTAAGGTGCATGTTGGATGATATCGCAAGGGAAACAGACGTTGGAGTTTTCTACAGTTTTTCTGGTCCTGTAGAGATAATAATATTTCATTTTCTTTCACTGTGCTCCTTTCCTTTTCGATTTATTCAACCCTTTCAATCTCAAGAGTTTCCACAGTCAACGATTTGCAAAAACAATTCCAAAGTTTGTTTTGGAAAAAGCTAAGAAACGAATGGTACCTTGTGATAGCACTCTCCAAGAGGTTTCCTTTGAATGGTTGCATCAAGCAAAGTAAAACCGTTCAACGATTGTGTCTCCATAGTTGACGGTTTGAGCTAAGGGTTAATAAATAGTGCTAGGGCTATTGGTATTCCTCAAATTCTGCGTAGATTGTTAGACTACAGTCCACACTTTGAAAGTAAACGTGGTAGTGGAAATATTATATATACGGTGGCGGGTCCAGACCTTCAGATAAGGTGGGGGGAAGGGGGAGGCGGTCATCCGGACCCTGAGATAAGTGGGGGGAGGCGGGGGCGGTCTCAGAATTTTTTTTCGGCCCTTCGGACCTCAGTTTGGTCTAAGAAGATGGAGGGGGGGGGGGGGGTGCCCCGGGCCTTTCACTCGGATCAGCCACTGTATAAGACCGACATCTCCCTAAAACGGACACTAAGAGATAGCCCATGGCATTCTTCCGTATTTTCCTTCACATTCTATAGGCGGATAACTCCGTCTCTAAAAGGCGGACACTTGTTGCTGATTTCAACCGTCTCCGTCTTAGGGACAGATGACTGGTAGAACTGAATGCCTTTATCGCTTGTAGTGTAGTCCTTCGCTATTGTTTGCTTACTCCCTTACCAGCTCATTCATCACTCTAGCCCTGACTGTTCCTTAGACTAGAGAGGACGATTGCAGGCTGGTTAGAGTAAAATACTTTGATGATCTTATCATCTTATCATTAGATGTTATTGAAGCACGTCTGGTACGCTGTATCAGTGAAATGATGGGTTCCACTTGTCCGAGTTCAATAGTCTAGTTTGTCACAATTGATGTTACACTCTAAATTTTAGCCGTTTGTTATGGTTAGTTCGTATTAGCATCGAATGAAAGGTATAACTTTTCAATTAGCCTTCTTCCCGTTTTCTCCAACGACTCACGTTTTGCAAGTCGCTTGTGGAGTCTTGCTCGTTGTAAAGGCTGTAGAGCTTGCTTGTAGGCTGGGGAACGTGAATTCGCATTCTTTCAGGCGTCTACTCATTTTAATCCGGCCTTGAAGTGGATTTTCGCCATTCTCGACCCTAGTGCTTACGGGTTGCACTGGGGTCGAGATTGGATTTTCACTGTTCCGTAAATTTTACGTGCGTACGCACGTCAATGAAATAGATGCAATAAATGGAAGGTCACGCGCAAACGTTACTGAGTTTAACCTCGCTCAACTTTCACGTTTACGCGTAACCTTTCATACATTGCCTCTATTTCATTTACGCACGTAAATTTTGCCTGCGTTCTCACGGAAAAATTACGCGACAGTGGAAATCAACCCTGACATGGGTCTCAGAGAGTGATTGCCACCCAAGTGCGGATTTCTTGCGTTGAAGCTGCAGTTTGAGTGCGTCACTTGCATCTCAGCTGTGATACCATTCGTGACAGGTTGGACATTTGAACTTGAACCAGTGTCGATTTAATTATATCTGCAATACGTATATATTTATAAATCATTGTCTTATTTTAAGAAGAGCTTCATAGGAGGTGGCTCTTTATGAACTGTACAGGATATAAACTGATTTACAGGAGAGAATTCTGTAATTTATAGGGTTACTTTTTTGAAAGCCCATTTTTAATTCCTTTGGTTTTTCAATGTCAAATGCTTAAAATATTCCAGTGTGAGAAGTAATAAACTTCACCTATAAAGGCATCCACAGCGTTTTCGTTCTTTCTTCATGAATGTGACCTTTGTTTAATCAAGAAACATGTTTACAACGCTGTAGGGGGGCAGTATTTTGACAAGAATCTTGCCCATTCTCTTTCATGACCAGAAATCTTAAGCGACGGCGACCGCAACGAGAACCTCTCAAAGCAAGACGGATAATAACCAATTTCGTTGTCAGTATCGCGCTGCGCATTTTGGAAATTTCTGTTCCGCCAATCATACAGTCATCCGGGTGGGGACGGGACTATGCAAATCACATTACAACGTGCTCGTCCAGCTTCGCCCACTCGCGATACCCACGAAACGAGGTTAAACAGAACTGAAAATTAATCGAGAACAACCAAGAAAGTTGCGGTGGAGAGTGTTTTCTTTTTCGCTGAGGGAAGGACTGAGGGTAAAAATTGCTTGCTATTGGGGAGACCTTTCGGACCTTCTCGTCTTTAGTCTCCTGATAGTCTCAATCAATTTTCCTGCCACTAGGTTCTCGGTACTTAAAAAGAGGACAAAGCAGCAACAAAACGTTGATGTTCAGACAGTGACATAAAAAATCGCAATATTCTTTCAAAATACAAATAGAAGTTTATGTAACGACGGAATTGAGGTGTAAACTTAATAAGATGTTTATTGTACGAAGGGAGCAATAACTGGTCACTCGGCCCTGGCGCCTTTCGCCCTTAGAAAATTTACCATTACAAATTAAACATTGCTATGGCAAAACATTTCAAAGAGAATAATTGTTCCATTACCCTACGGTGGAGTTAAAAACTGTGGGAAAAGGCGGAGGTGGTGTACAACGGATTTAAAGTGACGGGGATGATCGAGTGGGGGCAAAAATCAAAACCTCAAAAAATCAGCAGGTGAAACACGCTCCATCACTTTGCGCATTACTTGTAACACTCCGCTATCTATATGGCGCAATGTAACCGTTGCAACATAGGTGAAATTAAGCGACGCCTCAAGGACAGATTTAACGAACACAGACGTCCAGTCGACAAAGCTGACATTAAATCTAAACCCACTACTGTTTCTGAACAACTCTCTCTCAATCTGACCATTCTCACTCTGACATGCAGTTAATATATTGTAATCTGTAAACCTGAAGAATGCTGGTATGGCCAGCCGAAATATTGTTTTAAAAAAAACTTAAGGCAATACAGGTTATGATGAGCTTTGTAGTAGTCTTTAGCTTGGACTTCCCGGTTTTTGTTTTAAATCAAGCCACCCAAAAATATACTTGCCAATTTTTCCTACCCAATAAAATCCGGGACTCGAAAATTTCAACCCCCAAAAAATCCCTCGATCATCCCCGTCACTTGAAATCTGGAGTACCCTGCTCGGGAGCTCCGGATTCGGATGGACGCCTGGGGAAGAGAAGCAAAAAATTTCCCATCATGCAACGTACGCATATTGATGCCGCTTACTTCAAGATGGCGGACAAGATGCTAACTTCTTAAATTTATGGTTCGAAACGAACAAGAAAACGGCATCATGATGGATTCAAAGGCGTGTCATTTTCTGCTTTTCATCTTATTAGCCTGTTTAATGGTAATTTCTGAGGTAAGAAAAGCTTTGCTTGGTTTTTGTCCATCATCCAAACAAAGGTGTTTCACGTTTGACCTACGGCCAGGCATTGTTAATGAAAACCCCCGTACTGGCTATCCCCCGGCCGGGACATAGCGCCTCTGATATAGTCTGTCTGATATAAATGCTTCTAACTTATTAAATGGAACTTCAGCTTTCACTAATGGCAGAGCTGTCAAGCCCCCACATTTTCAAATAGTAAGAATTGATAGGGAAGGGATGATAGATGATGTCATCGCATGGCACATGACGTCATTTGTGCAAAAAAAAAAACGCGAAAAAGACGTTGTTGGGATTATAACATTTGACCTGATTGGTTTACTTCCCACCAATCATATTATTGCTTATATTACAATGGCATACCGGAGTTTGTGAGGAAACAGTCATTGGACGTCAATAGTAAAACAGCTCAAACAACACAAAATATGTGAAATTTCATTGTCAGAAAGTCGAATCTACAAGAAATGAAAAACTTTGGCGATTAGCCGGTAGATTTCAGACTCTAATCTGGAGACCGGAGAAATGGTTCAAAATCTGGAGTCTCCTGGATTATTTGGGAGAGTTGACAGCACTGTAATTGTTACGTTTGCAATGACCTTAAAGATGGATGGCAAATTTAGCCAAAATAATGAGCTGATTAGTATCAGAAGAGGTAAGATTTTCGCTCAGCTCCATATGTTCATCATGCATTTATTTTTTGACCCTATTCACATGTGAATTCATATGTGAAATAGTGCGTGTGAGATTGCTGCATGCAGAAGAGACGTATGAATTTGTACGGAAATCTTATTGTGAAAGATTCTCACCTTATTTTTAAAGTCAGAAGCCAGGATCTTGCTTTCTTGCTGGATTTGCTATTCGTTACCCTGTCCATCATGGTGAAAAATACTGCAGTGCACTACTCCACTGATGGTAAATGGTATGTGATAGTCCAGGGTCCGAAAATGCAACCAGCCAATTGTCAATGCGACTGACAATTTAGTGTTGCTACCAGAATATCAAGGCTAGTCGCCAGCAGGCGACTAACTTTCTGTAACTTGTCAACTTGTTTTGAATGGTGCTCAAGGAATTTCGTTATAACTAAAAAAAATTTGTGTTTCGATTTCCAGAAGATACTTACCCCATGTCTTGCCAAAGTTTTTCATCTCCATAGAAAATAATTTAGATGAACAACACCTCAGATAAAATTAATGTCATACACCGCTGTACATACCATAGCCAAAATCTAAAAAGCATTGACTTTTTATGGCTGAACAAAATCAAAATGTAAAATTCTCTCTTTTTTTTTTATGTAGTAATAAAGGTTGTTGTTGTTATTAAAGGACAAATTTCAGGCCACTGGGAACAAGGGGTAACAAGAGGTAACAGGGGTAACAAGGAAGAACAAGGAGTAACAAGGAGAGACTAGGGGTAACAAAGGGGAAACAAGGAGTAACAGGGGTAGCAAGGGGGAACAAGGGGAACATAGTTAACAAGGGGTAACAAGGGGTAACAGGGGTAACAAGGAGGAACAAGAGGGAACAAGGGGTAGCAAGGGGTAACAAGGGGGAACACGGGTAACAAGGGGGAACAAGGGGTAACAAGGCTCACCCCTTGGTTTCCCCTTTGTTATCCCTTGTTCCCCCTTGTTCCCCCTGTTACCCCTTGTTACCCCTTGTCCCCATTTTTACCCCTGTTTCCCCTTGTTACCCCTTGTTTCCCCTTGTTACCCCTTGTTTCCCCCTTGTTAACCATGTTCCCCTTGTTACCATTGTTTCTCCTTTTTACCCCTGTTCCCCTTGTTACCCATGTTTACTTTGTTACCCCTGTTACCCCTTGTTCCCCCTTGTTACCCTTTTTTCCTCCTTGTTACCCCTTGTTACCCCTTGTTCCCCCTTGTTACCCCTGTTACCCCTTGTTAGCCCTTGTTCCCCCTTGTGACAAGGGGTAACAAACGGTAACAGGGGTAACAATGGGGAACAAGGGGGAACCAGGGTAACAAGGGGGAACAAAGGCTAACAAGGGGGAACAAGAAATGATGGGGAAGATCTTTCCAGAGGTCAACAGGTATAGATTGGATTGACTGTTTTTCAATATTCGTTCTCGTGTGTCGTTTATAAAAATTCTTTTTAGGGCACATTGTGCATTAAAATACTATTATGTGCTTGATCAGCATACTGAAAATAATTCTGAAAACTGCTTACCAACTCCTTTTTGTACCATTGGAAAGCAAATTTAAGGGCCTGTAGCTGGTGGACAGATTTCACTGACATTATGTTGACTAGATTCATGAGAGGAAGAGCTATGTCGGTGTTATGGCGAAGAATATTATTCTAATGTATTTTAATTTACTTGGACTTTGTTGATCTGTGATTGATAGGCACTACCCCATGTTTATATGGCGTATAAAATAAGTGGGAATATGAGGTTATAATATAGCTGTTTGAGGTGGGATAGGTGGATAAGGTACAGCAAAACGTAGCACAGGTACATCCCTTGATTGCACCTTACAGGACATGTATGTGACCTAATATTGAGGTGTCTGACACAAAAGACCAATATTTTATAAGTGATGGAATGTCTGCATAATATTACTAATTTGACATAATTTGACATAATTAAATGACATTGAGTCAGCTGCCAAATAATAATGAAAAACTTAAATGTAAATCCTGAAGTACTTGCCAAACAACAGGCCGGTGCAGCTCATGCCAATCGGATACAGCTCTAGCAATTCCTGGGATTGATAAAGCCTAAACCAAAGAGTGTGTCTCTCAAGTTTTAGGTTTTAAATTCGGAGCCGTGCGATTTTGTGGTAGTTTGAATAACAGAGAATATACTAAAGAAATTCAGTTGAATACGAACCCTTGAAAAAACTTCCCATAACACTTGACAATCATATCACTACTTTTTAACTAGTTCAGTGTCATCCAGGTTGACATAATTTATGTTGGACATGTTATTACAGGGCCAGTACGATGATGTAAGGTGTAAGTGTGTTTGCCCCAAGGAAAATAACAAAACAACCAGGATACCTAATGTTTTTGTTCAAACTGTTGAAGCCAAGGACTGGTAAGTTAATAAGTTGACTTGCACACCAACTTCTTTTTGTATGGATTGTATAATGTTGTGGTCCAATAGACCTCCTAGCCTAGGATAGGTTCTTTTTTCAATGTAGGTCATTTGATGTTCTCAAAGGAAATGTTTCCTTTGTCTTTTCATAAATGATGTGTACATAATTTTTATTGTGCATGTTTCATAAGACAAAATTTGAAAGCATAAATTCACATGACCTACAATGAAATAAAGAAAAAAAGGCATACAAGCTGAAGGGTCTATTTTTTCTCTTTGGTTCAAATTTTATTATTTTTTTCCTTTTGGGTGTGGATAAAATAATTGTAAGTGAGTTTGAGACAATGGAAAGTGAATCACCCACTCTCAGGCCCTGTTTATTGAGAAAAGCCATCCGAGGTAGAGAAGCCACCCTCCCAGCTGAGTCAACTTTAGTTAGTGTTTATGTGAGAAAAAAGTTGACCCCTTTGCCTGAACCAACAGTGCTTGCACATATCTGATTGTCTGAAACAGTGTCTGTGCATGCTCTGGTTATTTCGCCTTGAATAAGCTGACCCGGCTGCACAAGCCAAGTTCTATATTGAGAAAAGTTAGCCTGGCCAGGAGGGGTTACCTTTCCAACACAGAAGCCAATTTTTTTCTCATTTTTATGGTTCACCATGTTTTGCATTGCTTTGGTTAGGAAATGTATGAAAAGTTGGCTTGCCCAGGGTAGTGACCTTTCTTCTTGTTTTTTTGTTTGTGTTTGGATCATAACTTTTGTGATAAGTACATGTAGGTACCTAATCACTTTTGTAATGAAATGCTAAATCATATTCTGTTCTTCTAATAGCAACTGTGAGCATATTGTGCAGAGAGAGGACCAATTTTGCTTAAGATGTCAGTGCATGTATGAAGCCAGGAACACAACTCTCATCAAGGTCTGTATGTCTTTGAATGAATATTAGAATGAGTCAATGCACATGGATTGGTTCTTAGTTTTGTTCCTACCTAGGGTGGCATATTAAAGGTGTGTTTGAGTGTTTGATTGATTAAATTTCAGTGTAAGAAGTAAATAATAAATAAATGAATGAATAAATTACACTTAAATTATTTACATAGCGCCTTTTCCAGCAATTCCCTATGGTGCTTTACAAGAAATTTTTAAAATATTACAAATAATTTTCATAAATTTCATTAAATTGAGACAAATTAAATTAGCAAAACTAATTGATAAAAAAAAAAACAAAAACAAAACAAAAAAAAAAACGCTTTCACTTAAGACAACTATAATATAAAAGGACTAATTTCATAAAAACGCTTTCCTAAAAAGATAGAAGGCACTGGTAGGTTGTCATAGTTCGCCTCCAAAAGCCAAAAGGCTCTCTCTCTGGCTCGGGGGGAGGTGGAAGGCTGAAGTCGCCCTAATTCCAAGCAAGAAGTAAATTGAATAATGATGAAATATTTAATACAGTTAACTGCAATGTACAGAGTTAATAACAGGGAACAATAGCCTCTCCTTTTTGGTCAGCAGGACCTACATTCTCAGCCAAAATTGTTGGGGTACTTCCCTATCTTCTCACCCGCTCAATGTTGGTGTACAACATTTTGAGAGTTAACTGCGATAAACAATATTGGGAGGTAGAGGAGACTGGTGAGAAGGAAAAAATATAAGGGTTTGGTGGAAGTGTCCCAACTGCTTTTGTCTGGGACTGTAGACTGCTCTTGGACCTGTCTGTGTTGTAGTGTTTAGGCTTTTTGTTGAGCATCTCATGGGCATAAGCTTTTTTTTCTTGAGAGTTTGTGTTCTTTCTGTATGATGTCTTGCCTTTTCTTCCCTATGTCTTTCCACTGTTTTATCAGTGTGATGGGTGCCTGCTGTCTCTCCTTCATGCATGGGGGTGCTTAGAGGGCCGTGTAGAATGTTCACAGTCTCCCTGTTTGACACCCATCGCCAGGCTAGACTCATAACATTTGAATCCAAGATTGCAGCCTGCTCTATCTTGACAATCTTGCGAAAAAGTAGGGGACTGTGAACAGTCTAAGGGCTGTGACGAAAGTTTCCTGGATCTCAAGGGCACCCAAACATCCATCACGGGAGGCATATGTTAACAGGAACAAAAGAATGGTTAAAGATACTGTATGTAAAAATACTTTTTAGCTTAATATTCCTGTCCTTGTTATTTATCAGTTTCTCATTGTATGAAATATCTTGTACATACACAGGTGGTGATTATCTTTATCCTTGTTGTGCTTGGAATTTTGTGTATCTACCTCTTATATCTGTTTATTGACTCTAAACGGAGGCCAGTGGAATTAAGTGTGACAGCGGACGAGGTGACTGGCATTTTAATATTATTATATACATTTTGCATTTATAGTGCAATTTAATGCACTTTTAAATGCAGACAATATAACAAAGAACACCTTTAAAACATAAATTTGTTCTTGAGCTTTTAGTAGCGTTAAATCAGTAGTGGACGCTTATTGGTTATGCAGTATATACCTACATGTCTGATGATAAAATTATGTAGCAAGTGTGACGATGAGGATTGTATATTTTTGGATTGAGAGTGAGTTAGAGTCATCTTTGAGTCAGTGTGACTTTCACTGTATAATTACTGTAGCAGAAAATTGTTTGGAATTTTGTCCAAAGACCTCATTTACCATACTCGCCCTCTTTGCATGCGCTTAATAAGATTGGCAAATTTTATCACCCCCCCCCCCCTTCCCCCGAGAAACCACGTGACACTGCTTTTATCCCATCAGCCCTTAAGTGCATAAAGATGGCGGGTATTGTGAATAAGGTCTCTTTTTAATATTTGTTGATATTTTGCACTAGGTACAAGAAAGACTACGAGCAACTCGGCTTAGAGGGGGGAGCATACGAAAGTTTGATGAAAAGATGGCAAAATGGAAGAAAACTGTAGCAGAGCAAAGGAGAAATATATATGATACAAGAACCATGCTGAGTTAGATAAACTGCTGCGCAGGACACACCTACCCCAAGCTCCAAATACCAGGTCGCTTTTTACCAGCTTTCCTCCATTCCCAGGGGCATAGCTAAGAGGATCCTTGGTGCCCGTGCCATCCCCCCCTTACGCTGTGAGATAATGGTTTTACGTCCCTTTAATTCAGTTGGTGAAAACACAGGAATCTGTAGTATCAACATGCAATAAATCTTTTCCTGTGCTAGATAGTTACATACTCCATTTGCAGGACTGAAGATCTGCAGTGGACCATGTGTTTTTGTAGGCTTGCCCTCCCCCACCCCCCAAACGCTCGGTGCTCACCCACCACTTTTAGTAAAACACAGCATAGATGTCGACAAGCCAATCTGGTAAGTACCCTGGGTGTGACACTGTGTGACGCCCCCCCCCCCCTTCCCCTTTGGAAAATCCTAGCTATGCCCCTGTTTCCCTCTGCACCGACGTCATAACTAGTTAAGCGTCACACCTCTCTCCTCCGCAGCTGGAGGCTTCTTTGTGTCGTAGGGAGGCTGGGGAGAGGGAAAAGAGAAAGTGTGCGGGGGACCATGGGAAGGGCAAGCGAGGCTCGCGCCTCTTCCCACCTCCCATTGTCCCATGCGCAACTTCTATTTTTCGGTTATTGCTATATTTATTGGGATACCCAGCACAAGTTTTTGCTGAAGAGAGAGTCACAACACGGTTCTGTTCATCGCTAATTATGAGGCTCCACTAGAAATTGAAAATTGGGGAGAAAATTTAACGTAGAAATTCATTTCTATCTGTATCAACCTCGTCCCCAGTGCTTTTCCCTAAAAAAAATGGAAGGGACACCCGCCCCTCTCATTTTTTTCAGGGAAAAGCCCTGGGGACAAGGTTGGTATCTGTATAACTGTTGTGTATGGTGTTTCAGGGCGATCTCAGCCAGGGTTCTTTGTTTTCATTGTTTTCTCGGTTAATAGAATACAAAGTGTAAAGACAAAAAAATCCAAGATTTTGTCTCCTATGTAGCAACTTACAAATGTATTGTACAGTAAAGAACATGAACAACAAATGAGTGTATATAATTGCAAAATTTGCAATAGTGACTTTAAGCTGTAATCATATTTCGTATTTGTTACAAAAACGGCTAAATTGTCGTTAGATATAAACGCAGGACAAATTTAGGCTTTGAGGCATATTACGCCTAAGTTTTTTGTTTAATCAAATGCAGATTGCTTTCAAATGTAGCCGTCAACAATTTAGTAGAGACCTTAATTAAGACACACCTCCTCTTACCCCGATAAATGGCTAGGCTACTGTAGCTGGTACTGGTCAGACTGATGATGCCGTGGTTGCATTTCCACATCTAGCCAGTTACGATCGCCTTTTTAGTTATATATAATTACAGGGCAAACGTGTTGGCGAGTCCCCATACCAGAAGGGAGAAACGGTAGATCCGAGTCAAGTAAACCCATTTAATTTCGTAGTATTTTTTGAGAAAGCAATTCTGTGAAAAAGTAATAAAAAATAAAAATGATGATAATAATAACAACAACAATAAAGAAATAAACAGATATTTTTTCAATAACAGCTGGCTTCTCTATAACTGAATACATATTTTCCCAAATTGTTTTAGTATGAAGAATGTTTTTTAAACTTATCAATCGCAATGCGTCATAGGCTACTGCCGGCTCTTGCTCTCTTTTTGCAACGCTGGCTCGTCTTGTTTTCCAGGAATCAGCGGGGGTGGGGGGGGGCGAATTATTTTAAAACCAATCGAATGAAGGATTATGGTTTCCTATCGATATAATGCAAGCATGAAACCTCACCCCCGGGCCAGCTTCCGTTCGCTCGGATATTTCCTTATTCTATTTAGTTTTTGCGGAGCGCGCGAGGGAACACGCGAAAGGAAAGAGGAGGCGCGCGTGTGTTCTCGAAATTTCTGCCTTCGCCCTTAAAAAACGGCGCTTGCTCCCTGTCAGCAGAGTCCCTTCCATTCTTCCTGAGGAATGATTCGCGATAGAGGTCGCCCTCCTCTTCCTTGACTTTATATCAAGAAAAGCTCAAAGCGACTCTGCTAACATGATTGATCGCCAAAGACGGAGATCAGCTAGCTTACGAACAAAGACGCATTTCCAGTCGTCGCGTCTCTCTACTTAGAGAGGCTAGAGATCAGCTAACAAATGGAAGGCGTTTTTCTCCCCGTCTCTTTCCCTTCAGTAGTGAACGGGAGTGGGGTCAGATTATTTTCACAAGGGCAAGGGCTGTTAATAAGTTAATTTACAACCAGTTCTATTCGCGCTGGGGATTTTCTAACCAAAAATGCGCCCCCGTTAGCGAGAATGCGGTATTACGTCAAATAATGGCAATAAAGCGGCCATTTTGAAGCTTCCAAGGGACGCCATGAACCGGCATTGCTGTACAGGTAAGTTGTTTTTCGGTGCTTCACTTCGTTTATAAATAGCCTCTAAATAGCAGCTAATACGGCCATTGCTGGTGCTTCAATTCCTCAACCGTTTTCTGCGCTGCCCCGCTACACTCGTTCGCGTCGCTGGTCTGCTGGTTTCGTAAGGTTTCTGTAGTACTCCACACAGTTGTACACAGATGATAACAAACCACCTTCAGCATGTTTTGAGCTATTTGCTTACCTTCCCGATGGGATGGTATTACAACTCTAGCGACGTGCATTTTGATCCAAGCCAAATTAAAATTTTGCATGTTTAGCAGTCGCGGGCCGGCGATGACCGCGGAAACGTCACATGACTACATGCAACTTCGTCGCTATCGGTGCATTGCTCAGTTTTGTCAATTTGTAGGGTGAATTCTCTGGGCTTAAATTCTCGAACGCAGCCAAATTTATAAAGGGAAAGAAGAATGTAGCATCATGTGTGTTAACGTCCAACATAAAACGTGGACGATAATTATATCGGATAAATAAATATAGCGCCATTTCTATTGCTGTCGAATGGCGCTTAAATTTTTCGTCGTAATCGTGCAGAACACGACAAGAAAATTAACCAAAAAGTTTATCGTCTGTGCAGAGTTGTTGTTTTGTCTATAAAACCTATTGCTTCATACATGTTCTGGTTGCTGTGAATAGGGCCTTGTAAGATCCGACTACGACGATGACAAGGAGAACGTCAAAAATGGAAGATATAATACCGTAAGTCGTCTATAAAGCCCCCTCTCAAATAAGCCCCCTCTCTCTAACTAGTAATAGTTGACACTACAGCTGCCCCCGCTCTGTATATTGTCGGTCAATAGCATTCTTGCTCGTTGTGTAGCTCTTTGAAATATACCGATTCATAAGGAAGATTTTCACACATATTCCATACAATAGGTGAGATAAATACAGGAAACGCAAGGTTCCATGCACAGTTTCAGGTCGATTTACACAGCTTTGATCAAAACATTCTCAGTTTCGAGAATAGTTTATTCTAAACCATAAGAAAAGATTTAATTAGAAGTTGAATTTTTCGCCATTTCTCTTTCACTTTTCACATTCAGTTCATTTTATTTGCCGGAAAAGAAGCCTTAGAAATTAAAAGGAAGTTTGATCAATTCACACTCGCGCATTCTAGTCTTGTTTTAAACTTTATAGCGGAAGGACATCTGTGGGCAGTTAATAAGTCAGCACAGAATTTCAGGGATTGTCGGCGAATTTCTGTAATCGTTCGTTGTTCTGCTTGTGAGAAGCTAGCCGTTGTTCACTCGTCTTGCTTGTTTGGGGCTGAGTCTTATTCCGGTCAAAGAGGGAGAAAGAGTGTCTGGCAAGGTTTCCAATGAAAGATGTGTGAACTCGTGTCTGGCAAACTCTCCAAGTTTTTATATATACACAGTTATACGCACCTTATAACTTCTTCTGCGCTTTACGAGTGTCGTTGAAATGTTGGTCCATAACTTTCACTGAAACAACTGCTCCACAGAATGTCACTGATAACAAGTAAGGCAAAAGAGTGTCGAAGTATGACTGCACAATAAATGTCACAAAATCTACCTAAGCGGTCCCTTGGGGATGTTCTGTCTTTACGTCACCCTAACCATTTCGTACTTGCGGGTGCAAACAATAGAAACGTCATCATTACCTACCGATTCCTCCCGGCCCCTGTTCAAGCAAATCGAGATTTTTTCTATATTGACTGTATGACTGTATATTTCAACTGTAAGTACTTTCCTCAACACATGTATACGCGCGAGTTACTAGAGTGCCTCCTCGGGATTTCTGGGCGAAATCCCTACGGGGGCAATAAGCTCCCTCCTCCCCTCCCCTCCCCTAATTATTTTTCACTGACAAATGATGGACTGTATAAATCAATCACAACTGTAAAACTTCGTGTGGACTGATACAGGATGGTTTATTCACCAACTGGAAGTTTGGACTTGTTTTTGATCCTCGGCTGCATGACGTCCAACTTCTTGTACTTGAGCTTTTCCACTTCATATTCTAGTTCTTTATGGATAAATGAATATAAAATAAACAAGCCCCTCGGGAACTTTGCACGCGCAGCACACTTTTTTTGTACATTTCTTTGCCGTCACTACACTACTGCGGCGTGAAAATGCATATTTCACGTAGCCTGCGTGGCAGGCGTTTGAAAGGGAACGAAAAGGGGGTTTTGGCGTTTCTCTCCCGGCCGAAAGCCCTTTTCCATTTCCTTTCAAACTCCCACCACGCTGGCTAAATTTCATGTTAGGTGCGGTTACACTAGGTTACCCTTGGAAATATAGCTTGGGGTTGCTCTGGGTTTTGAGCATTTTCTTGTTTGCGGTTACACCCCGATAAATTGCTCAAGGTGAAGAGCAAACTTGAACCCGGTTTCGCGGTAAACTTCCCTGTAAACATTGAAGACTGACATAAACTGTAAAAGGCTTTCGACGATTATTACCTTTTTGACAAAACCTTCACATCATTGTACGCTTAGCAATAGCGATTAAGGCCATTTTATATATTTTGCGACTACGCATACGCAGAAATAAATAAATTGTCGCTCGCAAGGACGACTACCGTTTGCACTTGCCCACAAAATTGGTTCCAATGACTTTTTGAGGCCAGATACCACTGATGAATTGCTTTTGAATTTATTAAACGTGAAACATTCACAACAGCGCTCGAAGGCAATTTTTTTGTCCAACTTTTAAACCAGTGTTGCGTAGGATTTGGCGCCAAGATGAGCACAGCTCGAAAAATGTTTTTAATGTTTGGTACCGATTTCACTTTCTCGTGATTGGTTTAGCCGCTTTGGTTTTTTATTAACCCATAGAAGATAGAACTCACCTCGGGAACTGTCATGGGAAATACTTTTTTTACCTATCCATGGAAATTTCCTCTTGGCAAGTTTACTTTGGGGAAGTGGTTTACACACAAAGGTTGCATCCCAGTGGGCAACAGCTATTTGTCCATTGATAAAACGGCTAGTGTAGCCGCACCTCTTTTGTGAGGGTCGTAAACAAGCCACAACGAAATTTTCTTTCTCTCCTTGAACTTGGATATGGTCAGTTCTTAGAAATTCAATTCAAGGAGAGGACGCGTACATGACAAAATAAGTGAATTGGAATAATCATGATGAAGAATGAAAGAACGCGAATTCGCTTGTTAAGCGACGTTTTCGCCGCCGCCGCCGCCGTCCTTCCCGTTCTCGGATCTTGAGGTCCCTAATGACTGAAAAACGGCAGGGACCAACTCTAGATGCGACACTTAAGTGTTCGTGAGAGAGCCGCCCTCTTCACTGGCTTTCCTAAGGCTTAGTTGGGAGCACGGACTTTTAAAGCGGAGTGCTGGAGACAAGGAAGCGCGAGTGGGCGATGGTAGGAATGAGCGCAGAGTGCGAGCGTGGAGAGATCACTCTTTCCTTAATAATTTACTCAAAGGTCTCGCAGAAAAGTGATCGCGAACGACTGGGAACGAAGCGGATCAGAGGGAGGTAACAGCACCGTATGTTTTTGATGCCGTCCTGTTACCATTGCTGTTGCGTTAATCACGTGTGATGATCGTTTTCTTGCTATTCGCCCCTTTTATTGACCGTTGTCACACTTAATATAGATTACTGACACGGATTATCAGACGGAAAATCCTTCTTCGATGCATAATCCGTCTCCAATGTGGAAACGGCTATAAGCAGCTCTTCCAACTTTCTAAACGCCAGGAACGCTAATCCTACGTTGCAATTGTAAACGGGGAGGGATGGAAGTTAAAAGCTGAGACTTGTAGAGTTGAAGGATCGCCTGTTGTACGAGTCGGTCTTTTCACATTTACCTTTTACTTTGCACTTCAAGTACCTTCATTACCTGGGCAAAGAAATCCGCTCATCTATTTATCTGCTGTCCGCTTCTTTTTAGCTGTCCAGAGTTGCCAAACTCTATATGGACTGCAAAACAGTCGTCCGATGTTTTCTCAAATCGGTTTAGCGTAGCGTAAGAGTCTCACGCGCGCAAAGCACGCGAGCCTCGTAAGGCGTGTGCGGCGAAATGTGAGGCGTCTCTTCCCAGTCTTGCTCTCCGTTTAGAGCCTCGCTCCAGTCCTTTAGTTTGACTGTTGCGCGTTCTTGAATATTCCAAAATACGGACTGTTTTGCAGTCTGAACTCTATGCAACTAGGCGAGAAGAATTTCGCGGGGATGGGGGGGAGGGCAAATGCCCTTTCTGCCCTCCCTCCATCCCCACCGACAGCGCCATCTAATCTGCAAAACGGGCGTTTATTTCGAGAGCAAAGCGGGAAATATAGTCATGCTTGGGGTACCGTCTCAGGGCCCGCGCAGGTGGAAGGGCTGTGGGGGCCAGGGCCTCCCCCGGCACTTTTTGAAAAATAAATAAAATTAAGTACAGTGGTATGGTATGCTATGGTAACTTTATTTATAAACGGTATTTCCTTCAGGTACATTTACATTCAGGTATAGAAAAACTAACTACCTAACTAATCTAGAATCTAAGATAAAAACTAAAATAATAAAGGTGAAAAGAAAACACCGGCTTTTCAAGGAGGTCGTGTGTGGAATCTCGATATAGCGAAGGGCCAAGGGACTGGCAAAATATGTTCGTAATAACGAGGTTTTTTTAAACTTATCTCGAGGTTCTTTTCCATATTGCCTTAAATTTTACTATTACTGGAGTCAAAAAAATAGTTCGTTAGACCGAAGACTTCGTTATAGAGGTTCTATGTAACATACGTTTTCACATAAATAGTATCTTTGTTGGAATGAGAATCTTCCAGCATCTAAATTCAGTATTATTGGTCCGTTTCCTTCCCATCAGTCTGATGCCACAGTAGTAAACCTCGAAACACCTGTGTTCACAAAACTGCACTTAGTCCTAGACTTGTGCGTTTTCAAACCGACAAGGCTATGTAGCATTTGCAACGATGCGGAAAAGAGTCTCTTTTTATGAAGGTTTTCGACTAAATCTGAAGACTACTCCACGAACTACGGTTTCTTAAAACAAATTGATGATGTGGTCTCTGACGCATTTTGATGAGATACTAAACAAATGAAGGAGTTGGATCCTGGATGTGCAATCAGGCTCAGCAGGAGAAAGGTACTTTTCAGCGGCTTGAAATTTATAAACGTGACTCCGCTCAACAATGACTAAAGAAAGGTTCAGTAATCTGACAGTTCTAAACAGCCACAAAGAGAGAACAGCCAAATTTGCCCCCACTCCTCCCCCCTCTTCACTTCAAAAGAGGTGGTCACCGGCCCCCGCGCTTTAAAAACTGCTCCGCGGGCCCTGCGTCTCGGCTCCTCTTAGGTCTAGCACTCAACCCAGTTGAGCTAATCAGTCAGCAGTTAGTGCCACTGGTTATGCAGCGGCGGTTTAAACGTCTCGAAACATTCTGTTATCTAAAAAGTACCAGAATCCTTTCTTCGGCCGGGGGGTTGTCACTTATGATTAAGTCAAATATTTTCAGTCGTGTACTCTGGACAGAAAGGATCATTGACGAATTAAAATCGCAGAGGTCCACCCTACGTCGCGATAAATTTCTTGGTTTCTTTCTGGAAGGGCCGCATGTAATAGACGTCACCTAAGGTTTAGAAATATAATAACTGTAAATAAGGCCATTGCAACGGAAATCAAGTGAGCCCGCGAGACTGAGCACCTCACCCAAACCCTTGTTTTCACTAAAACCGCTGGACGCCACAACCTGGTTGAGGTCATTGTTATCTAAGGTCTTCCAAATCAAGTGGGCAAGGTTTATTGCCCTCTCGATAAGGTTGGCACTTGCCACTGGTGGTACTGAAGAACTATTGCATCAATAATACTTTTATCCTCCGCTCCCCTTGTGGGGCTTTTCAGGGATAAAGAAACAAATAATTTAAAATGAAACAACATGGTTAAGAATCCCAACTGGTAGGAGGCGAACCAGTCGGCTATTCAAGAGTGTGGCCGAGGATCTGAACTCGGGACTACCGTGAAACAAATCCAGCTAGCGGTCAGGACGGGACTTGAACTCGGGGCCTCCGAATTACAAGTCCAGCGCTCTAACCACTCGGCCACGCTGCCTCTCCAGTTAATAATCTCGAGCGCAAAAAAACATTTTGGAGTAGTTTACTTAAGCGGGGTTGGCGGAGTGGTGAAAGCACTCGCCTTCCACCAGTGTGGTCCTCTTTTTCCATCTTCAATGCGACTCGATATGTTGGCTGGAGGGTTGAGTTTTTTATTGGTCACCCGTCTCTTTGCGCGAGTCTCACAAACTCATCTCCCTCTGCGTTCTTTAACTTACTTCAGACCTTTCGTTGCACCGCTCGCGCGAAACGTACTTGCCCTGCGCAAAAACACGGGCTGTTTTGCAGTCTATAACCTTTAACGCGACTGTTCTGCTGGGTGAAATGGTAAAATAATAGAAAGCTCTGTATTGCATTGCATTGCATTTCTTCGAAGGAATGTAGTCGGTAAAACTAATTTGGTCTTCCCGGGCGGAAAAGCGCCATGAATGTTGACAAGTTAGTTGTGTGTATCTTGCAGATGTCATTGGTATCTTTTTCACACACCGTCAACCGTGCAGGAATTCTGTGACTACAGGATTGGTGACGTCATTTTCTGATGCAGGAGGAAAACGTATGTATATTCTCGGTTATGAGTCAGTTGTTGATTTCTTAGCTGTCTCATGACGTGCTTTGATCCTAATCATTATCTAAGTCAAAACACGTTAGTTGTTGTTTTTTCACCCCGGTAAACCGCAAGCTATATAGTTAAAGCATCGAGGAATGTTCAAAAACGATATTGAGGAATATGGGAATTAGTACCAAATGATACGCGACCATGGAAAAAAGTCCACCGGATGTGTTTAGGATTTCGGAAATACTTTCTTTTTTAATGAACTCGTTTGTTTCTGTCTTTTTTTCCCGTCTAACAAAGAAGTACACCGTAATTGTGTCATTATTCGTTACATGATGGACACGATTATTTTGAATTTTGCTGTCAAAAAATACTGGAGAAATGTGCCTGCAATATTATCCACATTGATTAAGACGTAGTTGGTCAAATCTTTTGTCATATTGCATTGTTGGTTTACATCTATTGTTTTCTTTTTAGAAGGAGAAGACTGAAAACTGCATTCAGTTTATTGTGGTTTGCCTTTTTGTACAGGAAGCAATAAGCACTTTGCTTCGCTACCGCAGAAGAAAGGAATAATGTAAGTAACTAAAATTTAGTCAATGCTTGTGTTCAAGACCAATCAGTGATAATTAATGTTCTCAGTGTTCTCCTGTTAGTAAAATTCACCGCCCTAGCACAAGTTATTACCGCCTAGAACTATTAATTACGAAAGCCGAGAAAAATATGGGTTGTTAAAAGATTTATGTGGAAGCACTTATGTCATACTTCTTTCTCTCAAACGTTCTTCTTATGATTTATCGTAGGACGTTCGTGTTGTATTTGTATTACCTTTTCGACGTTTTTCTTTACGCTAGCGGCCTGTATGCGAGGTTTAAGTGTCCTGTCTCGCGCCCTTTCCAAATTTTCCCGGTGAAATGAAATACTTGTCGATGTTTCTCTGTACACTATAATTTGTACGTTATATTGGTCAGGTGTATTATGCTCGAGATTTGTTTTCACATCAGTGACACAAACTTTATAGCGCTATCTTCAAGTCTCTCCATGTCATAAGAAGTTGCAAAGCTGTTGCTCTTTGCTTAATTCTCAATGTTTTCCTGTAGCCCAGTGGTGGTCATCGCTCAATATTATAGTCTATTCGTTAAGCGCACAAGTCGTATCTTCTCACGTTTCTCCATACCTTAGAATGATTTGTATCCTGTACAAATCAGGTTACTCCAACCATCTTGAATACTTCTCCACTCACTATTACCCTCGTGAAGTGTCTGACACTCATTTTGCCTCCTTATGTTACTATTGCGTATAAGATCCGATTTGCGAGTCGTATCTTCTCCTATTTTTCTCGATTTTTAGTACTGAGTTAATGAGAATGACTACAGTTTTGTCTGATTGCCTTTGCGTTGTATCAATTGCCTTGTGAGTATAGTAAACATTAGGTTTAACTTTCTCATCTGTACAGCTTTTATTTTTTATTGCTTAAGATTTGACTGGTCTTGCAGTAGAAAGTTAAGGTCTTCTTAGGAGCCCCAAGTTAACAACTTGTAAATATTTTGAGAGCTTCGTAAGTCAAGTGTTTTAAAGGTTTTTCTTACAACGAGTTCGAGTTCCAAGCGCTGAGGTGTGGGTTTAGTAATTTCTTACAGAGAAACGGCTCAATTTCTGAAAATCGACTTTTATTACTCGTTTGGGGCAAAGTGCTTAGTAATCAGTTACCATCAAAGCTTGGGATAGCTCTGATCTTTTATATTTTTTAACAGAGTAGGAAGCTTTTCGTTAGTGTAAAACTATAGTATTTGAACTCAGGGCAGTCACTGTGAGGTCACTTTTTTTTTTTTGGAGTTCTCAAAGTGTAATATTATACTTGCTTTATGAAGTTCGTTACGGTTGCAGTTTTACCTTGTTAAGTTATTTGGAAGTTCTGAATTATTTGTTAGTTGCAGGAGTTAGTGTGTTTGTATTTGTATACGAACCTTTTCTAAACTGCAACATTTTACGTCCCATTTGCAACACCTATCACGACAATACAAGCCGAAGCTATCAGTCTCAAGTATTTAAGCCGGCCTCGTAGAACACATGGATTTCATCTAGTCAATATGATGCAAAATATAAGGATGTTGGAAGTAGAAAAGCAAAAATAATCACGAGTGATGTCTACTGAACGAGTCAAAAAAAGTCTTACGAGCTCTTTCAAGGAGAGTAGAAAATATGACCTTCCGCTAACTATAGCTTGGACGCCAGAACGCGCTTGACCTGTGGAATATTTGTGCGAGCTACTGAGACCAACCATTCGACCTACGCTCGTAGAATTAGGGCGATATTTGAGTTGCAAGATAACATGTGCTATGGCTAAAACATAGGCGTATCGACAAACGATTTGTCAATTTTGGATTTTTACTGAGCAGTGTTGTCTGGGTTTTGCGTTTTTCTACAATACAGGGTGTCCCAAAAGTTCGTTCCTCTACTTTACAAGTCTGTATTTCAGTACGACTGGACTTGGTAAGCAAATCATTTAAACAAAACTTGTGTCTTTCAATGTAATTTACTATTTTCATACCTGTTGTGCCATCTTTTGACTCGAATATTCGATTTGTGTACATCCGCACCAAAGGTGCGCGTGCGCGAGTATATTTTCCAGCCACATAATTTTTGTATTTTATAGCCCGAATTGCTCGAACTCCTTCCTTGTTTTTTTGTGAATATCACGAAAGATAAACCCCCTTAACGCAAAAACGTTAAGATACATAAGAGAATAAGCATGTATACTTCGATTTACTGGCTTATCTGTTGTAGAAACTGCTAAAAAACTGGAAAAATCCGAATGTTGGGTGGTAAAGTGATCGTGGAGAAATGAAGGTTTTGAGGGCAAGAAACGAAGGGGAAGACCAAACGTCCCGAATAAAGCAGCTAAAATAGTTTTAAAGAAGGCTAGATACAAAATAGGAGACTCGACGAGGACGCTCTTACATAGTTAGCAAGCTAAGTCCAGAAAGAGTCATGAAAAGCGAATGTTTAAAGTTAGATGCCCCTGAGATGGCGGAAAAAAACGATCTGCTTAGTCTGCCAGGTAACTTCCAGCTCATCTCCGATTTGTAAAGAAGAGCAAAAGCCTTTCTGTGAAAGGGGGCCGGGATCATTATCTTTTTTGGATGAATGCCTAAAATATATTTTTTTTCAGCTGCCTAAACTAAACAAATATTGTCTTGGCGTCGAACTGGCTCCTGCGCACCAGTTGATAAAAAAGCTCAAAATGGGTCACCTGTGGGTCTACGTGCTATATCCCGCACAATGCTGCAACGGCCGCAGAATGTGTTAAAAAAAGCAAAAAGGGCATGACATTTACTGAAATTCTGAATTACATGTACTCGATAGAAAAAAATAAACATCTAGAAATTTCATGTAAAAATAAAGTTTCGATCGAAAGTTAAAGTGCATGAAATTAGAGGAAAGAACTTTTGGGACATCCTGTAAAGAAGACTTGTTGGCAAGGAGGTTTCATGATCCGCCATGAAACGTCCACGGGTATGAAAAAACAATCTTGACACCCCGACCTACATTCTTTCGTTGACTTCAACAGCTTAAAACGTTTTTTAAACTAGAGGTTTGATAATTAGGGATTGACGGGGGTTCCTTTAGACTGTACACTGTCCACCATTTCTCTGTGTCTTCTTCGTTGTCAACGATTTTGTACTATGTAAAACGGAGTTGAGCCATTGTAAAGCTCATACAAATCGGGGGCGAGCGTAACGCTAACATTGCCACTACCCCTACCCCTATCCCTACTACTACCACCACCGCTACCACTAAAACGACCACTACTACTGTCAGTGTCACTGCCACCGCCACCATCACTATCACAACCACTGCCCCTGGCATTCCCACTACCACTATCACTACCACAACCACTACCACTGGCTACCACAACCATTACCCCTACCATTACAACTAACTCGAACACTGCAGCTACCTCTACCCGATGTAGCCCGAGGAAACAGCCGACATTTGGCGACGCTACCACTGGTTTCACGGCCAAATAACGTCTGAGAAACGAGCGCAGAAATTCCATACTGATGACGCGTCACTACCAGATCTGGGTAGTGCTTCTGATTGGCTGAATCAAATTTTTCACGCAGCAAGACCAATCAGAAGCACTATCCAGATCTGGGTAGTGACGCGTCATCAGTATGGAATTTCTGCGCTAGTTTCTCAAACGTCGTTTGGCGGGGAAACCATTGGTAGGGTCGCCAAATGTCGGCTGTTTTCTGAGGCCATACACGATGATTACCACCGGCTAACACTGACACTACCACCCCCACCACCGCTAGCACCACCACTACCACTGCCACTGCCACTATCACTGCCTTTATAACTACTACTACTATCACAACTGCCACTGTCACTACCATCACCACAAACACTGCGCCTGCCGCTACCACCAATAGTGCCCTTGACATTACCAGCCCCACTTACACTGCCACTACCACTATCACCACCTCTGACATTGCCACTGCCATTACCAGCTATACTGCCACTTTCACTAACACCACCTCTAGCACTGCCACTGCCATTGCCACTATCACCACTTCTAACTGCCACTACCACCACCACTAACACTGTCACTGCCACCACCTCTACCACTGCCACTGCGACTACCACTAACACTGCTACTACCACTACCACTGCCACTACCACCACCACCACCACCACCACTGACTAACGCTTCCACTGCCACTACCAACTGCACTGCCACTGCCAATACCACCACCACTAACACTGCCACTACCACCACCTCTGACTAACACTGCCAGTGCCACGAGCACTAGTACTAGCACTAGCACTGTCACTACCACTACCACCACCACTGACTAACACTGCCAGTGCCACTACCAACTGCACTGCCACTGCCAGCACCAATAACACTACCATTACAACCACCTCTAACACTGGAACTGCCATTTCCACTATCACCACCACACACACTGCCTCTGCCACTACCACGGCCACTACTGTTGCTACTACCACTACTAACTTCCACTTACTTTCACTAAGTTTACGTAAATAAATGAGACTTGTTTTATCAAACGTTTTGACCTCACATTGTACTTGCTTCGATTCACTTTGAGAAGTAGTAGCGGAGTTTTTCTGAAAAAAGAGGATTTCACCAGCGAAGCCCTTAAGCTTGTCTGAACGAAGCCCCCATTTAAACCGCTTATGGAGTATTAGTTTGTTGTCGACGTCTACATCACTTCCGATTAAATACTTTAAACGACAAAAGTTAGTAGCATATATATATGTTATTTTAAAGTATGGAAGGAAAGTGTAGTTTGAAAGGAGGGAACGACACTGCATAGAATGAAACGGTAGCAGCTACTCTTCGTACGGATATACAGACGACGATGCCATACGACACGTAACGTGTAAATAAAACAACTTGGTTTGGGTTTTCAGCAATATAGGGCACACAACTCCCCAATGAAAATGGACACGGACGAGAGCATATAGGTGGTACCCTCCCTGGCCATTGCCACAACCCTTGACAGATCTGAAGACACCGGAGGGTGGGGGTGGGAGTGGTGGGGGGGATGGGGCCAATTCCAAATGTTATTACGTTCCTAGTGGTTCGCTTACACCCCACAAGAGTGAGATGACGGTTTTTCGTCCTTATACCAGAAGACTAGAAGGTCTGCCACGGCAAAGGCAGCCTTCGAAGCAGACGTTCTTATGGCCTTGTCACGCGTTCCCTAAGAACCTCTGCGTCGGAGGCTAGGGCAAAGACGACCCAAAGACACGTCACTCTTTATTGCTATTATTAAACCGTAAGTGTTAGACTGACCTGGATTCTACCGCTCCCAAGTTTGGTACCCAACCAACTGTGATAATCAGTCGTCTCTTAAAATACAAGGCTGGGACTACAGCGAGTGGTCAGTTTTGAATTGCCCTTATGCATTTTGACGTTAAACTAGCAAATTCGCCACCAAGCCTCGTGTTCAAATTGTAAAGTTTTGCAGAAATTAATTCCCAGTGTAATTTAGAGTTTAAATAATACCCATACACAAAGAGTGCAAATGCGAAGAATTATGTTCACAGTCGAGGCCTAGTGATGAAATTTGCTCGCCTGAAGTAAACATCCATAAATATTTCACCTTGTACAAATATCAGTCTTCAGGAATATTGCTATCAGTTAAGTCCCATATCTTCTCCAAACAGTATAAATACATAATCAAGAGGAAAAGTTATGAGAATTAATGAAATAATCACCTAAGAGAAAATGCCTCTTTGTGAAATTCCCTCAACTAATTGTGTAAGGAAATGTACAACATGTGAATACCTTGGCGTTGGGGCTTTAGGACAATTAATTCTCCTTTTTGCAAACGGCGTTTGAGTGATACATAACAAAAGATTTATAACCAGATTAATCTAGAGTTTGGTAACTTAATTAACAACTATGGGCAAAGTACAGCATACGCAAATGTGACGTTGCTGCCAGGGCGTGCGTTTTAGTCCCAAGAAATACTGTTAGCAATTATTAGCCGGTGAGATAACTTTAAGCAATTGGGTGTGGCATTATTGAATTGCCTTGGTTGGTATAGCGACTAGAATAATTCGACGTATTAACTCAGTATGCGTTCTATATTAAAGACACTAGTTGAAAAAAATATAAAATTTTGCAAAAAGAATAAAGGATGCTAGTCTTGATCTGTTTATTCAAGTGATTGTCTTTTGAAGTAAAACAGTTATTGATGAAGCATTCTACACGTGGGCTTAAGTATTAAACAGTAGTGTCTATGGTGCATTGGTATAGAGTTGCCCTGTCGACAAAAAGATCCATCTCATCAAGCATGAAGCTGTTGCTTTGGGCCAATTTCCTCAGTGATTATTTTTGTTTGACATTTTATCAGAGCATGTATTTATGATTCTTCGTTTACAATCCCTTTCTGATAGAACGTGGTGCAATTCACACCAGCGGGAGTTAAAATGGCTGCAATCTGTTCTAGTTCGATGGCATTTAAGAATAGGAAACAGAATTGTTTATACTTTGGCTGACCATCTAATAACTTGCTCATGAACCTTGTCTGAACGCCTGTTTGCTGTCTCGTTGAGTTCTTTGTTTAATCTTTCGCCCCAGGGACTTGATGCTACCCTCCCGCTTGGAGGACATATGTTTCCACTAAATTGCAATTATCTCTTTTAACGTTACCCGTTCGTATGACCGATCACTTTAGGCAAAGCAGCATGTAGACAGTTAAAGTGTTTGAGTTGATTTATTGAGAAAATTTGTCGTTGTGTTAACCTTTGGTACCCCTCGTTCTTGTAAATACGCGCGTGGCGTTGCGCGGTTAATTTAAAGCTATCGCGCGTGTGGAGCGTGTAGCGTAAGGCGCGCGCGGTTGGAGGTTCCTTCCTATTCCTGCACGCGGTGGGACGTTTGTTCTTTCCTCGTGCTTTACATCCGCCGCTCGTAGGCGAGTAGTAATCCATCTTCAGCGGGTGAGCTTTGTTTGTAATTTCAAAATATACGTGTCACTTGTGAGCTTCAATGCCTAGATACAGTTTTTCCACAGTTCAGTGATTGTTCATATCTTCTTTTACCTTCTGATAATAGGTACATTCACCTTATTAAAAGATATTTTCACAAACAGCACCCCCAAGTAAACTACTTTCAGTTTTCCTACTCACTTAGACCTCATCAAGATTTGGCAATTTGATATTCAGTTTTTCTTACACTTTGTCTTTTTCGTCCATTAATATTCACTGCTTTCCTTTTAGAACTCTTTACCGATATACTACGAAGAAAAAAAGTTTGCCTTCATTGTTCTATTTCTATGAACTCCTTAGGATAATCAAAAAATCACAAAAGAACGCTGCATGGAGCATTTGCTTCATGTTGACTAGTATAAAGGCCTAAATCTTACTCGTCTTTAGAAACAGACAATGCCGGGTAAAGCCGAGAACACCACTTACTCAGACTGTATTTGATGGAATGTCAGTACTTGTAGTTAAAATGGCAAGGTACCCGTGAAAAATAAGAAGATGATGATCTCAACTGACTGAAATAAAGCACGCACAAACAAAATAAACAGTAGTTTTTGGCGGGAAAAGCAAGAAATAACGATGCCCTTTGTTGGGGCCAAGGTACAAATTTTCTACATTTTTCCTACGGGAAAAATCGGCATACGATAACCACAATTAAAGAGCGTTCAATCAAAAAGTCAAACCATAATTTGTCATTGTAAGACACAAAACGTGGGAATATTGCCGTGAAACGAGCGCTGGTTGTGAGAAAAATTTTTCTGAATAGAAGCAAGAAAAATAGAGTTCTTCACTCATAAGTTGATATTTAAAAGTTGTACTAAAAAGTTATAAAAGTTAATATACTTTATTTGAGTTAACGTACTTACCAGTATTTTACGTTTTGTACTGGCATACGCTTATTTTTAGGTTTAGGTTTAAGGTCGTGGGAGTTTAGAGAAAATACATGCGAAGTTATGCCCCCTGAAGAGTTGTTTATGTTTTAAAAGTTCTTTCAATGTTTCTGTTGTGTTTTCCCACTCTGCGGTCTTTGCTTTAGTACAGAACGCTTCAGTAGAAGAATTTAAACACTGGGTATGCTCCAAAAAACAGACTTGTCTTAGTGCTTTTGGCACCTGTTTTTTTTTCTGACTGGTATAGCATCGTTACTGACGGAAATGTATGAAAAAAAAAAGACTCGGACAGATCGGATGGAAAAGTATATAGAAGGGAGGAGCTGTGTGCAAAATTGGATAATTTATTGATGCATATAGTTTCAGCTGCCCCGTCGAACGAAACAAAACAAATTTGATAGAGTGGCTTGTTCAGTTTTGTTTAGATGTTTAGCTGAGTCTTGTTGTGGCAGGGACTATTCAAAACCTAAAACAGCCGCTGTTGCACAAATCTATTTTTTTTTTTAAAAAAACTACCTCTAAGAGAAGCGACCAAGGCGAACGAGCAGAGCAATTGCCAGAGTGTATTTTTTTGCACTTACATTTTTTTTCCAAGGGAAGGGGATGATGAAGTTTGTGTCACCCACTATCGTTTGTTGTATTCTGTACAGAACATTGGTTTTGTTCGGATTCACGTCATTCTTGTTGCTTGGAAACAAAATCGCGTCACTCTTGAAGTGATGTTGCATACAATTATTAGCCAAGTCACTTAAAAAGTGAATTCGCGCCGCTTCAAACTTTATCGCGCTTATTCCATCTTGTTCAATTCGTTGTTAGCAAATTTTTCTGGAATTAAATTCTAAAAGACTGTGTTGAAATTAAGGAAAGGTAAAAGAAAGTCTTTGTCTTTGTTCACGTCCTCCCCAAAATGTGAAATTAGGCACTTTTACCTCGCATTTGTACACTGACGGCAAAGAAATGTACAAAAAAGTGAACTGTTGTTTTTTCTAATCTAAACCTATTTGCTTTTTTGACGTTCTCCTCCCCGTCGTTGTTGCTTGAACTTCCTAATAGCCGGTCGCAATTAACGCTTTGACCAGTGTTCTTTTGAGAGGAAGTCGTAACTGGCCGACAGGTCTTAACGGTTGAGAAAACACGAGTGGCTCAATTTGATCTCTGAACGAACTTGAGTGCACACACCTGTGCAAACTTAAATATAACAAGCATCACTTCCTCGGATTATCTCACTGCGGCTAGTTCAAAGATGAAATTCGTTTGGGCCTTTAACATTGCAACCATTTATTTTATTCTTGGAAATCTACTTGAACCAAGTATTAGTTCCTTTCGGCTGTGTACGACTTGCCATCAGACAGCCCGCGCATTTCCAACCGACTCTCCTGACAGACAACTTTATCATAACTGGAATTGGAACTACACAAACCTTCTACAAACGAGAATTGTGTTCGACAGAAAGATTCGTAATTTTACTTTATTTTTATTAGTGTCGTGTGATGGTTCTCCAGCATTCTTGTCAACGTAGTCCTTCGTATTGTAATTTCGGCTTCGTCAGCGTTGAAGTGTCACCCATTCTCGTTTTAATGCATATTATTTAGATATTGCGCAATGTTTTCATGTCCCTCTATGGTCCAGTGAATGATTGAACTCTCCAACAGGTCTATTTTGATAAAATGTACTTTTAAGATATTATTCATAGACGCAAATTACATACGTCAATTTAACGATTTCACGCGACAACCGTCAAATATTATGTTTATTGGAAGTGAGAATGGGAATGTTCAGTCATTAAGTTGTAGTTTTGTTGGTCGAAAGCTCCTAAGAGTCCATGTGAGTTGATCAGTTGATGAGGGAGTTGACCTTTCCGTACCTCTCTTTGTGGCAGAGAAAAACGTGGCTTCGAATCACTGTTTAGTTGAAATCCTACAAATTAGGCGGATTAACTCGAAACCTACAGTCCAGTGCAGTGGCGCTGTTTATTATGCTGTGATAAGAGGTTCTGCCTATTGCATTTTAGTCGGGAAGAAAGCCTTAAGAGTGACCAATTACCTGAAAGCCAATGGGAATTACCTTTCAATCTCGCTGTTCATTTCTCGGTATCAGATAGGTGATAGATTTTAATTAGCATCAAAGGAAGCTATCATCTTCGACCACTTCCTTCCGTTAAGTGGAGCTCTCCCTCACCACAGAGCGTTTAAATTACCATTTGAAGCCTTGGACAGTGAAAAAAAAATCGTTAACGAAATTCACTCAGCGTCACCTTGAAACGCCGTTCTACAAGTTTTACTTTCACGAATTTGTCTCTGTAGGTCACAGGTATACTTATACTTGAATAACTGCGATTAAGAATACGTTTGAATTCACATCCTAATATTTTCTGATGCATCCTAGTCTCTCAGTCCACAACAGCATAATCATTACAACAGCCGTTTTTGAAGGGTGCTTTGTGGCGATAGTTTGAGTGTATAATTACTTTGCAGCGAACGAAGCTACCTTAAAATTGAACGAAACCTCTAAATATCACTGAGAGTTTGTGAAATGCAAAACACCGAGTAAGCGATGGTATAAATCTACAAAGTAAAGGATCGCCCCTTGTAAGGGGATCCAAGACAGTCTTGGATTCTGGATTCCATGCCGTGGATTCCGGATTTCAGGTACTGGATTCCAGTCTTTGTCAGTGGAACTTGGATTCTGGGTTCCAATCTTTAGTAGGATTCCGAATTCCTTGAGCTGTATTCCAGATTTCAAAGCTCAGGATTCCAGATTTCACAAGGAAAAATTTCCCGGATTTAGGAATCCGCATCACCTCACATGGGGCGGAAAGGACAAAAGATTGTTTAGGATGAAAAAAAAATGGATTACTGATGACAAATTTGAATTAGGATACCCAAGTGTTTCTTTTCAATGTATTGCATCACCAAGATCTTTTCAATGTATTGGACCAGCGTTTGGTGCCGGCCGTAGTTAGTAGAAAAAAGAGGAACATGTTATGAATGTCTTCCTGTTTGTTTGGACACAATGGATTGTTTTGATTTTCTACTCCGACATTTATGTCAATTGCTGCTGTAATAACTTCCCTCAAGTATCAATGGACGTACAAGGGCACCTTAAAGTTGTCGAACTAAAACATGCGTGGGTAAGCTTCAAGTTGAGAATATTTTTAGTTATCAGAATTAACTCTAACCGACAAATATTTACTTGAACATTCGAAGCCCATTCTTGTTTTTCTCGTCTCGGTGTCGTGATTTCATTTATCATCGCAAGTTGTTAAACTTTGTCTCAACGCAAACCTCAAATACAAAGCTATTTTCTGTCTTTTTGGTGTCATAGCTTTTATTTATTGTCGTGATAGGTAGTCTGTCAAACGCAAGTGAGTGGCTTCAGTTTAGCAAGATTTAAGTCTTTCGGCTGGAGCGCATGTGCCTCTTCCTGCGCCATGGTTAAAGTTAATAGCCTTACCTGCCTGCTTGGTTATTTCATGACAAGCTATCAGGTCAAACAAGGCGCAACCCTATTAACTGTATAAAATTATAACCAGAACAATTGGCTTAAAGTAAAGAGTCTTCGATGGGCCCTCTCACCTAGTCAAGTAGTTATTGTAGTGCAGTTTGACAGTGAATCAGCTGCCACGGTTAAAATAGCTTTGATTTGTGCTTTGTCTCTGTACGGGTTGAATTAACGGTGATTAGTTGAACTTGACGTGGAAGTTATTTTCAAACGTTGTCATTTGTCTTATTGCCTTTCTGTTTACTTGTTTTGGTTCTATGTGAAGCATTTAACGTTAGATGAATTCTGCAAACAACAAGTTCGCTTAGCGATATTGGACCGGAAGAGTCTTTTAAGACTTCCTTAAATTACGTAAAAGTATCAAAAGTGCAAATATATTGGTTTTTCATTTTGGATATGAAACAATATAAAACATAGCTTTTTGTGTCTTCAATAGCTTTAATTTTTTACTGAAAGGAAACTACGATGTAAACAAGATTGTTCCAAGAGGAAATAAAGAAAAACAGGAAGACTTTCGAACGTCTTGAATTTTCGTTTGTGATTCCTTGATTCAGAGTAACTACTTTTGTGGCTTTAGCAATAGTGTGCTAACTTTCCGTGGTAAATCTACAACCACTATGTTTTTAAGAAAACTCAATACACCTAGTCTGGTATTGCTGAGGAATTTGCTGTGTTGATGAAATCGAAAATCGAAGGTTTTGGTTTGACTTTTGTCTTAAAGAAGCTTAAAGACTGAAACGGAATAAGTAATAATCAGCTTAATATTTCTCAGCATTTGTATAATCTCTGCATGCCAAGTGTGGTAAGAGAGAATCTGAATCCAGCAAGCAACAAGTGCAGAGCAACGTTACGATTGCAAACATTTAGTAGCTACCTACTGATCTCGCAAGTTAGGCTATTTTCGCAAGCTTTCGAGAGAAATAATAACCGCTTAACGAGATGATTAGTAGGGAGAGAGTGTCTGAAAAGCCAAGGGACAGGCCAAATTGGGGAAAAATCAGTTTAGAAAACTGAGATAGGGTAAAGATAAATATCGGTTGGCTTTAGCTTTACTTTTGTCAAGTTTATTTTGTTCTGTATAAACTAAACACGGCTGTCCTAGCCGCTTTCTTCCTGGTGGTCAAGCTAGATTTCTAGACATATTTTATTGGCGTAATCGGAAGGGTTACTTACATACCTGGAAACATAGGACGTCCGTTAGGGTACCGTCTTCATGCTTTGGAACAGTATATTAACAATCCGCCCGGTCGGTTCATGCCTTAACTATTTAAAGCTAGCATTTTGGGCGTGCAGGTCAAGTTATTTCTATATTTGGTTATAGGAACCCCTCCCAACTCCGTATAAACAAATTCAACTAATGGCACGTTAAACCTGTGAGCTTGTCCGGGCGCAGATGCGCGAACGCCTTAGACTTGGCGTCGTGTCCTTCCTTTAAAAGAAGCATCCGGTCCAAGCGTGAAGTCTAGCATGGGTATAATCTGATAAGCACTTTCTCTTGCCCACGTTACCAGAGTCATTACGAAAAATTTGAAATGAAAAGTCGTCAGGAACAAACGTACGTAGCGTGCCGCTGTCGAGGTCTCACTTAAATGGTCTGTCACAGAAGATATGACTCAGTGAGACAGCACATTAAGATGCGTATCACTTTCTAAGCTTCCATATGATCTATTGTAGGTCTAGGATTGAAAGGCTGGTTGAGAAATCAATCGGTGAAAGGCGTAAGACCTCTGTAAAGTTACCTTTCCTTCTTGGCGACTGCCTTCTGCCTAAATTTATAAACAATTTCAACGAAAAGTCTAAAACTCGCTTGCATATCGGGGGAACACGACTCAAGAAACTCGGTTAGCCGGGAAATAGCCGACCCTGTAACATGGAGCTCACTCTGTAAAGGATAGACTTGTCTTTTTTCCTTCGCAAAACTAATTAAGACAACCTTTATGTGCCATTATTATACTTGTTATTGTTACCCACACACAAATTCTCCTGTACAGTTATGAAGAAACGTTCGAACACGTTTCGTTAGGGAGCTTTGACCATAATATTTTTGGGTGATTTTTGCAGGCATGGCATTAAAACTTGAACAAGCTGACCCAACGTTTTCAAGTTTCAATTCATGTCCATTCTTGCTGTACGTAGGCAACATGAAACAGTTTCTATCCTTGGCTGAATATTAACAAAACTAGACCATTATTTTTTTATTCAACTGATGCGAAAAACGTTTTTGCTTTTTAAAAAGACAGCAGATACTGTGACATAGCTCCTTTCACTCTTAACCTTTTAAGTCCCAATATCCACATACAAATTCTTCAAACTGATCTCCATACATTTCCTTGAAGAATTAGTTGAGAGAATTTGGTAAAAGATCAAATATTTTTGTCTTTGGGATCATTTTGTTAATTCTCATAGACTTTGCTCATGACAGTCTATGGATATCGTTAGGAGAAAATTGATTTTGAGCACTATTGGGACGTAAAGGGTTAATCTAAGTGTTGCCAAGATACTAGATTGGGAAATATACAGGAAACGTAATGACTCAGTGGTGATTTTCTACTTAAGTAACTTAGTCTGAATGACGATTTCATTTAAGTCTCTAGGACTGGTGTCATTTCAAGTTTAGTTACATCCAACTGTTGCAGTCGGGCATTGGAGTTGTTTTGGTGTTGTTAATGGACCAAACGAAGATAGGGGTCAGATATGAGCTCAAACTATGGTCACTCTTGCAGCGGCTCGTTTGGTCTGGAACTCTCTAGACCCTTGTTGTTATACTGAAGAGTTTGAATTTCGATCAGTGGAGTCTGAATGCTTGCTGGGGACTCTGGGAGTTGTAGGCTCTCGCTAAATCGTTTGGTTTCAAATCCTCCGCTCTCCGTGGCTCATGAGTACCCTTTAAAGAATTTCAACTCTAATGAACTCAGTTTACGTTGGCCTATGCGATTCCAAAACGATTTTAACATACCATGATATAAGCCGTAAGCACGCGTATGATTTCATGGACGTAAGCAAGTTTACTCAATGATTTATTCAGGACAAAAGATCAAATTAATCTAAAACTTTCTTTACCTAATTGTTGCCCTTTTTTGCGCAATAAGTCAACAGCGAAGGTTAATATGCTTGAACGCTCGTTCATCTTTTTAATTTACTTCATTTACCTCTGGCAGACGATAATATCTTGGACGTCCCTCAACCAATCGTTGCTCTTGGTCAATACTGCCGCCAACACGTTTCAGTCTTAACTCCACGTGGCTTAATTGTTCGGTGTGAATAGTTAACTGAGTGGGGGCAATTTCTATAGCAACTGAGGAAATGACGAGGCGAGAGGCATTTGTCCGTGACCACTATTGATTCGGTTCAGTTCGAAAGTCCGGAATCGGCGATGAGAATCCGCACCACAAACGTGCAAGGATTGCGTGTTCGCGATAGCCTTCCACGCAGAGGTTTTTAGCTGGCGCGCATTGGAGGGTGGAAATACGGCTCCCCTAAAAACGCTTGCGTGGGAGGCTATAGTCGTGATGGTGTTTCGAGTCTTACGAGTATAGAGTCTGATGAATAATTACTACATTGTGCTAAAAATTTCCGACAGTATGCGGTTAATAAGAGACATACAACCCAGATAAGTTCAATAGCGGTAAAGATTGAGGAAGCTTGAAAAGAAATGATTACATCTTGGTTATGATAAAAGATGCGGCTTCATCTAATGGTCTCACTTGGTTCGAACAAGTTACTTAAGTTACTTTAAAATAAGATTGTTTAAAATGAAAATTGGTGCGATCTGGCCTATGTACAGTTTGTGCTAGCTTGGATTTTATTTTTACAAACGCCCGGTTCACCTTGTGGAGAACTTGGAATTTATTACTTAAGGCAACTCGTAAACTCGTGTGATTGTCAGTGTAGTTTGGAACAATACGTGCGATATTTCCCTTTCCTGTATAAAAATTACAACGATCCTTGCAAACATTTTTGACGACAGGTTTGAATCTAGAGTGACAGAAGACGAGATCATTCTCTGGTGACTTCGCTTCTCGAAGTTATGTTTTCTTTCTCACCTTGAAGTACGTGGATGTTGTATATCCTCACGTGCTGGTCGAATATCTGTCATCTTTCATAAGTTAAGGTACTTAGGTTCTGCAGCAATTTCATACAATTCGTACATACATTTTTTTTTAAAGTATTTCAAAAAAGACAGAAAATCGTTTTACGTGCCCGGACAAGTTTATCGGGTTTGTTAAAAAGGTACTTGAGCTGCGTTACAATGCCAAGGACAGAATTAACATATCCATTATTTTTTTCAAAACTAACTGAAGAGCTGTTATTAAAGAAGCTGCAACTTTCTTGTACATCAAAACAAAATGGAACTAAGTGAACTAGCGCGGATTATTACTTCTGTTATAACTTTTTGATTAGTTTACAAAGGGTTTTAAGACTTTTAACCCGGCAGACGTATTGCGTTAAGTGAACCATGACTGGAGTAATAGCTACTGGATGCCAATGCAGGTAACGAGTTCCTTTGACAACGTTTGTCCTATCGAGACAGGATTTAGTGTAAGTTGTGACGTAAAAGAGAACCACGTTGTAAATGACCGCGGAAAAGGACCTGTCGATGGCAGATTACATTTATATCACGTCTCAGATTCATCAAATCAAAAGCCGAATAATAGTACACAGCTGAATTTCTCGAAGCGGACCCATTGGTTTATAAGGCTTAAATTTGAGTAACACCTGTATTTCATACACTTTCACCTACTAAACTTCTTTTAATTAAGCGGGGAATGCTAGAAATCCTTAGGCAAAAGCTGGCTCCGAAGGTGTGCAGCTACTCGTGACTTTTGCCTAGGTGTCAGAGATTTTAGGGTCAGTTATAGAATGAAAATGATTGAGAGGTAGCGGTTAAATGCATCGGCGTATCCCGTCGTAAAGACGGCCCGCGTGTTTGTTTTTATTCCGCAAAAGAGTTCGCATATCATCAGATTACTTGAAATCCATTTTAGATCTTTTCAAGGGTAATGGAACAAATTAAGAATGTTTGGTCAGTTGTCCTAATTAAGGAAGGAGCACGAGAAATGGCACAGTGATAATTTATAATGAGGAGGTGATTGTATCTCTCCACTTAGCTTCCGTTTGAGTGGAATTGTTTACGGCAATATTAATAGATATAGTCTCGTCAAGATAACCTTTTAGACTCTTAAAAGCCAGCATCTTTTAACACTTAAAAATTCTCAAAAACCTATCGCAGTTTGCTTTTGGTTACTTTGTCGAATGGCCCTGGCCTTGTATCATTAGGTGAACTGTTGAACACTAGTTGGAGCAGTGTGTTACAGCGTGAGTGAGTTTTCTAATATTCCACATGGATTTCGGCTCAAGGTGGAAATTACTTTTTAAGCTTTACAGGCAGTTTCTTGAAAGCAATATTGGTTTTCTCGCGGTCATTTACTGAGAGATACGAGACCATATGGGCAGATGGGATGAACAACTGGATCTTTCTGATCCTCAGGCCATACTTTCTATTCGTTTATTTCTTCTCGATGCGTTTAATTCTAAATGGAGGGGTGTCTTGAAAAAAATTTTGTCTTATGTAGTGCGTGCGTCTCACTTTGGCGTCTCACTTTAAGACGGTCTTGGATGTGGAAGTACAAAATTAAAAAGTAATTTTGAATTTCCTCGACAAATTCATGGCCAAGGAGAAAATTCAAAGTTTTTTCAACACTCATTGAGAAAAAAAAAAGATAGAAAAAGAAAAACTCTCATGTGAACAGAATGTGGCACTCAAAGTGAACGATAACGCCGGTTACAATCAAACTGGTATTGCGCTATATTATTAAATAGCTTCTTTGCTATTGTCCATCTTTAAGTTGCACTTTTCGTTATCATGACTAGAAAAGGAACCGTCTTAACACTTATGACATCCTTCTCACTTATCACTGAAATGTCCAATATCCTAAAGAGTTATAGCATTTAGAATAAGCATTTCTATCGCCTATGCTGTTACGTTCAGCCAGGTCTGTGAATTAACAGTTTCCAGTTGTGCTGAAATTAACGCTATTCTACATGGGTTGTGACTAGAATGGGTACCCCAGAGTCAGATTGTCATCTTCACTCAAAATACGTGATAGCAGTCTCATAATTTAAAGTAGTAAATAAGAGAAGAAAGAAAATAGAAGAAAACAGTTGGTAGTATGTAAGACTTGCCCCGCGTCATTTGAGGTGTAATCCACATCCGTATCCTCTAAACCATCAAGGGCTAACTGCCGACACCGGTTAAATTTAACGTACTTTACATGGCGTTGATCATTACACTATCGAAAGCTAACCGTTTTCAAAACAGTGCTTAACCCTAATCACTGTACTTCGGTGTTAAACCCTGTATTCAACTCTTTTCCTTGCCCAACTGTCTCTTACTCTGATTTCCCCACTTTTCTAAACGTTTTCACGGGTCAAGTAAAATCACTCTATCTTTTCGGATAAAGTCTTTTCTGACCATTAGAACCCAAGCTGTGTGTATAGGTAATACCTTGTCTTAGTGGAAACACACCCATGGTGGCATACCCCAAGGGACTAAGATGGACGTGACCCTGTTCTCAATTATGATAAATACCCTTTTAAGGGACTGGAATATAAGAGCTAAATACGTAGATGATACTACAGTTTTAGAAGTCCTACTACATAACTCCTTTAGCATTTGGAATTTGGCTGTTAGAGACACAATTTTTGTATTGGGCATAAGATGAAGTTAAATCCCCTGAAGTGTAAAGAAATGCTTGTAAAGTTCATGAAATATCCTAATAATATCATACAGCCTATTTGCATCATGTGGAAACCACCAGTTGGAGCGTGTTTCGACCTTTAAATTACTTGGTGTAAAAATTAGGCACGATCTTAAATGGAGCGACCACATTGATTATATTTATGGTAAAGCCGCCAAACAATTTTATACCTTAAGGGTGCAAAAAAGAGCTGGTGTAGCTGGCAGCAATATTATCAATATTTGTAAGTGCTCCGTCAGATCTATACTTGAACATGCTGTCCCGGCATGGCAAGATATTCCAGAGTACGTTATAGAATCTATACAAAAACGAGCCCTTAAGATTGTTTTCCCAGACTATAGTAATCATGAAGCTTTGTCCTTCTCCTGCCTTGAGAGTGTTGAGAAAAGACGACTTGCTATAACTCTCAAGTTCATCTCTGCATGGAGGTTACACACTTGTCATGACGTTATTAGTGTACCATATGATCTTAGATCCGGCCATGCATGAAAAGTCTTTCGGCCCTTACACAAGAACCAACAGAGCGAATGATTCTATGTTTAAATTTTTAGACTAGTTTCATAATATTTTTCTTATATTATAATATCGTAAATCTTACCACCTGACAGTTCAGTTGCATTTTGCTGCAAAGAGTGGAATAAACTTTTTTTTTTATATTTAAACTTTGTGGGCTTTGATCGAAAAAATAACTCCTGCAAAAAAGGCTATGTCTGTATTTGTCTTTCATGAAAGTGAAGAAAAAAAAACAGGTCCCATCCAGTTGATGAAAAGAACGACGTCTCAGCAAAGCCGAATAATTCCAGCTATAAATCATGTATATTGGCATTTAATATGTCATGGCATCGCCCAAGAAAGTACTTATAGAGTTTTACATTGCATTATATTAACTTCTGCGCGGATAGTTTTATTTTTGAACACTATTGTTGTCCGACACTATTTTTTCCAATATATTGAGCTACCGTGGTTCTGTTCTGGTGCTTTACATGGCAGGACTTTCTTTTACTAAGGTTGCAATGTGACTGTATAGTATACAGAGCTGGATTTCTTATCAGTCACGTAAAAGAGGAAAATAAGAGGTTCGGCGATCGCAGCAACAGGCTCTTCAAAGATCGTAGCGATCAGCGTATCATTTGCAAACCAGTTGACTATGCTCATGACCCAACTAATGTAGAATGAGACCGCTTACGCTTGAGTGCTCCTCACGCTCAATCGCACCATTCCCTGTGGGGTACTTCCTTATATAAGCCACATAGGTACAGGGAAACCCCGCTTTAATATGGATATCTCATTAGCACGGAGAGTTGGCTTTGTCCTTGGGGAAAGAAAACCCTTACCTTTTCTCTATATACGTACACTTTCTATGGTCCCCTCAGTGTCCGTATTATTGGAGTATGGTTTTTGCACCCCTACCATGAATTCCCAGGAGTACCCCCCGGACACCATTCTAACGATGTCTCTGGATTTGAACTTTTCACCCTGGGAAAAAAAAGGTTGTTAACAGCTAGAATAAAAAAAAATGTTTTGGCTATGTTTTGATAGAAAAACCTCTTGCTGAGAATATTATCAAAGTTAATAATCTTTGCCCTTTATGATTACTAGTTGCGCTCTTTATAATCCATGAGCTAGCATAACGAAGCGTATTACTCTACACAGCGTGTCGCCAAGTATTTTCGTCGTTGCCTCGATGAATCGAGTGATTACTATTCCAACTTATAGTTATTCCGATGGCCTTGTGCTGATATTTTTATTCATAGCAGGGTTTTATTTCCACACAGCGAATATAATTAAGGGCGTGTAATTTCCTTTTCAAGCTAATTCGTGGGAGTGTGTAGGGTGGGGCAAACTACCTCTGATTTCTCGCGTATTTCCTTCGCTGAAACCAGTAACCAACTGTTTTCCTGTTTTGTATTCTTCTGTCTTTTTTTAGCATCCTTCTGGTATGAAAAAAGCTAAATGTCGCTATTTAAAACGAGCCATTCAACTTTTCATTCCTAGTGGCAGTTCATGCATGAGGCATTTCAAATCCATGAGGTAGTTCAGGTTAATTTCGTGGTGTCCATAAGTGCAGCTGCTGTGCCAAGTATTTCCAAGAAAAGTTTTATTCTTGTATTTTAAAAAGACTCTGAGGTTTTCATTTTCCTTGCTACTGAGGAACCAGCAGCATCTGTGCTTTGTTCGCGGCAAGTATAAACTTAAATCGACGTCAGCAGATTATGTTATAAACCTGACCGTGAGAAAAGGGCTGACGGCCGAACACAAATGGCTCAGGCAAAGAAACGTCACAAAGAAATACAACTATGATTTAGAAAAATAACTTGTGCAACTTTAATTTCTCTTTTACAAATTCCACTATAATCCAACTATAATTAAGAGATATTTACGTATATATACCGAGCTCCTATATATTTCACCACTTGGTACAAGTAATTCAAGTGAAAGTCTATTCATTGTTAATACAGTGCACAGCACAAGTACAATTTAGTCTGTCCTCAGACATTAAAGATTAAATGTTGACCAAAGTGGTCATTAATTCCGCTTTGGTTGAAACACGGGTGTCCAAAACTTTTAAACACGAGGTTGGCTTGTCGCTTGGACAAGTCTTAAAAGTTTAAACAAATTATTTTAAATTAAACCCAATCAAACAGGCACAATCATCTCGTCATAAAACAATGCAGAGCTAGTGTAATTCTCGTGTTATTAAGGAATTGAGGAAATATTTGGAACACTCGTAGATTCAATCTATTGCGTTTGAAGCTAATTTATATCTTGTCTACCTCGTGTGCGCTTGCTCTCTACCGTTAACTGTCTCTAAAGCTACAAAATTCTCGAGTTTAATTACCAACTCCATTTTATTTGCGTTGTGGTAAGTTCAACAGACTCTGTCCGTACTTATTCCAGCTTCATAAACCCGAAGTTTTTATGACATGAATACGCTTGGCTTTGCAAGCAGCTCACCCATTATAATTATTATTATTATTATTATTATTATTGTTATTGTAACCAAAAAACCTCATCTTCATCGAGTAAGAGTATAAGGTAATAAAATTGGTGTTAACTATTTCTTTGCCTATTAGTGGCGTTTTTTTCGCTGTGATAAACAACATTGAAACATGCAAATTCTTCTGTACTTTCTCACATTTCTTTAATCTCTCTCTGGTGGTTTATTGTTAGTTTTTTCTTGATGTGAACCGACATAATTGAAGTTTATCATAGGTAAATTGCGTATTCAGAATATGCATATTTCAAGCTGGCCTCAAGCCAATGACCTCAATCAAAAAAACGCGGCCCTACCAATAACAGCATCTCAGCTACTGAAACTAACATCTAAAGACGCATTAAACAATTAAGATCACGAAACCCGACTTTTTCCATTTGATGGACATTTCAAGTGGCTGTGTGGCGCAGCCAAAATTCCTTCCAATTCGAAACTTTCAATCTTATTGCTTTACTAAAACAAAGCCATCTTACAACTAACCAACTGAGCATGCGATCAATACTGTAACGAAAACACTCTCGAGTGAGCGATCCTATATACAATTTTTTCCGTTATGGATGTAAAAAATATTGCTGTAAAGGAGAACAGCGAATTCTAAAGCGTTTAAATCTACGCTTATACCGCTACAAAATTATTCAGAACTGTTTTAAAACAGCTAGAAATAACTTACGTTATTGACCTCCAATTGAGGGGTAAAATACGACTACCCGGCAGGGTACAAATAACCCTGCTTGCTATTTTCACTTAGGAAAAGAATCAATTTGTCGACAAACAATGCTGTCCTACTTAACATGATTGAGCTAATTCTATGTACATGTAAAGCCAAGCTTATCATACTTTTTTTTTACAAAAAAATAGACGTGGATTTCTTGGCGTCTTAACTATTCTAAAAACCTTTGACTAAACTAAACCACTAGGTATCGTATATAATGCCAAAATCTTTAGCTTACACTGTCTCATTCCATTGTAATGAACGTTATGATTGGATCAGAGTAAATCTGAATTAGTTCACGTGCCCGTAAATGTTCGACAAACTCACGGAGTTGTTAACAAAAGGTACCGGGCTCGGGTAAGGCGCTATCTCTGGTAAACTCATGAGATAGGTGCTGAGCTGCTGTGCAGTCGCCACATTTCCTCTTGAAAGGGCCTGCAGGAAAGGCAATAAAAGAGCTGTAGTCAATTAGTGTGCGCGGCAGGTCACCAACATAAAACACAGTACTATTTTCAATTCCATGGCCACAAAAAGCCTTCATTTGCGACTTTATTATCATTCATAATTTGCTGTTCCGCTTGGTTTGTCTTTAATAAAGCGTTAAGTGAAGGGTAATCATTCTGGAGCCTGCGCGCCGAATGAGAGCGCGCGAGTTGCCCACTCATAGAAATCAAGCTCTGAATGTCGTATTTGTTTTAAAGCGGGGCACGTGTGCCTGAAATTGGCTTCAATAAAAATGGCAAAGTATCTATCGTTTCGAGTTCACGTTTTACCACAAGGTCATGAAATCCACTTAATTCTGTTGCTCCGGAGCGAAGCGCGTGGCGTGTGAATGTAGCTCGGGAGTTAATTCGGCTTGAATCCGTAGTTAGAGGAGTAACTTGAGCTTGGTTCGAGACACGAGTGTAAATTTGATTACTTTTTCAAGAAGCAAATTAACAGGTTTTGATGGCCTGTCACCAAGATAAAGACTGCGGTGTGCGCCAGTAGTCATTTTGCAAATGAACCCCAACGCAAGAAAACACTGATCGTGCGCTCCTAAAACCAGCGGCGTTAGCAAGCCTTTCATTTTTCTCGTCTTCACGTAACTTCTTACATTCTTTCGAACTTAGCAAATTTCAAAGGTGTAAATAAAGTATCACAAAAGTTGTAGTTACCTGTAAGTCGTAAGTTCCCTGAAGCCATCCTACTTGACGCAGTAGACGCGTTTCCCTTTCAAGTCTGTTACTTTCGTTTAACACTCGCTGGAGGTGTTTAATGTACTCGATAGCTGTTCGCAGCGTTTCCACCTTGGACAGCTTCTTGTTGGCTGGTGTGGTTGGAATGTGCTTGCGCAAGGCAGCAAAACCATCGCTGACCAGTTTAACTCTGTTCCTCTCCCTCTCATTCCTTCTCAGTATCGAAGCGTGCTCTTTCTTAAGGCATTGAGGTGTACGGCAGCGTGCACGATGTCGGGAAGCCTTAGGGCTGGAGCTGGGAGAGCTGCATTCGCTGCTAGGAGCTGGTGACAGGGACGATGTTGGGGAATTCACAGGCGAGGTGGACGGAGAGTCTAAATGCGAGCAATCAGACGAGGAGGGCGACGGCGTGTCATAGCCGAGCTCTAGCAAGTCAAGATCGTCGAGGTTTAGGAGCGGGAAACTGGTGTCTTGAGGATCGAAGTTAAACTCCATGAGTGTTGCGCAGGGCGGTGACTAGCTCACAGCGCGCCGCAGTCCCTCGCTCTCTCTATCATATACACACTATTCTCGTCTCGCTCCGCGCTGCACAAGTGCGTGCAAATACTATATTACATGAGACGCGTGGCGGAGCCTATAAAGCGGTTTGTTTTGTTCCTTAGGGACTTCACGCTTGGTTGTTGGGCAGACTTAGTGTGTGGGAGGGGCTTTGAAGACATTTAGCACAATGACACGTTAGGCAAACTAACGGCATTGAATGGTCTATGGCCTGTTTTTGTGCCTTTAATCTTCATATGAAAGGAAGGAATTGTCTTGAGATCCTTTGTGCGTGCCCTACGCGTGGCTTCGATTATAATTAGTTGACGAGTACAATAGTGGTGCGTGCTGTCATCAAATCCATAGAAATCTGTAACAAAGTCAACAAGCGATTCTTGGTGTCGTTTCTATGTGCCGATCAATAGCGAGCAGGGCCTTTGTTTAATCCACGTGCCTCATTTCTCAGCTCTCTGCAGCTAATATTCCAGCTCGGAGCAAACATTTGCAAATCCCAGTGCAGCTAATAGGCGGCGAGTCCAACGCACCGCACGGAACCTTTTAACAATCGAAAAAAATGTTCTCTATTTCGCACTCTTGTGCAGAATACCTCATTCGTAATGAGCTAAATAAAGATAGAGCTGCGTCAATTTTATCCTTAATGCCTGCTTTGTGATTTTTAAGGCTAACAGCATTTCGCTGCTGCACGGTCTCCAAGGTGACGGCCGAAGTATGCCTGGTATCTAGTTAATAAAAATGTTATCTTCTTAAAATGGTTGTAACCTTGCGCTCAGGAAAGAATATATTTAGAAAATCTGTTAGCTCGATAAATGTTTACCATGCAAATCCTTCTTTTTTTTTTCTTTTCCCGTCCTGGTGCGAGCATTTATTTGTTCTTTTAAATCGCCGGCAGTTTTAGTTTTAGATGTTCATTCCCGCCTTTTACTTCCCGTGCGGTCTTTCTCTTTTCTTCTTGCAAAATCATTTTTTCAAAGATTCCTGTGCTTGTTCCGTTTTCCTTTTTAACAACCGCTCGTTTGCAAGGAGTTTAAGCATTTGACGACATTCCTTCACTGTCATTTGCTCTCCGCTGCAAAGTAATGAGACACAAAACTGCTTTATTTTAGTGACAAATATTTGCTTTACAAAGAATTCCTAATTCTCCTAGGGCGCACTTCACGGTACAGCTTATCAAGCCAATTTCTATGGTGGCACGCGAGTGCATGTTGTAAAATCAGGTGCCAGTAAGACGCCTGTTTAGCAGCCAATTTAGATCGCAGAGCTGATAATATCGTTTAGTTTATCTCAATTATTAGGTAGTGAGGTGTCTTTAAAGTGGCAAGCGAAGCGTGCCGCGTTAAACTAATTACTGTCACCGCATGTTTAGAATGCAATTTTCGTTCCAATTCGGAGGACATTTTCCCTTGATTTCTTCACGCCTTTTGGTGTAGATTGCACTATCCTAGATTGGCTATTTCATTTTTCTTTTCTTTTTTTCTTTTTATACAAGCAAACAGTTCTTTTGGAGGGTTGATATTGATAATAATTCCCACACGCGCTCGGCGCGTGCCTAAAAGTTTGTCGACGGTAAATGACACCACCTCTGATTAACATTATTTTTGGATTTACACAGTGGTCTGCAGACGCGGATATTGGTGAGCTTTCAGTTTCCTGTTCTCACTTTGTGCGTAAATACCTTTTCGTTCCTCTTGGAAACGCTACCGTTGTGGAACTAGCAAAAAGCCTAACATCGCATGGAGTTTTTTTTTTATTCAGAATTAAGCTTAATACTTGCTTTAACCTTCTCTGCCACCAAAGAGCCGAGAAGTAAATCTGTGGTTGACGAGGTCAATTTGAGTGGTAACATAGCAACATTTTATCCAGAGTCCCCTAAGTTAGACTATCAATTCTTCAATCCCGATGTACTTAGCTGGCAACAATTTATTATTTTTCCCTTGTATTTTTTCGTAATATCAAGAATCTTAATAATTTAAACGTAACAGCGGATACACAGTTACAATGGCTTGAAGCCCCCACACTTAGTGAGGCGCGTGCTTCATCGCTCGATTGCTTTAATTCGCGTGGCGGGTTTCCACGTAACAACAAGGCACGCAGCTTTAACTGCCCTTGAAAAGCACTTCAGGGCTTTCTGCCTTCAGCAGTTAATGGCTCTTTGCTGGCTAACAGGATGCGGTGTTTCCGTTTGATTGATTGCTATTTACACAGAGAAGAACGCTTTAACCTTGTTCTTCTTGCAAGAGCTCAAAGTTCAAAACGTATCGACGAAAAAAAAAAGAAGAAAATTAATGAAAAATAGTTTAACTGGAGCCAATCTTTGCTGATTGCTATACAACCTAATAATAGTATTATTTTAATGTTAACCGTGTGCGATTTAATTGTTGTACCCTCTAAAAGCTGACTCACTTTAATATCTGTATCATGGAGAGTCAAAATTGATTAATGGGGCTTCTAATGTCAAAAAAAGTATCTCATTAGCATCATCCGTTTTGCTATCTTGATTCACCCAATAATTAAGACGAAAACAGATTCTATTTTCTGTTTTCAGGGTTCAGGGTATTTCTGGGTATTGAAGGACAAGGGAGCTGTTCCTGAATCATTTCCACTGTAACATATACAACAGCCATATGAAGGCTTAAATTGAGTGCTTCTCTAGTACTCTTTAAAGCGTCTCGCGTGCAATGCATTAAGCGATATTGGGTTTGATAAAAGGCTTGTTTATATCTGATCATACGCTTTGTCGGTTCTTGGCATAAGAGTACAGATAATCATCAAGTGCCAGAGTGGTAATTGCTAATTAATATCAAACTTTGAATCTCTCTGTATGCAAAGTTAGTTGTATCACATATTATTTGGTAATAGTGTACCAGCGTTTCAGTTTCGTAACCTCATACGATGAAATTAGCGTTACTTCTACGGCCCAAGTTATAAAGTGAAATCTCCTGGCAAAGAAACTTCGCCAGATAAACTCATGATTCAGTTACTGTTGTTATCATTATGTCGTTTGCAAGAACAATATACTGTAGGTTCTTTTCGTGAAAAGTTTAAACTTAGATTCAGTGCTACGGAGAAATGTTTAACTTAACCATCGCTTCGGTCTTGAGCGTTTTGCAGGCTTTTTTCAAGGAGAAACAACGGGAATTCAAAGTCTTATTGTCAGGGTCCCACAATTTCAACCGAACACTTACTCAAAAGTTCAACAGTAATATCGTTTTCTACAGTGTCAGTTGCAAACGGAAGAACTAAAGTTTTTGTCCACTCGCTCAGAAAGTGAAAACCTTAAATTCGTGACTAAACTGGAAAGGAAAAGGTCATCTGTGACGGAGAAGTCACCCTTTGCTGGATCAGCTGAGAGTTCAGTTGTATTCAAAACTTTCCCTGCGTATTTCTTTGGCATGAGATATTAACTCGTCGCAGAGCATGATAAAATATCGGGTTACTAATAAAAATAGCCTTAAATTCATTTTGCAAGCGGGCAAGTTATAAGTGCTAGACACGCCGCCTAGGCTTGCCTACATGCCACTGCCGCGGGGCGGTACGGTAGCAGTGACTTGTCAAACAGTTATCTTTGCGTCTTCATCAAATTCAAGTACACAAATTAAAACTTGCAACTTGAGTTACCCTCCTTTTTGTGTCCAGTTGTTATTAAAGTTCATCCTCAAATGATGCTTTCCTTTCTAACTTTCAATTATTCACGATTCTGGACATTCTGGGAGAGTTTTTCTGGTTTGTAAAGTCGTGTATTGAAAAAGTAACCAATTGTTCGAACATTTGTGTTATTTTGATCATATCTCGGATAAGGACGAAATAACTGTAGGTCCCGTCTCACAACACTTTCAATTATCTGGTTCTTGTGGGACTTACGAGAACCCACACCACTGTTCGGAAAGAGTAGGAGACGTAGACCCCGGTGGTGTGGCCAACCTCTCCTGGGCTAAGTGGGTTATCTGTAAGGACAAACTTAAATTGGAGCCCCGCTCTGTTGTTGTGTTCCGCCATGGTGGAAGTGCTAAAACAAATATCTTAGATAGTCACTTTTGAGAGTATACGCTCGCGACACATGTGGAAAGTTTCGTCTATTGTTGTTTGTTGTTGGTCATGCAATAGAAATTGAATAAATTCAGTGAAAGTTTTCTTCTTTTTTTTTGCCTGGAGGCTTCATTAAAATCTTTGGTTAAAATTTTAACAAAGGTCATCGAGCTAAGGTTTATCTCGGAAGAGAACTTGAACTTTTTTTAGAATATGCTAGCATCAAAAAGTACTTCGTTGTTTACGAAACTTGTTGCCTCGGGGCTGTTGCGGAGTTTTCTTCGACAAAAATGAATGAAAGAAAAGGGACGTCGAAGGGATGTCCGACCCTTTTATAACGAGCTCTCTTGCTATCCAGTAGAACTTGTGCTTCATAAAGGCTCCTTTTTAGACTAACGTTATCGAACTGAAGGGACACATTGAGCGATCACATACTTCCTGCTCGTACGGAAAACGTGCTCTAAAATTGCTCATTTGCATCAAAAAGACTCTTGCTCAAACTTGTCGGTTTTTATTAGCACCACTTAAATTTGATTTAAATTACTGTAGTTGAAAGAATACCGCGCGAGTTGTAGACTAGCCTTTTCCAACGTTGTTCCGTCATTCAGATAGTGAGGTCAACGCAAAGAAAAGTGAGGCAGGAAAAAACAGCGCGCCACTCTCCCGCTATCTGAATGCCTGAAACAGGCTAGTTGTACACATTCTCCTTCGTTGTAGGTTGACGAGTGAATTTCTTACTTTATCATATCTGTAAAAACCACTGAAACCTCGAATATAAACAATTACAGCTTTTCAGGTCATTTGATTTTCATCGGGAATCTCGAGAAACGGGAAACGGCAGGTAAAGGAAAGCATAAGATTTCGTTTACAAACCTATAGCATCCGCAGGAAATTCATATTCTTCTTCTTCAAGTGTGTAGAGGTACGACAGGTCTTCATTAACTTACAGCCGGGAAAAGCATAACAGAGAATATTACGCAACAAATTGCTGTGGAAAGGTTACGAGAATCGTTTAGTTCGTATCTCTGCGGCAGGCCCCCACAGAAATGACTGCTGCTCCAGGACTGGCTTGCCTCTCCAACTTTTAACCGAGCTAACCCTGGAACGTAATCGTCCCATTGTTATTGGACGAAATCACGCGGTGGGCTCATTTAATGAGATCTCTTTTAAAATAACTCCACTGCGGTAATAAAAAGAAACGGGGCAAAATCTCCTCGCTTGTAGTTAGTGGGTGAATTGCAAAGAAATCATTAGAGATGAGATCATCGGACGTCAACATGTAACGGTACTCCATGCAGCCGCTTCGCTCCATGTTTGATGTAATATATCAAACATGAGATGCAGTGTTTCATCACCAGATGAAACACCGAGAAGAGAGTTGAAAATACGACGCGCAGCGGAGTATTTTTGACGAACTTCGAGGTGTTTCATCTGGTGATGAAACACTGTGTCGAATGTTTGATATTTCTTCTCAAACAAAATCATTTTTGAAGGAGAAATTAAGGATGCAAATACTAAGCAGTGTTTCATCCGATTTCCAAACACTCATTAAACATTAATTTCCTTTGTATTTTCTTAATGAATTATTAATGAGTTTCAGAACTCACCTTACCAACCCAGACCAATGAAAGCACAAGTCAGATTTTTGCTAACTGGGCGGCGGTTTGCCCGGGACTTTGTTCATGCTCTCCAAGCTATGGGTCTATTATTATTGAAACCAAACTAACGCCGTGGAGTATTTATTTTTAATGAGCTCCATCATTCAAATTGGATTGAAAACTTAAGTTATACGTTATTTAGAGAAGCTTAGAGAGGGTGACACGTACAGTTAAACCTGAGGCCCTCTAAGCGTCCCCGACCACTTGAAGACACTTTAACGGCCGATTTGGAGATTGTACTTGCTGGTTTCTACCTAGAAGGGAAACCTTACCCGGAGAAAAACTCTTGGAGAAGAGAAGCAACAACAGACACAACCAATATAAGTCGTCGTCGTGGACGGGAACTCGAACCCAGGCCACATTGGTGGACGTGAGTGCTGCCGCTTTATCCACTTCGCTCCTTTCTTTGCCGCTCACCTTGACCCCACTTTTAACTGTCCTCTTGGGGCCGATAATTATAGTGGAATTGTTCACGCCGAATTCAAAGTATGCAGTCAACAACATTGGCTGGGCCAAGTAATTTGACAGAATTCACACCTTCTAACAACGAAAATAACTGCCTATTTCGCTTATTGATACGAAGCCTTGTTTTTGTACTTGCAAATATAATTTTCCCTGAAAATTCAAGTTAATAGCGTTTTCTCTTTTAGCCATAAAAATGTGCTAACGATTATAACGCAACAAAACGCTACGGCCTGTCGCGTTAACTTGCAAAGTTGGGCTGATGAGAGAGCAAGTAAAATAATAACTTTTTTAGCTTAAGGTTACGATCAGGTAGGCAGGAAAATGACTTAGCCCTCAATTTTTGATTACCAAGAGAAGATTGTGCCTTGGATCGCATTTGGGATGTGACGTTACATTCCAGTAGTTTAAACTTTTGTACACAACAAATATTTGAAAGAAAAATTTGTTGGCCCTTTTTAACTCGTTCTATTCAAATGTAAAACATTTCTAATCGTATGCTAATGGTGTGAATTTCTTTGTGTCACTCGCAGTCTTAAATTTCACTCGTAAAATAGGGTGGATGTATACATCAACTTTAAGCTATCTTTACCTCATGATCTGACCCTGCTTTGGAATGATTTCCTTATCATGTAGTTGGTATTCACTGTGTGATAAAAGCTGTTAAAAGACCTTGTAACCAAGGCATTTTCTGTATCCACCATCGTCTTCCCTTTCATTCTAAAGTAATTGATTTTCTGTTTTCTGTGGGTCTTAATTGTATGATTCACACAGTCAAGAAAAAAATGATATGCTTTCAATGGTACACGCGTATAACGTTTTATACCTAATCCAGTTTACCTAATGAGATCGTTTTAGTCGGGATGGAAATGTAACTTTTTTTGTTCTCCGTTCATTATAAACGCATATCCAGGCGACGGATTACTTAAGTTCTGTTGTTTAGCCATTTGTTGTTGGCTTAAGCTTACGACATGCGTGCACTGCAAACAAGCATCGATTCATTAGGCACGAAAGCTTCAAAACCAATATACAGTGTGTTTTTTGTTATAACAGCTTATAAGTAAGCCATTTTTGGAATACGGAGGGCGTTAAGATAGTTTCAGAGTAATTACGATATTGAAATTCACCCAGTTGTCACCCGCTCTAGTACGTGTGGATAAACATTTACATTTACTTGGCTTAATTATTTCGGAAGGCCTTTTAAACAGCGTACCTTTCAATAAAAAAGAATATTGGTCTTTTGTTTTCAGTTATTTCCAGTAGCTATTAATAAATCTATCTTTGTAACACATACATGAGTCGTTCATTGCCTAATTGTGAGAAATGTGTAAAGATGCTTTCGACGCCGGAATTTTGTCCTTGGCCTCAGTCCCGGCCTTTAGAAGTCTTTTGCTTGGACCATTTGGTTAAACCCTTATTCCACCATCCTTTGTTTGTTCGTCTCGGCACCTTTGTTTTCTCTCTAAAATTAAAAAAGACCGAGAAGTTAGTGACATAAAACCCCAGTTAATTGTTGCCGATACAATTATGCACCTAGTTAACAAAGCTATTCTGCTGAAATACTCCCTAATCTCGGCATTTCTCTCTGTCTTTTCTTTAAAAGGGCTACGAACGCTTCCATTTTTCTTTCATCGTACCCAGTCCCTTCCTCAGAAACTAGAATCCTTCCAAGCTGGTCGCTCAAATTTATACCAAAACGAAATATTCGTCTGTTGGATAATTCGTCCAGACCGATATTCACCTCCAGTATATTCTCGTACCTTTGCGGCTCAAAGTTACTTTTTTTGCCAGTTAAGCCGTTATGTCAGACGACAGAGGCCAATAACATCATGATCGCGACTTCATTGACCAATCGGGCCCCGGTTGTTCAAACGTTGGATAGCGCCATCCACCGGATAAATCACTATCCAGCGGATACGTATTTGGGAAACCAATCGCACTATCCACTAGATAGAGATTTATCCAGTGGATAGCGCTATCCACCTTTTGTACAGCTGGGGCCAGGTCAATAACCAGAGTTAAGCGCTTTAAAAGACTTAAGAATTAAAGATCAAAAGCGCTCTACAAGACTTTAAGACTACAATATTAATGGCTAAACAATAAGTAATGGTAACAGGACTGAGTGGAGTCCAATTCGGTCTGTAATCATACGAGTGATTAACAAAATCGGACGACCGCGTAGCGGGAGTCCGAATTGTTTAATCACGAGTATGATTACAGACTGAATTGGACGACACGAAGTTCTGTTACCAATTAATCATAACTTTAACAAAATTTGTGGTACAATAGGCTATTTTTTAAACCAAAACACAAGAAATTCGAAATTTTGTTTTGCTAGCAGTGAAAAAAAAAAAGCCATTTAAGCGCGCGCGTGATGGCGCGTACTGTCCAATTACTTAGGCATGACGCGTACTGTCCTATTAAACTGTCCAATTAAGGCTGAAATCAGGGCAGTTGAGAGCCAATCAGATTTGACAATTTTGTTATAGTTATGATTATATAATTAAAAGATGCCTTTTTAGAAAGGAAAGTTACTATCAACGGACGTACAATTCACTTTGAGTCTGAATATGACTACCCCACAGGTTGTCGAAAACGTCAATAACCGCCAACAACAGTCCTATTCAGAACTACACCCACCCGGACGAAAGTATACCACCTACTTATGAAATCACTCCTGGGTTCAATCTTTTAACTGTTTTACAGTTTAATATGTTCTATAGAATTGCAATCTTCTCAGCCTTGTTCTTGTTCACCTTTACTTCTTTTCAATCCTAAAATCTACGCAGTATACCTTACAGTATTAACCGAAAACACGGGCTTCCTTCCCGCCGGAATTGAAATCAAATTTGAAATTCTTCCCTGTTGCACTTCCTTCCTGTGTTCGCGAAAGGCATCTTTCGGCAGTAAAAACGACCAATATCTTGTAGTGGACATCGGCGACAGAATCTCCCAGTGCGACCTCGTAGAAGTAGACTGCAAAACAGTCGGGTTTTTTTCCTCAAAATCAGTAAAGAAATCGGTAAAGTGTGGCGTAAGGGTCTTACGCACGCGAAGTGCGAGAGTCTCACACGCGGCGTGTGTCTCCAGTCTCGCTCTCTGTTTTCAGCCTCACTTCCGACCTTTTGTTCGACTGCTCGCGCGTACTTGAAGACGCAAAAATACGGACTGTTTTGCAGTCTATCGTAGAAGGAATTTCGGAAATAAGCCCTAGGGGATATATTGCTGGTTTGCACGTGAGTTCACGACGGCCATGTTGGTGGTTAAGAAAAAAAGCATTTCTCTCCTCTGGGAACTAAACTCTATTTTCATTTAAATTTTTGGAGAAAAAAGTCTATTGTATTGACCCCCAACATGGCCGCCTTGTCAGGTGGTTGAAAATCAAGAATTCGGAGCGAAGGGAGGAGGGAAATTTGGGTTTCAAAATTTCATGGGCTTGTAATTCGAGAAAATTTTTTTAAAGCAATTTTTCAATCTACAAATGATTTTCACACTTTCCAGAAAATATCCCTGAACATAACAACTTTAAGAACCACACTGTCTGGTTGACACGGCTAGCTCAACTTTCACCTGAAAAAACTGGTGTGCGAAAACTTGTGTCAGGCTTGCAGTAAGGTTTATTCCGCTTTATTTGAGGACAATTACTGACCAAATGTAAGCGCCGAGTTTTATACGAAGGGCTCATTGAAGGAGGCTTTTTAAGTTTCAAATTTTGGGGGGGGGCGGGGCTTGAGACGTTTATGGTTATATGCAGCAATATGTCTGATATTGGAATGATTTTGACCATATGTTCCTAGCAATACCCTATAAATACTTTCTATGCCAACAGCAGCGCAAATAGCTCCAACTAACCGTCATTAATTCAATCTCATTTCGATTATTGCAATCTTGTCTGGGGTAATTGTGGTAAAACATTATTTGACAGGCTACAGAAGCTTCAGAACCGTGCCGCTCGCGTTTTAACCTTCTCTAGCTATGATGCTGATGCTAACCGTTTGATTAGACAACTCGATTGGAAAGACTTGAGCACTCAATTTCAAATACAGAAATCCATAATGGTATACAAGT